>JAOUZG010003472.1:2105518-2124193 GCA_026289955.1 Argiope argentata
GATCCCATACAAGTGATTTTATATGTCAATGTATGTGAATTTTTAAATAGGTAACGAAACTTTAATAATTGTACTTATTTAAAACTTAACTAGAGTTGCTGATTAGCGCTAACTGAAATTGAGCTCATATATACTTTCGAGCTTCAAAAAATATTGTAAGCATATTTAAGAAAAAAGTTTTCCTAAAGTTCTAGAAAAGAGAATTTTTTACTACAATTATTTTCCATAACTTCGGTTTTAAATATTTGACCAATTATTAAAAGCATAGAATCAATAATTTTTTCGTACATACCTTGCCATATCAAATCACTTGTATGGGATCGAAATCTAATTAAATTTATTGATAACTGGACAGATATGTTCTAAAAATATTAGATATGTTTACTTTCTTCTACAACAAACAATTGTACAAAATTTCAAAACGCTAGGATATAAAGATACAAGAGAAAAATTCTTAACAATGGTCGATCTTAGAAATATCACTTATCACTACATATAATTGTGTAATGTAAATTAAACTGCGTTTAATTCATATTTAATCATTTTTGGAATGGGAAATGAAAAGGTTATAGCCTAAATATTGCTTGTTTTAATATCCTAAGACGACTACATTTCAACGATTCTATCTCACTAAGGGGTGAGCCGCAGAAAAATGTGTGTAGTACTGGAATTTACTTTATTGTTAAATGTAAACGTCCCTTTCATCTTTCTCCCCCCCCATTTGGTTGAATTAAACCCATCCTATCGCATGCGCAAAATTATAGAATGTTTTATAATCCTTTGCCAAACAACATATACGATTTCTAACTTTTAAATTATGAAAAGTGTGCCATCCCTTGGGTTAGATCTTCTCATTTAAATGAAAATCTCTCATTTTAAATGAGCATTTGTTGAAAGAAAGATACAATCAATATGTAAAATTTCAGAAGATAAAGGAATAAAAATTCAGTTTTTCATTATTTTTTATGCCATTTGCTTTATAAAGTCGTAAGTAGTGATTAATTTGTTATAAAATTGTAAATAGAGATTAATAGTATTTTATAAAGTTGCAAATAGTGATTAATAGTGTTTTATAAAATTGTAAATGGTGATTAATAGGGCTTTATGAAATTATAAATAGTGATTAATAGTGTTTTATAAAGTTGTAAATAGTGATTAAAAGTGTTTTATGAAATTGTAAATAGTGAATAATATTGTTTTATAAAGTTGTAAATGGTGATTAATAGTGCTTTATAAAGTTGTTAATAGTGATTAATAGTACTCTCACTTAGTGATTAATTATGTATTATAAAGTTATAAGTAGTGAATCAGCGTTTTCCCGTTTTAGCTGATTGAAATAGATCCTTATTTTTTACAATTTCAAATGATACTACAATTCAAAAATTCAAATAATTTTACAATTTCAAATAAATAGGCATAATTAATTATAAATAGAGATAATTCCTTTTGAGCCTGATTACATAGTTTATTTAAAATTATTTAGATGTCTACCGTTTTTCTTAAATATTTAAAAAGTATATTTATGTTTGTATTGAATATTAAATATTTATAGTGATTAATTTTTATAAAGTTGCAAATAGTGATTAATAGCGTCTTATAAAATTGTAAATGGTGATTAATGGTGTTTTATGAAATTGTAAATAGTGATTAATAGTGTTTTCTAAAGTTGTTAATAATTAATTATAAATAGCGATAATTCCCTTTGAGCCTGATTACATAGTTTAGTTAAAATCATTTAGATATCTACCGTTTTTCTTAAGTATTTAAAAAATATATTTACGTTTGTATTGAATATTAAATATTTATATAAATAGTTTTGAACTTTATTTGGTTTTGAAAAAAAATTACGACAAAAAAATCCTCAAAATTATTTCCAGCTACCCAATGCAGAATTTTTTATTTATATCTTATTTACATTGCTTGAATCATGTAACGAAATCATTAAAAATGCTTAAAGTTCATTTTACCAACTGAATTAAAAATTCCTGTTATTTTATCTTTTATTTCAAATTTTGGAAATCTTTCAATTCTGACTACATCTGAAAGTGTTTTCTTAGAATGACGCTCAAAGTTTTTGGAATTTAATTCACGCATTTTTTTCTTTATTGATATGAGATTCTATTCTATTTTAGTACTTGTACTATCTACATATTTTTAAATATGCTAGGTAACACTTTTTTATTATAGTTACGTAATTGACAGGAATGTTTGAAAACTAACATTTTTAGAGTTCTAATGCTCTACAAATAAATAGCCTTTTCAGCCATGAATGCTGACAAATGCCATTTTAATACTTTTTTTAAACGCCATTGAGAAGAATGAACCAACGGAAAGAAAAGAGATCTATTTATTATCACTTCAAATATCTAATGTGTCAGATATTTGAACAGACACGAGATTTCCTTTTCTAATCTTTGGGGTTTATTCCATCCTCCTAACTGTACAAAAAAGATAGAGAACACTTGTGCGTCTACTTTTTTTTCTTAGAAATTGGTCTATAAAAAACGCTATATTGACTTATTTACTAAGACTTGTCACTATTTGGTGTTTTATTGCATTTTTTCGTCTCTCTTTAAAAACCTTTTCTTCAAAAAAAAATGTATTAAATTTTTATTATGTGTGTTTCTTTGCGCTCAAGTAATTCAAGTACTCTTTAGCTTAAGATATAACTTGATATAATTCTCTCGGAAAGGTAAAGAGGCAATTATCAAGTTTTTTAGCTACTTTGATTTATATTGAAGGAATATCTTGTCAACATTAGTGTTAAGAATGCATCAAAGGTGCGTTTTTTTTTCGGAATTTTCAAATTATGCAATCACTAAATGTGGAAAAAACGAACATTTCCTCATCATTAAGTTGACTTGTTAAAATGTACCAAGATTTTTTTTTGCCTTTTTTGCCTAGGTTTAAAAACTTTTCCCTCAAAAATAAATGAATTGAATTTTTATTATTATATGTCTTTCTTTGCAAGAAATTCAAATGCTCTTGGAGTTCAAAATATAACTGGGCATAACTCTCGCGGCAAGATAAAGAGGCAATTATCAAATTTCTAATCAACTTTAATTTATATTGAAGGAATATCTTGTCCACATTAGGGTTAAGAATACATAAAAGGTGCGTTTTTTTCGGAATTTTCAAATTGTGCAATCCTTAAATATGGAAAAAATGAGCATTTCTTCATTATTAAGTTGACATTCTAAAATGTGTCACGATTTTTTTTGCCTTTCTTCGCCTCAGTTTAAAAACCCTTCCTTCAAAAATAAATGAATTGAATTTTATTATTAGATGTCTTTCTTTGCACTCAAGTAATTCAAATACTTTTGGAGCTCAAGATATAACTGGGCATAACTCTCACGGCAAGGTAAAGAGGCAATTATCAAATTTCAGCGCAACTTAGATTTATATTGAAGGAATATCTTGCCTGCATTAGTGTAAAGAACCGATCGTATAAAATGCGCGTTTTTGGTGCGAATTTCCAAAATTGTGGAAGTACTGAATGCTGAAAAAAAATAAGCATTTTCTTATCACTAAGCCTATTTAATTTTGTTGTTGTTATAATTACATCTAGACATTTCTAACTTGCTTGCTAACAGCTTAATCATTTAATTTAGCCAAAAAAAAAATCCGTAGAAATTACCAAAAAATATCTGCAACACTGCACAGTGGCAAAGACAATAACAATTATCTTGATTATTCATACTGATGAGATCTTGGCTTCAGAACCGGTTTCAGACTCGATAACCGATCCCACCGAAGAGCCTTCGTGTAAGCTATTCTGGTGCGCGTTAAATTCGTCAGACCAAATATCCTACCGCTGACGTGTTTTATAAGTTTGGAGAGGGATTATGGCAATTCAGATGTTATCCTCGTCATCTGACCATGGTTCAAAATTATGAGGTCCGACCCAAAATAGCCCTAGTGTTACTTTAAAAGGGATGTTAATATAACTAAACTAAAACTAAAATCATACTTTCACTGAAATGTCTTCAGGAAAAAATTGTCTTCAAAGTTTCTATTTGGTTAGAACATAATTAAAGTATCAAGCTCATAATAATAAATATAGTAGTAAGAAGTCTATCTTAAAATTTTAAATCCCCTATAGAGTACAAAGGGAATAAAAGAAAGTTAAAAACTCCTTGAAATTATTCATGAAAGCGAAAATAATAATAAAAAAAAATCTTCAATGTGTTTTATTTACATATATTACTTTTCATCTACCAAAATGCAATCTAAAATTTCAAAAGTACTAAAAATTACTTTTAAACTTGAACCATAAAAAATCAAACTTGCACAATACATTTCACTCTTGATAATCCACTTTATACAAGTTACATCGAAATAATCATTCGTCAAATCAGTATTTTCGAAAACGAATCAGTGATAACAGTTCATAAATTTTCAGGGATCTTCGTAAATCTTTTGAAACCAAAAAAACCTGGCGAGGGAAAAGGCAATACATAAATTTATGTTTCATGAAATTTTCAGACTGACAGCGATGCTCAGATTTTACTTTTTTGAAATTTCAAAAACCGTGCAATATTAAGCAGAATTACTGGCTTCATAATATGCCATGCATTGGAACTTTTATTGGGAGCTGAAATATGGGAGGACATATTGAATTACGTAAGCACGGATCGGGGGAGAAATGATATAGCAAAAATAACAATATTTCGTCACAATTACCGATATATCCGCTTATCAAAATCGATATTTTTAAAACTCGATAAAGAAGTTGTATGTTTAGATTATTGAACTTTCCATTAAGAAATTGTTGTTTCGAGGAAAAGAAAATGAGGTGCATCTATATCAAAAATTCAATAGCTGTTTTCGTGCATTAAGTTTTCATCCAATCTTAACATTTATTTTTGTCATACTCGGAGACAGTCCGTGTATTCGTATAGTTCCGATTAAGAAATTCTGCGTGTACATAAATATATATAAATTAAATCGTTTTGTTATATTGTCTATTTATTCCGTTTAAAACAGCTGTTACGCAGAAAAATATATTTGATAATAAATGATTGTGTTTTTGCAATTTAGAATAAAGCACTTTTATTATATGCCATATTGTTTTGTTTAAATAAATGAAATTGGTATAAACTATACAGACAATTACAATTTTCATTCCATATTACGCCGTATTAAGTCCAACCTTTCACAGATAGACATTTAATTGTTTTGTTCGATTGCCTATTTATTTGGTTCAGAATAATTGTCGCGCAGCATAATATGCTTCAAAATAAAGGACTGTGATTTTTCAGTTTGTAGTAAAGTATTTTTTATAAGTAAAATTTGTTTTGGGAATGAAATTGATAAAACCTTTATAGACAATTTTGTTTCTCGTTGCCATTAACGTTGGATGAAGTTCTACTTTCAACAGATAAAAATTCAGTTGTCTTTTAGATTGCTTATTTATTTCGTTTAGAAATATTGTTGCGCAGCATGATATATTTTAAAATAAAGATCATTTTTGTAGTTTATAGTAAAATGCTTTATTGCATATAAGATTTGGTTTGGGAGTGAAATTGATTGAAACTGTACAAACAATTTTAATTTCCCGTTTTCATTAAGAATGGATAAAGTTCTACTTTGGACAGCTAAAAATGTTTTGTTAAATTGTTTATTTATTTTGCTTAGAATAATTACTACGCAACATAATATATTTCAACATAAATATTTGTTTATAGTTTATATTAAAGTGATTTGATTTCATATAAGATTTGGTTTAGGAATGAAATTGATGGAAACTATATAGACAATTTTATTTCTCCTTTCCATTAACGTTGGATTAGGTCCTACTTTCGACAGCTAATAGTTTTATAGATTGAAATTGTCATAGAATTGTTTTCTTAGATTGTTTATTTATTTCACTTAGAATAATTGTTACGAATCATAATTTATAATGAATATATTTATAATATTATTTATTTGAAATAATATATAATATAAATTTATAATAATTATAAATAATAATAATTATATAAAAATATATTTGAATTATATATAATATATATAAATAATACATAATATATATTTCAACTTAAAGATTATTTTTTTATAGTTTATAGTAAAGTGCTTTTGTTACATAAAAGATTTCATTTAGGAATGAAATGGATGGAAAATATACAGAAAATTTTATTTCTCATTACCATTAACGTTGGATGAAGACTTACTTTCGATAGCTAATTGTTTTGTTAGATTGTTTCTTTATTTCGCTTAGAATAATTGTTACGCGTCATAATTTATAATCTATATTTCAAATAAATATTTTATGTTTATAATATTATTTATTTAAATTAATATATAATATAAATAAATAATAAATATAAATGATAATAATTTTATAATAAATATATATTTGAATAATATATAATATAAATAAATAATATATAATATATATTTCAAAATAAAGATTATTTCTTTGTAGTTTATAGTAAAGCGCTTTTATTACATTCAAGAATCGATTTGAAAATGAAATTGATGGAAACTGTATTGACAATTTTATTCCTAATTACCATTAACATTGATTTAAGTAAAACATTTAACCGATAGAAATTTAATTGTTTTATTAGATTATCTATTTATTTCCTTTATAATAATTGTTACGCAACATAATATATTTCAAAATAAAGGATTGTGTTTTTGTAATTTATAATAAAATACTTTTATTACATGTAATATTTGTTTTGGGAATGGAATTGATGCTACCTATAAATAGAATTACATTTCTACCAACCATTAACGTTGGATTAAATCCTGCTTTCGACAGTTCTCCTTTTCATGTTCAAGTTAATTTACCGCAATAATGCATTTAAAGCATATTATGCTGAGGTTCAGCCCCTACAGCTGTGGCTTACCAAACCCCAGGAGGATTGCTACACAATCCTCCCGGGTTTGTTATGCAAACCTATTCACTTCGCTCGTTACTATTAGGATATTGCGTCCGAGCACAATTATCGTATAACGAACAAATTGAGTCTAGCGTAATTGATTTGTTTTTGATAACAAAGAAGGAAACTCTCAATTGTTCAAACAAAGAAGAAAATTTTCTGGCCTTGTAAAAAGCTTTTTATTTTATTTTATAAGCATTTAAGAAAAAAACTAACAAATTCTTAAATATCCAACAAGAATAAAATGAATAAATAATGAATAGAATATGAATGAAATTATAAATAAAATATGAATGAAATTATTAATAAATTATGAATAAAATATGAATGAAATTCTGAATAAATTATGAATGAAATATGAATGAAATTCTGAATAAAATATGAATAAAATATGAATGAAATTCTGAATAAATTATAAATAAAATATGAATGAAATTCTGAATAAATTATGAATAAAATTCTGAATAAATTATAAATAAAATATGAATGAAATTCTGAATAAAATATGTATGAAATTATAAATAAATTATGATTGAAATATGAATGTAATTATGAAAAAAATATAAATAAAATATGAATGAAATTCTGAATAAAATGTAATTATGAATAAAATATGAAAAAATGAATAAATCATGAATAAAAATGTAAATAAATAAATAATTAGTGGTTATAAAATTTTAGAGATAAAAGGCGAGTCACAAAAACAAATTATTTTGAATTTCCAACAAAGAATTTTTGACGTGCCGTCTTAGAGTATCATGAAATAAGACAGTTTTACTGACTGAAATATTCTAAATTAAATTTGTTTCGTGCTTTCAACAAATCAAGCTTAATCGGCATAGAATAAAATTTAATGGTCCAAGAAAGGCCAACTTTTAATATGATTACAGCATTATGAATTTAATTCAAGCGATCAAAGTAATTCAAGCAAAAACAGTGAAAAACATGATTGGATGAAATTATAAGGTGAATCCCCTGCTTTCACTAATGTATATAATCATTGTGTTGATTTGTTAAGGAATTCTAAAATAAGACAGTGCTACAGACTGAAAAATCCTAAATTAAAGTCGATCATTGCTTTCACCAAATCAAATTTAATCAACATAGAATAGCATTTATTGGTAATTTAATTGATTAAAAAAAGCAATCTATGAGTCAAATTTGGTCACTATGTAGTCTTCTCCAGTAAAAATTCTTACATATTCAGAACCTCTTTGGAACTTCGGTGCAGGACCCGACTTAGCCAAGTTGGGGCCTGGGACAAAAACTTATTTCTGGTCAACTCTGCTTTACTATTTTAGTAATGAAGCGCATTCATTAAAAAAGGACACGTAAAAGAAAATTTATATTCAATTTGCGGGGCCCCATATAAGTGGGGGCCCGGGGCCACTACCCCGCATACCTCTGCCTTAGCCAGGCACTGCTTAGGTGCTTTGATTGATTGATAAAAATCCATTAAAGGCTTAAAAAAGGATCTAAAGTTGACCGAGTGACTACTTTTCATGGTTCAAAGCTCTCTTTCTGTAAAAAAAACCCCTAATGATTTAATGCCTTTTACATTGTTATGATCTGCTGCATGATTTCAGAAAGCGAATATGCTTTTTCCACCTTTTTTTAAACTTAAAAAGAACTAAAGTGATCAGTTTAAAGTATCGAATTTTGAAGTTTTGTTTTAATTTTATGGAAATGTAATGCTTAAAAATTGGTGATTGGAGATATTGAATCGGAACCACATAACTTGTTTTTTGAGTTTTCATAATTTTACTGTTTCTAGAGTTTTTAAATCAAACGAAATCTTTGTGAATTTTTCTGGAAATTTTAAAAATTTGTAAAAATTTATTATTTCTACTTAATGGTTAGATTCATTCGGATAAATCTTAGCATTATAACCAGATGTGTCATTATTTTTAGTGAATTTTTATTCCTACACAATTTCGCAAAAGAGCATAATCAGCGAATTAAAAAAATATATCTAGAAAATACAGTCCAGAGAGTTTTAAAAATTGATTCTTTATTCATCTATTTTTATTAAAACATTGCTTTATCGTCTCGTAATTCATTATTCAAATTTTATCCACGTATATATTCACAGTGACAGAATTCTCATTATTTTTCTTTTGGAAATTTCTAAATTGCTTTTTTCTAATTATACCTACTACAACCTTTTGTATCTTTCAAAGGAGAATTTTTGAATACAATATTCACAAGTTGTTTTGAGCAGGGATATCAGAAATAACGAAAAAAAATTATTTTTTAAAAAAAAAATTCGCGAAAAATATTTCCTTATAGTAATGTAATAGGCATAAAGTAATAAACATGAAAAAAGAAACGCATGGTGGTAAATACAGAGAATGTAATTAAAACTGAAATTAAATAAGTTAATTAATTTTCGCTTAGTTCTCAAAACGTCGAAAAAAAGATAAATAGTTTTTTTTAATGCTACAACAGTTTATGCAACAAAAAGATGATATAATGATTAAAACATTTGATAAAACTAATGATAATAAAAGCACAAAAGCACTTTCTTATCCAATATTAGGAATTTTCAAAATTCCAAAGTACCATAACAAGACAAAAAGAATCTGCTTATTTGCCAAAAGATATGATACACAAAATTAATTGAAAGTATTGAAGAAATTATATCAAACACTGCACAAATAACTGATAATTACACATTCATCAAAAACTAAAGCCCCTATCTTTTTCTCATATCCAAGAAATAATGGAAAGGATTTCAAAAAGAAATAAAAATAAAATTTGAAATGAAGGGATAAAATAAATCATGCGGTAAAATTAAAGGATACAATTTAACGAACAAATGTAGTTTGGAAATAACTAACGATGAATTTATGTGATGACAGAGCCGTAAAACAATGAAATATTTCTTAAATAACACAATTCTTCCGGTTGAGAGAACACCATGGAAACGGTGACGGCCGTGGGGCTAGAGAACTAATGGAATTTGCTTTTTGGAGAATTAATGTGATTTGGAAGGAAGTGATATTATGTTTAAATGAAATACAATAGAAGCACAATTGGAAGAAGAATTTAAAAATATGAGTACAAAATATCAATATGCAGAGTTAGTGAGAAGCCATTTTTCACTTCAGTAGTGTCTGTGATGCATTTTTATTTTTAAAAAATGAATAAAATTTTCTAGCAATGATAATTTACATTATGCATTTGCTATATTTTAAATACTAAACAGGACAAAAACGCACAGTTGAGTGTCAATTTATCTTTCACATACATATTCACTATTCGTGATTTTGTGCCATATTGTTTGTAACCATTTGGATTGTTTTGCTCTTGTGTTCTTTTCATCTGTTTTTTTATGTTTATTTTGAGTGATGTTTAATTCAGTTCTGATGTGTGCCGTGTGTTTTGTGCTTCTGTGTTGTCCTTGTGTTTGTAATATGGTTAGTATTAGTGCAAACTCTCTAACTCTATATTCGTTTATAGAAGTAAATAATACTATATTCTTAGTTTGTATAATACACTTTAATTTTTTATTTGTATGTGGGATTTTACGATGCATTATATTTTGCGTAACGTTTGTGTGTTATTTTAATGTTTGGCGGCTTGATGATTTGCTTTCTTCTATCATTTAGAGATGTTCAGTCATTTAAAACTTGTATCTTAAAATTTTATGTAACTAATTACTGCCCCTGTTTTGGGCAGTGACTGTATATCTTTTATGAGAACAATAAATCTGTCTGTTAGACTGGGCCCGAGGGCCTTCCCGTGCTAAGGTGGATCCCCCCCTCCCCAGTTCCCCAGCTCCCAACTCGGATAGGCAGGGGGACTGTGGGCTTGCGTCTGCATATATATTCGCTACTGAACACTAGTTCTTACATTTGAACTCTGTGTTCTACTTTCAAAATTATATATATAGTACATAGAATATGAAATGCTGAGAATATGTTGACGAATGTTATTCTTCAAATTTAGCTCAGAGGTAGTATATTTTAACTTTTAGAAAACTCCATCATCGGAAGTCTCATGAACTGATATCAAGCTTTTGGAAAATCGCAATTGGTCATTAGGAAAATCATAAAATGGTGTTTGTTAATTGCTCTGCTGAACGTATATGACGCAGAGTGCGATTCTACGTGAAATTTCCTTTAAAATGCTATGGTATGATTGATGTCCTGAAAAATCCTTCAGCATATTCATATACTATTTTAGGATTACAAACTAATTAGAATTAGAGTTACATTTTTCTCTTCAAAAATTTTGATGGAATTGATTGTGGCTTAGATATAATAGGAAACTTTATTACTATAAGCCAATTAAGTCATCTCATTAAGTCATATCAGCCTTGAGAGGTCAATGTTTTCGAAGATTCCGGCTTTCTGGCAGAGATGTAGTGCGTCTTCCTCGTTTTCTGGGAGTCCCGAGTTCGAGTCCTGGTTAGGGCAGGGTTGCTGTGTGTGATTTCTGTGAGATGTGTGACTGTGCCCCCCTGTAAAAAGGGGCTGTGCAAGCAAATGTGGTGAGTGTGTAGCTATGTCGTACTCTTGGTCCTAGTTGGCGCTACTTGAAACCAGACACGCTCCTTTCGACTTAAATCTGCTGCTGTATCAGCGGGGGGCTTGTCCATGGCAAGTGCCATAAGTGACAACAATATGTTTTGGAAAATAACGATAGTTAACTAGTTAAACCATGAAGTGTTGTTTGACAATTCTTCAGCAGAACGAGCAGTACAGAGAATAGCTCCCTTCTGAATGAAATATGTATTTAAATGAAATGGTATTTTTGAGATATTGGATTACAAAATCCTCAGCAAATCCAAATACCATTTTCAGGAAACGGAACTGGTTCAGATAAGAGCTGCAGTTACATTTTCAAAAATTTCAGTGGAATGAAGTCTTGCTGCAATACAATGCAATGTTTTTATTTTTTCAATATTAAAAGTTTATTCAAGGATTTGTCGCGAATTTTCCTTTGTCCAAGCACAACAGCTATGGACATCGCCTTTGTCTTTATTAAAGATATGGGTATCGCTGTGTGCGGGATGTATGGAAATAGTATGTATAATACTATTTCCATACATCCCCCCCCACATAATAGTATGAACAATGGAATACAACATACACAGAGCACGAGAAACAGCTGGATCACTCACGTTCCCGTTTGGCGAATTACAGCTGGCTCTAAAGACTGCTTTAACCATATGTTCCTGGGAGAATGTTTAACTCTCTTTTTTCCTCTAGTCTTCAGAATGTCAGATTTCTTGCTTCATTCAAAATCCTTATTTGGAATAAAATTTATACGTGTACGAGCCTTGAATATGTATTAATAAACATATATTCAACTTTATTTGTTTTATATTTGTGGGTATAAGGAGTGATTTTCTGGAATTCCTACTATTAGCTCACACTCCCTATATATATATATATATATATATATATATATATATATATATATATATCAAATTTTCAATCGGTAATAAAATACTTTCTATTAATCCACTCAAGTTCAAATCAATTTTTTAAAACTTGTAGTGGATGACAATTGATATTAATACAGTTTTCTTAAATATTAATTCATTAATTTTTTATTAATTAATTAAAAACTAATTTTCTCATCTTTATGTTAGCTGGAATTGCTACATCGGTATAGCCTAGTTGGTTGAGATTTGGATTCACATCTCTTGTGCTACGAGTTCGAATCTGGTCTCAAAGTTCTCCATGTCGAGAGTTATACCATTGGGGGTACTGAGTCAAAGGGGATTGTTATTCAGGTGCTCATGGTCCATACCCTCAGAAGCTACTGCATCCCTCCTTCCATTGTAAAGCGGAACACAAGGATAATAATTGTAATTATTTAATAAAAAGTTACTAAAATAAAAATTTTCCTAACTTCCTAAGTTTTTCCTAATATCCAAAGTAGGAATTGATTTTAAAAATTGTTTTTTAATTACTTGTTAATCCTTTAACTTTAGACGTAAGAAAGTAAAATTTTGGACGCGTGCATTCTCAAGGAGAAAAGCAGTACTTAATTCTTTCAGACCTTAATTATTACTTAATTACTAATTCAACTGTTGTTTCAAATTATGGAATTCATCTAATTATCTGATAAAAAAACAAATGATTTCAAAATTAAAAGGAAAAAAATGTGATTGAAGTAAAATAAATTAGATAATATAGTCATAAAAGTAAATTTTTAAAGCATTTTAAAAATTATTCAGTTTATTGATCAAGTGATTTAGATAATTTTGAAAATTTGAATAACGATTTGCATTTCACATTTAAATTCAGTATCCACAAACCGCAATTAAAAGTATTTTTGTGCCTTAACGAAATGGAAATCTGAGCTCATTTTCAGTAATAATTTGAGTGAAAATTCAACAAGAAATACTAATTTTCGTCTTTTTTATCCGCATCTGTAATCATTCTCTTATTTCAGGTCTAAACTCTCAGCGCAAGCACTTATTGCAAAGTGTCTACCTATAAGAGACGAATAAGTTTATGTATTAAGTACTAGGCGTATATGAATTACACTTTTATATTTTATTTTGGATTCTTTTTTAATATTTAATAACCATGGCCTGTTTAGAGCCATTTTTATTAAATAATTAAAAAAATACTTACTTTTGGTATGGTTTTTAATTATTTCATATTTTAGTACAAATATTGAAGAGTTAAATAAATAAATTTTTTGTTCAAAGCTATTCTCTAATAATTGACGAAAATATGAATTTTTCCTATCTATTTTTTAATTATTCCATATTAAAAATTAAAAGTTACGATATTTATTTTTAAGTCATAGATGGTTGTATTTTATTTTGAATTTTATCAAAGTTATATTATTCCTATCTATATAGTCAAATAAATGAATGATCTGTTTTTCACTTTTTACTTACTTGCATCAAGAAGAATGGTATCGGGTAAAAGGAAAGAGAGCAATTTATTATCGCTTGTGTCTGTTAGGTGTTTGAACAGACGTGATAAATTCTTTCGCGCCAATGATAAATTCCTTATACTCTTAAAATTCCTCATCCTTTTAAAAAATGACAATAAAATAGAGAAAGCAAATTACCAAATTTATTATTATTTTTTTCTGATCTTCTTTCCACAGGTAAACAACTGCGCTAATGAATTTTCTAAGACAAATTGCAGTTTTTTTTTTTGTTCCACTTTGTTTTCCTAGTTAAGATTACAAAAGTCCAAAACCAAAAATAAACAATTTATATTTTTATTAATTAGTTTATGTGCCTTAAAGTAATTAAGTCATTATAGCTAAATAAGTAAAGATCGTAACTAAATTGGAAATGGAATGTATCTTTTTATCTCAGGATGTAAATATGTTCCTTTAAATTTCAAGATTCCACAGAGGAATTATTTGTTTATAAACAAGTACATTCCTTTGTATTTTTTAATGTATTTTGGCTTCTAAATTGAGAATTTTTCTTTCATTTAAAACTATTTACAAAATTAAATTTTGAATTTAAAAATATATATTTTCACTTATTTGTTTTAGGCAAATATTTTAACAATAAAACATTTTTCTACTATAATTCTTATAATTTAAGTCAAATTTTATGATAAGCGTTTTTTATTAGTATTATATTATTAAATTTAAAAAAAATTACTATAAAAGAATAAATTAAATAATCAGTAAAATTATATTATGGTGTCCCATAAGTTTCTTTTCTATTTCTAATATGAAATTAATACATAATATTTACAATTTAAGATAATGTTTATTTTGTTGTATAAGATCCCTTTTGCTCTATTATCTTCTTCCCTCTCTCAGGAAGCCTAATTATGCCTTCTTTCTAAAATTGTTGTGTTTTTAATAATAAATAATACTCGAGGTGTGTTTTTATTTTGCTAATTGTTTTAAAGAACTTACGGCGAAGAGAATATTTTAATATTAAATGACATGAATATTAATGACAGAAAAAAAGCAATAATCAAATGGAGTGAGATCTGGACAGTATGCTGAGTGCGTTGAAACATCCTACTCAAACTGTAAGAGCTTCTTTCCAATGACTAATGCAATATGTGGTCTCGCGTTGTCATCATGAAAAACAATACCTCGCCGACTCATTAATTCCGGCCGTTTCTTTGTTGTGGAATCTTTCAAGTGATAAAGTTGATAACAGTATTTCGTAGAATTAATTGTTTCACCTTGAGAAAGGAGCTCGTAGAAAATTACACCTTTCCAATTCTACCAAATGGACAAAAGGACTTTTTTGGGGTGTAGTCCAGGCTTTGCGACAGCTGAAAGCCTATTGTCCTTACACCAAATATGTTTTCTATGAACATTTTCATATAAGATCCAAGTTTCATCTCCATTGACAAGACTCTTTTCATAGCGCGATGAGAAAGAAAATTTTGTGACACCCTAATAAATATTGTTTCTATTTTAACCTTTTTTAAGGTAGAGGTAAATATCTTACCCCTGCCTTAAAATATCTTGCAAACATTGTAGCACTGAAACTAACCAGAAAAGGACAAAAGTGTCGTTCAGCGTGTAATGTTCCATTGTGTACAGCTTCCTTTTTTATGTTGTTCCACCAGAATAATTAAAAATAATGCATTTGATAATTTACTTGTATTTGGTTTTTCTACCATTTATTGTATACTTAATTAATATATATAAATCTTTGAAAAAGTTTATAAATAGTTTTAACAAAAAGCCATATTTATTTGTGAAATTAGTTATACTCTCATATTTTTTCAACAGAATAAATCAGGAAAATGTCCTTACTTGTATTGGGTAGTGGTAAATATGTTACCACTCCTGTCATAAATAATAGCAACAACAAAATTAAAAAAATACTTTTTTTGGTCATGCAGCTTCTTTTTTATAATTGTAGCTTAAAATATAAATGTAGAAAGAAAATGTTTTGTGCCCGTTAAAGGGTTAAACGAAAAACCAATAGTTGCGTTAATTTTCCCCGAAAGTAATATTATAGATGGATTTAATTGCCTTAAACTTATAATGCATTAATTTATCTAAAATTAAATACATGCGTTTAGGAATAAGCATATTAATACTTCATTAAAGTACGCAATAAGTTTTAAATTTTAATTAATTCAATTTAAACTTAATTTCAGGAATAAAAATGAATAAAATCTCAATATTTTTCAATTAAAAAGTGTTGAAAACTTGTTGTTTTTGCTATTATCACATCTAATTTGCTGTGATTATCATTAGAAATAAAAAAATCTTTTTACGTTTTCTTCATAATTTTTAAAATCCGATTCAAAAAAAAATTCCACGGAGCTAATACTGTCTATTAATTTTCAAAAATGCATAAATTTATTTCAGAAAATACTTTTATTTTATACTTATTTAAATTGATCTTCTGCTCTTTTATGTCATTTCTATTATGCTAAAAATGCTTAGCAGATGGGAAAACATATGGATGTGATTCTTACGATTTATCGATCCAAACTGATGTCAGATAATGAGCTTTCATTTGAATTTCAAATGACATTTTTACTTCAGTCAGGTTATTTATTTTAAAATATTCATTCTTTAAGCAATGTATAAATCCAATTCTTTCTAAAAAAATGTTTGATTTTTTTTGGAGAAAAATTGATTTTGTTTCATATTACATTGACAATCTCATTACCTAAGATACGTTCATTCTAAAATATCAGTTTTATTCAGTATCACCTATGATTTCAAAAACTGACTTCTGGAAGAGTAGAAATCAAATAACATGGTTTCAAGTAAACATAAAATAAAATTCTAGAATGTGTTTTCTCGGGTTACCTTTTGAACTTCGAATACGTTCGAATAAAATAGACTCAAGAATTGAAAGAATCCCTAGTTGAAAATGCGCTTTGAAATCCTTTCCTAAAATTAAATAATTTGTTTTGTTTTCTATATACTTTTAAAAAGCAGTGAATAATTTTATTGCATTCACAAGTTGATAGCTTAAGATATGTTCTTTTCAAAATGTCAGGTAGATTCTAGATCAGATATGATTTCAGAAGGCGGCTCTGAAAAAGTAGAAATCGAGTGACATGGTTTCAAGTAAGAGTGAAAACATACAATAAAAATCTGGAATTTGTTTATTCGGATTATCTTTTAATCTTCTCAAAAAGATGTAAATTGTATCTTAAGTTTTAGGGAAGGTAAGTATTAACATTAATAAAATTAGAAATATTTTGGAGTAGCATAAAATATATTTAAAATTTATAATATGCTAGACTAAAATATACTCAATAATTGAAAGAATGCATAGTTTAAAAGGTACTATGAAAAAATTTACTAAAATTAAATAATGCTCTGAAATTTTTTTAAAAAGCGAATAGCGCTTTTAGTCTCTGATAGTTATTGTTTTTTTTTCAGATAAACTCTATGAAAGTATGTTAACTTTAGGAAGGAAGCTGACGAGGACAATCTTTGAGGTATAATGTTTGAAATATATTAATTATTGACATTTTTAAAGATAAAAATAATGACAATATATAGAGTCAATTGAAAAATAAATCTTCTGAAATTTAATCTTTTTTTAAATTTAAAAATCGAAAAAAGGTTGTTGGTATATATTTCTTACCAATAATTTGTTAACTTCACAAGAAGACAGTGATTAAATGCCTCTACTTGTATACTTCTATGAGTTGTAAAAAGCTCATATTAACGGGGTTCAATATGTAAATGTAGATAATCAAATAATTAACTGCTGTTATAAGCAAATAACATGTTATTGTCATAAGTAAATAATAAGTTGCCGATTTCTTTTAAGTGACTATCTAATGCCGGAAGAGTTGCGTGGGTTAGATCTTGCTTGCAAACAAATACAGTGTATTGCCGAAACAAATACAGTGTTGTAGGAAATCCATTGGATGGGTAACTGCGAAAACTCGTACAGATTCAGAAACGTATACCATCATTTTATTCTACTTGATAATACCAAATACAGGCAAAGCAAACGCAAACCATTTTTAGATATCAGTAATACACAAGCATCAAATCATTATTAAAGTCTCGGAGCAACTCAAAGCAAAACAGGCAGAGAGAATTCGCTGGTGATCAGCGCTTTAAAGGTAGAATTCATTCAGCCCAGTTTCTACTATTTTGTGTCAAAATGTTAAAAGCTCCGTAACTAGACATCAAATGGGGTAAAATGTGTATCATTCAAAAGAAACCCAATGGAGATATCGCCAAAACTATTGTAGTTTCCAGAACTTTTGCCTTTTTAAAAATATATTGCTGAATAACTATTTATTTTGCCAAAAAGCCTTGGGGCCGTGATTTACTAATCATTCAGCATCTGTTAGCTATCTAAATAATTCTTTTTTCTGAGGAAATTAATTGCGCAGAGAAGAAATATTACAAATTTGTAAGAATAGATCTGAAGGCTGCATAGTGTTCTCAATATTAATATGACCTGATATACTACCAAAGTATTCATGTCAACAATAAATCCATAAATGATCACAATAGGGGCCTACAAAGACTAATTAGATCTATTTATTTCAATCTACATATGGTAGCGTTGAATTTGACTTTTGTAATTGTTTTATTAAAGGTTTCTTCATTGTTCTGGATCAACTTATATATTTTGGTTTTATGTCTGGGGTCATTTAAGATGATACCGAATGTCACGATTTATACTATTTGCCATAGATACAGAAATGATACTTGTATAAGTACATGTATCGTTTTTATTTGTCACATTGTTTTTTATAAGTGTTATAAATGTTTTTATTTGTTAGAATTTTATCTGCATATAAATTTAATGTATCCATCTCATGTTTGCATATATAAGTAATTTTTTCAAATAACATTAAAAAGTAAGTAGGGTTAGAGTTTC
>JAOUZG010003472.1:2124203-2149249 GCA_026289955.1 Argiope argentata
GAAATATATCTTGGAAACTGTTGACTCTTCATCATCTGACAATTCGTTAGATTGATCTCAAAGTAATTGTCGGTTAAACTCAAATGCACATATTAGTAATTCTTTCAAATAATATTAAAAAGTAAGTAGGGTTAGAATTTCAAGAACACTGTAATCAGGAAAACTGATTCAGCTACTGAATTCGAGAATCAGAAGTTTGAGATTCCATTATATCGAGCATCTATCAAACAAGTATATATTAGGTGTAATCGGAGTAAATATATGTTATATATACTGGGGTTGGAAGTCCTGTATTTGCTCTCATTTGGAAGTGTGTCTTGGAAACTGTTGATTCTTCATCCTCTGACAATTCGTAAGACTGATCTCAAAGTAGTTGTCGGTTAAACTCAATGCAGAATGTTAACTTTATTAAGTTAAACCAAATAGAAAACTATTATAAGCTAAATTCCTTTTACAATAAATAATCATTTCTAGTAAAATTTCGTGAAAAGAAGGAAATTTTGGAGGTAGAGGCCAAATATTTCCTGATGATGAGCAGGATAATTTAAGATTACTTCGATTTTTTTTGTTTAATTCTTATTCGAAATAATTTCATAAACATACGAAAGTATTTTACACATCATACTTTAAAATAAGATATAAAATAATAAAGAAATATGGTAAAAATATTTATTCTGGCTAAGTTTTGCATCCAGTATTTTAGTAAACATGTATAACCAAAAATAGTAACAATACGAAATGGTATCACCGTGATGTCTGGTATGTTATTAAGAAAATGAGAGAAATAATTTAAAAGCAAATGTCAAAATTATTTATTCGAAAAAATATCTTCCTTAATTTCATTATTAGAATAGTAAACGCTGTCCAAAAGAATCAAAAGAAATGATCTCGAGCTCTTAGAATTATGCATTCGCATATATTTTTCAATAACATTAGCATAAATCCCCTAGTTGATGTACAGGTATAATGCATATTATTCTAAAATAAAGCATTAATTTCTCTGTTGGAAACAACTGCTTAAAATATACGCTTTTTTAGATAGTTTGTTTGTAAATATTTCACGATTTGAAGCTTTTAAGATTATTAAGGAAACAAAAACTGTTCTCTTTAATCTAAAAAAAAACTACAAGCTAATCTTTCTATCTTACACTGAGAGTGTATGCAAATACATTAAAATGTTGCTTAGTATAAAAACGAATAACTCTTAGAATTTTTTTAAAGACTAAATGCTTCATTACAATGCAAGATTTTTTTTCTAACAGGATGCGCGCGAAAAACTGTACAAAGCAGTCTTCATCGCAAAAAAATGTTACACATTTTTTTTAAATATGAAGAATACTTTTAAAAACTCCTTTTTTTGTTAAGTTAAACTGCCAAATAATAAGTTGCTAGTTGAAGGGAAAAATCTTCTAATATGAGGACAGGGATCCATTTTATGGAATACAAATGAATAAATTATTATTTACTTACTAGCTGCCCCAAATTATTATTTACTTACTAGCTGCCAAAAAAAGTACTGTCTAAAGTTATTGGCGTTTCGTAGCCTAATAGAAGAAAAAATAATTAAAAAAGACGTGTTTCACAGTAATCACATCATTTATTGAGTTATACCTTAGTACTAAACAAAGATTACTTACAAAAATAAGTTTTCTATTTCGTACATTGAAAGACTTAAGTAATAATGTGATTATATTTTCATTGTAATGATTTATGGTACACGATGTTTTTTATTTGATTACTTGTCGCGTAAACAAATAAAGTTGACGGTTTTCCAACTCAAGAGTAGACAACATACAACTGTCCATGAGAGAAGCGGTTTTCAAGATTAATGCCGCAAAAACTCAATGATATGCCCCGTGATTTATTTATGGTCATATCGAAATCAAGCCACACTGTAAATTGCAATCGTTTAAATTCAAATGGTACGTCAGTTGGTACCATTGGGATGCGAGGTATCAGCACATCTTCGCCTTTATATTTACCCTTTAGAATTGTTGCTTCGATCACATTGTTCAGCAATATTTTTACTGCTAGCTGCAAAGACGTGGTGGGTTAATATTTCGCGACATTATGACCGCTGATCATACTTTTAACTGAAAATTATGAGGCAGCAATCCTGGGAAACCCAGTGAGTTTAAAAATTCTGGTGGATAATTGACAACATCATCTTGGTTAATTACACAATCAACTGTTTTATATGTTCTTAATTCACCAACAATTTCATTTTGAATGACAAACAAACCCTTCTTTTCTTTCTGAAAATCCTTTCTTTCTTTTTTCTTTCTACAAACCCTTTTTTCCTTTTCTATTATTTATCTACCCTGTCCAAACTTTATTTTGGGCAGGCATAGATTAAATATTTATACAGCCTAATCAACTTGAAGGCATGCTAAAGATAACCCTAACGTCCCTTTCTTATATTTTGATTGACGTCAAATGTTTGGCAGTTAGAGAGAAAATTCATATTTTTAAGCAAATGCATGAGTTTTCTACGTCATTTGGGGTAACGAAAATTGGTAAATAAATTTTTAATTTCCTTTATTCCGTTTTATTTTAATTCAAAAGTACTTAAGAAGGAATCTGAAAAAACCGATTAACAATATTTAATTTAAAATGCATCAAACACTAAGAAAATAAAAAAGAATCATTTAATACATAAATCCTTTCAAGAATAAAATAAACACATTAAGAGCTCTTCATGCCGCATTTATATATATAAAAGAATTTTTATCTTTAAGTGCAACAATAAAACAACTTTATATCAGAACACAATCAATAGAAACATGAAATAAATGAAACAACATCAAATAAAATGAGCAAAATGATATTCACATTCATTTGGAAAAATCATTTTTAAATTAGTATAAGCTGCATAAAAGAAATAATGTTATTTCTTTCTTTTTTTTAACTTCTTATTTTCTAAGAATATATAAATGAAAACCAACTGACTAAACACCTTCTAAACTTTATGAGGTGTTGACTGACATCGCATATTTCTTTCTCAACAAACCAAAATTTATTACTTCCTGCAACTTATCCATTTGGTGGTGGGGAGGAAATCAAGAATTTTGGCGGGAAAGAAAGAAAAGAGTCGTTTTAACTATTTTCCACTCAGTTTTTTTTTTCATCTTTTCTCTCCATAAGAACCTTCCCCGTGCCTTAACGAAAATATTAAAAGTAAAATAAAATAACCGAATCGGTCGAGCCGTTCTCTAGTTTTGCGCTTAGCAATGCATTTGGCGATTTATTTTTATTTATATACATAGTAAGTTTAATTATTTTTTATAAGCGTAAGTAATAAAAAAAAAAACAATAAAAAGAAAAATTTTCAAAAATGGTTTCAAATTAAATATTTCACATAGAAAGTATTTCGTAGCATTAAGGACCGTTTTAATCTAATTTCAGAGTTTATTATCCTTTTTTCATTTCCCTCTAGAAACATTTGTTTTATATACAAGTCCAGTGATTTTATTTAAAACTAGCTTTTACCCGCGACTTCGTGCGCAAGGAAAAGCACACAGCTAAAATAAAACAAAACCACAAATCAAGTCTGTATTTCTTTTGAATCAAGTCAAGTCCATTTTAATGATCGATCGAGATTGAGATTGTTACAACAGTATTATAGTCATATTTTAAAAAAACTTTTAATTAAAACGAAATCACAGCTGCCTACAATTACAACACACTACACATGCGTGAATTTTCAGCGCCCATTGGGGCAACGCAAATTAGTGAATTTTCTACGCCAGTTAGGGTTACGAAGTCCTGATTAGAAAATTTTAATTTCCTTTATTCTGTTTTATTTCAATTCAAAAGTACTTCAAAATGAATCCGAAAAACCTATTAATTAACAATGCTTAATTTTAAACTCATCAAACACTAAGGGAATAAACAGAATAGTTTAAAATAATCGGTCGAGAAAACATGTTAAGCCTAACCTTACTCAGTGGCTATTGGAAAAAGAAGATAATTGGCGGGAAAGTAAGAAAAATGTCGTTTTGACTATTTTCCTCGAATTTCTTTCGTTTTCTCTCTCTATAGGAACCTTTTTTGTGTATTAACTAAAATCTTTTTAAAAAAATTAGCCGAATTCATCTTGCCGTTTTCGAGTTTTGTGCTTAGCAACACATTTGCCGATTCATTTTTATTTATATAAATGTTTTATAAGAATAACTATTAAAATGAATAAATTCATGAAGACACTTAAATTTTTTTTCCCTTTGCATTGAATTTACTTATAATACATTTCAATGTATTTTAAAACAAAATATATTTTAGCCAATAATTAATTATTAATTTTATTAAAATTTTTGGGGTTAGTTATTTCTAGAATTACTACAAATTGACAAAAGTTCAGTTAAACCATTTATACAAGAGTAAAATAATTTAAACAATTTTGAGTGCAATTTTTTTAACATTTATGGGACAAAAATTATTTCATATTTTTTGAACACGAATTAATATCTTCATCCATAGCATAGGCAAAACAAATGCATTACGTTGATCAGTCAGAGAGATAATTTAAAATAATACTTCTTGAGAGACTAGACGTTTTAAAAGAGAAAGCCTTTCGTCTAGTTTCACATCAAAATGTGGTATGTTAGATTAACTGGGACATTTGATTTATGTAAAACATTTGTATGGATTTGCTACGATTGTTTTCAATTTAATGAATTTGTTTCTTATTGTTGCATGTTCCAAATTACTATATTTCGCTATTGATCAATGTCTAGTGTCATATGTTTCGCTAATCATGATTTTTGAAGTATCCAACAATTCGATACAACATTGTTAATATTTGATTATTTTAAGGAATGGAAACGAAACAGGTTAAATAAAATAATTTTTTAAATTTTTGTATTATCTTTCTAATTTGAAACGATGCTACAACTATCGACTACACATCTCAAAACTTCAAAACATGAATTTACACTTACCATTTCTAATTTTTACAGATTTATTGAGAGCCAATCCAGTATGAAAAGTGAATTTCCTGTATGAAAAGCAATTACAATATTTCCAATACGAAAAGTGAATTTCCTGTATGAAAAGCAATTACAATATTTCCAATACGAAAAGTGAATTTCCTGTATGAAAAGCAGTTACAATATTCCCAATACGAAAAGTGAATTTCCAGTTTAAAAAGCAATTACAATATATCCAGTATGAAAAGTGAATTTCCAGTATGAAAAGAATTACAATACACCAAGTATGAAAAGTGTATTTCCAGTATGAAAAGAATTACAATATATCCCGTATGAAAAGGGAATTTCCTGTATAGTCAACCCTGAAACGCAGTCTTTTCGTTATGAATCCATAATTATAATACATAATCTCTGTTATGAAGTTTCTAGTAAATGAGCGACTACAAACACATTAGCAATTTGTATACAAAAAAAGATGATTTTAATTATCTCGATGAATAATGGTCTGTCCATAATGAACTGAGCTTTGGTCTAATTTTTTTTTACAAAGTCAAACTTCCATCAGCTCATTAGGAAAAATTAGTTTTCTCCTACATTATTTCACACTGATACTATAATTTATTTCATAACCAAATTAAAAAATGCGACGAAAAATTTCAATTTCCTTTTTATTACAACTGAATAATTTTGAATTCAGATTTTATAATTGGAATTATTTTTAACTGATTTAATATGCTTTTTCAACGTTCTGTTATTTTTTTAAATAGAGAAACTTGTCAATTTCTATTACTATCTAACTTCTATTTCTATCTAATTTCTATATATATCATTAAATTTTTTGTATATATTTATCTGAATCCTTAACATGTACGGTTGGTATCACGTTTTTCAGAATTATTCTATTTTGATACTATGCCGTTATATATAAAAAAAATTGTTACGCTTTAAAGTTACGAATAAAAAATACTCAGGATATGTAATTAATTTTTAACTTTTGCATCCATGTGAACGTACATTGATAAAATATGTAGTAAATATATACTTGAGGGCTAATGAAAGTATCTATAGTTAAAAGTAAATTGAATCGTGACTGTAAAAACTTTAAAAAAACTATGCATTAATAAAACCTCAATATTATTACTATTTAAAATCAAAATACTATTATTTTTAAAGAAAAACGTTAGAAATCAAAACTAGCAGACGAATTATAATTTTAAGCAATATTTCTTTTTCTTTAGTTACTATTATTTTCTTTACTACTCTTTATTTAGCATAAACTTGGGATAAAATAGGCTTGATTTCTGTAAGCAGATAAAAGGTAAATTGATAAAATATGTTATTCGATAAATGTATAAACGCTTTGTAATAAACGATATTTAAAGCTATTCAATAATGTAATAAATCCTAAAAAGAAAATATTTTGATATCACTTTTATATAAATTCCAAGTTTATCTAAAATAGGCAAAAGATTTGTTCTAAGCCATTAATATATATCGACTTTATTTGGGGACAGTTATATTTCACTTCTTTATATAAACTTTTAGCATTCTTGTTCACTTTGTCTAGCATATATATATATATATGTATATATATATATATATATATATATATATATATATATATATATATATCCTGAAAAGGTTTCATCTGTCATATTCCCACTATATGCCAGATTTTGAAGTTGTACTATTATTTTGATTTTTTTTCTTGAGGTTTAAAAAAGGAAAGTAATATTAGCTTTAGATGTTTTATTACATTTAAAAAGTTGTTGCAATATATCTACAAGAAAGAATCTTAAAAATTTTTTTAAAAAGTGTTTCTATCATTTTTTAAAGCAAAAATATTCTTTAGGAAAGAAATTTTATTTCATAGTTATATTTTATCTTGGATTTCAGTACTGTATTTGAAAAGACTTGACTGGTTTATGTTTTAAAAGCAAGTTGGGATTTAAAAGAAGAAAAGGGAAGAGTATTTTACAATTTTCAAGAAGTAATTATTTCATATTAAACCTATTAGCTTCAAGTGACTGTAATAAAAAAGAATGTGTTTCATTTTTAGTGGAGGGGATATTAAATTATATGAAAGGGACTAAAACTGTAGTCTTTAAAATTACGCATGCACATAGGAATAAAAAAATTGATAAGAAAAAATAAATCAGGGAATTAATAAGTGTAATAAATGAGAAGATATTCATTTTTTTTTTCATTTTAAAGCGAAACAATCTATTGGCCTGTAACAAATATTAGCTGATTTAATATGTAGATAAACCAATAGTCTTGTTGTTTCTTTTTGATTCAGGATTTATCAAATGAGATAATAAGAGATAACAATTTATTAAGTGAAAATTTTAACATTTTGCTTGCTTATTTAATTACATTTAATGCTTTTAAATATTAAGTTCTGTTCTTGCTATAGCTTTCTCACAAACAGGCTCTGTTATAAGATCAAAATTCTTTGCTTAATATCTTCATTAATGGAAATAATTGCATAAAATGTTTGAAATATTTTCTATATTAATAACAGTTCTTTTTTCTGTGGATTATTTTTTTCATTGAAATGCAATTTAGTTTTCACGAATTTAATAGAATAAAGGGTAAAGAACAAGAAATTTTAACACATTATTATTTACATTAAGTTTTACATCTTTCCCTAAGTAATTAGAAATACAACTCTCAGTGTAGAATTATAATTTTGATTATTACAACTGAAAATTGAAAATATACATGAATTTAAAAACTACTATAGTATATTTCCTTTTCAGACTCATTGGGCTCTTTAATTGGAATTCCTTTTAAACGAAGTCAGTTCATACGTCTATGATACCCGTAGAAGTTGCCATGCTAATTTTATTTCACAACTATTTGAGCATATTAGATTGCTTCTTACTTATAGCATCCAGTATAACGAATTAGCAATCTGTAGACAACACGAGAACTATGGGTCATTAGTCTTGGTAGGAGTAAGGACCCATCATCAGAAATGGAGTTAACGCTATCTCATCACCATTACTAGACTCTAATCAGAAGTAAGAATCCGCTTATATATATGATGATTTCTCATATATTGGCTTGTTTAGCTCCTTCAGGAGAGACAGCACATAGTGACCAAACTGGAATTCCCTCACCTGCAATAATATATAACTGTATGGAATTACTATAGTCAAAACAACAGTATGATGATTAACTAAGATGATCAGTTAAGACTGGAGTTCTAACAGTCATGAAACATCAATATTCATGGCCATAGCACAAACATTTCTGTATTAGTTATACCATGTTTTTGGAGAGGAGGTAACATGACTTAACAAGATGGCCATCATAAAGTCAGACCAGACTTTCCGACTTGTCCGAAGGCACATAAACCATAAAACTGAATGACCGAACCGCCGCAATAGCAGAACTAGCAAGAACTGTGATTAAGTCTTAAGATCCGCCAGCCACGGTAGAACCCTTTCAGTAGGAAGTTCCATCATCGATAAAAGAGCAACCCCCGACATATTTTTATATCCTCCAGGGTAGCGAGAACCAACTACCATGCCGAAAGCATCTCATCCTCATTACGAGGTACCCCCAGGGGAGGGTAAATCATAGACGAGGTGACCCTGGGATGTAAGTCATAGTAAGGTGCCCCCGTGGGTGTAAGTCATGCCGACCGTCAAGGCACATAAACCATAAAACTGAATGACCAGACAGCTGCAGCAGCAATGCTGGTGGGAACTATGGTTGAGTCCTAATGGCCATCTCCGTCCACGGTACCACCCTCCCCTTAGGAAGTACGTCCTATCATCGATGGGAGGAGTCCAACCCCTACCTATTAGTGTACCCTCGAAGGGTGGCGAGATCCTACCACCATACCGAAAGCATATCATCCTCATTATGAGGTGCCCCCCCCCTGAGTACCTCGTACATCTCTCCTCTCCGGGAGGTATGTTCATCATAAAGAAAAAAAATAGCTTTCTTATACCATAACTTCTTATTCATATATAGATGGTGACCTTCCCAGGGAAATACAACACAATGTGGTGTAAGTAATTACACTTGATTCGTAAAAATGACACTAAATTCGTCGGTTAAATATACTTTCATTTACTTATAAATGTAACAGTTATTTAAAAATAAATAATGGCCTTCACAATGAAAATGGAAGTAATTCATGGCAGGAAACTACGCCATTTCCGTTTCAGAGAATTAAGGGGAAAAAATTAACCTATACACCATATAAAATATTCCGGATTCTCATACATATCTGTTTGAAAATCTCGGCGATTTTATTTGCTACAACAGTTTAATGTAAGGGGAAAATTAATTAACTTTTTGATGCATGTAATATGTTTTAGAACTGTTCCAAAATGAAACGAAATAACTACAAATCTCCAAGCTTGTTGACAACAAACATTCTAAGATTAGTATATCTAATTTATTCTGATATATCTTAAAATTTGTAATGGAATGTAGAGATGGATAAGATGTTTATGAATTAATCCTTGCTATTAAAATAACTAATAGTTAATTTTCGACATGGACTCAATGAAATCTATTTTTTACTTCCTCAACTTTTAAATATTTACTCATCATCTCAGATTTTACAAACCTTAAAAGATAGACCTCGAAAAGAAAAGACCAAAATTTAAAGAAACAACTTTAATATGATCAATATTTTTCACATCCAGGCTTCTGAGTTTACGTTTTACGTCAAATCAAAAAATAATATTTAAGAAACAAGATGTAAACTAGTAGAGGATAATTCAAAGTTTAATATTCAAATTATCAGATAAGGTAGGAAACTCAAAAATAAGCCAAAATCATATAAGGATGCTATAAAGGTCAAGAAGATAAAGTGGATGCTCACTATTGTCTCAG
Organism: Argiope argentata; assembly: GCA_026289955.1. Taxonomy (NCBI): domain Eukaryota; kingdom Metazoa; phylum Arthropoda; class Arachnida; order Araneae; family Araneidae; genus Argiope; species Argiope argentata. The sequence continues at coordinate 2,133,989 of JAOUZG010003472.1, forward strand.
TTAGATTTATGCTCTAATCATTTAAAGCTTCCATTGAATACAGTGGGCATGTAAAAATTTACGTTTGAAAAGATGCGGTTCAAGCCGAATTCATCACTAGAAACTGCATCATTGCTTTAAATGTTTCCGGCATATCGGTATTATTTATGCGTCACAGCTGTGAAGTTTTAGAGAATTTTAATGATGAGAACTGAACGCAGTGGCTGTGAAACTGAACGTACGCATGCACTAATGAAGTGTAAAGTATCGTCAAATAAAGCATGCTCGCCTGTCAATAGTTTGTCAACTCTGCTTCATTAATCTCTAGTTCATCCAGATATCTCTAACAAATTGATTCCAGCTTTATTTGGAAAATATGCATTCAAAAAGAGATTGCCATCAGAAATTTGTGTCGTCAAAGGGGAATTTGCATATGCCTTTCAAGATTGGTTTCATAGACACTAAACATCATCAATTTAGTTGTATATTGACTGAAGGTACAAACATTGAAGCAGGTTCGTGAAAATATAATAACAGAACATTAAGAATTTTGAATATTATTATCTATTCGAATAGAATTCTTATCTCATCCGGTAATTCTTATCTATTCCTACTTGACTGAATAAGAATTTGAAACAAGTATGAATCCCCAAGCTTGTTGACAACAAACATGCAATGATTAGTTTATATAATTTCTTTTGATATATCTTAAAAATGTAATAGAAATGCAGAGATTAAAAATGTAATAGAAATGCAGAAATTTACATATGCCTTTCAAAAATGTTTTCATTGACACTAAACATCATCAATTTAGTTGTGTATTGAGTGAAGGTACAAACGTTGAAGCAGGTTCGTGAAAATATAGAGCATTAAGAATTTTGAATATTCTTATCTATTCGAATAGAATTCTTATCTCATCTAGTAATTATTATCTATTCTAACTTGACTGAATAATAATTTGAAACTTGAATATTTTGGGAGTCATTATTTTAAGAATTTTTTTTCACGTTTCTCATTTCGACTATTTTAAAGAACAAAAACATTGTATGCATAATTCCGCCTAATAAGGAAAAAAATTGCTTATCTCCATTCATTAATTAAATTTCTGGAAGTCTAGACATACCTTTTTTTATCTCCCTTAAGATCTTATTTTTCCGTCGAATAATCTACACCATATTTTTTAATAGATAGAATTTAAAAAATATATTTATTTATCAACTACTAATAATTAAAGTTGATTGGTATTGATGGTGAAGGTGAGAGAAGCAAAAGATATTTTTTATATAACTACAGAAGTAATTATCGCGGGTTTTTCTCTTTCAATCATTTCAGCTTCATTTCATAATTTTTGCAGAATTTCCCGATAAAGTTTTGTGTACTTGTATATAAAATTATATCAAATGTATCGAGCTACCTAAGGAATAACAAGTTTTGATTTTATTATTGTATTGATTTTGAAAACTTAAAATTGACAAAAAATTGGAACAAATGTATGATTACATACTTTAACTGAACTGGTTTTCTTACAACTCATACATTAAATTAAGGGTATAGTTTTGAAATTCCTCTCAAATTTAACATGCCGAATTCCAGCAGGGATACAGAAATGTTTTGTATGATAGTTACCATATATTGATACCAATCATTGACAATCATGTTAATCGTAATAAAAGCACACTCTACTCTTGTATAACTCTCTACATACTCTTGTATAACTCTATATATACTCTTGTATAGTTCTTTATATACTTTTGTATTACTCTACATATACTCTTGTGTAACTCTCTATATACTCTTGTATAACTTTATATATACTCTAGTATAACTCTCTATATACTCTAGTATAATTCTATATACTCTTGTATAACTCTATATATACTCTTGTATAACTCGATATATTCTCTTGTGTAACTCTCTATATACTCTTGTATAACTCTATATATACTCTGGTATAACTCTCTATATACTCCTGTATAGCTCTCTATATACATTTGTATTACTGAATATATACTCTTGTGTAACTCTCTGCATACTCTTGTATAACTCTATATATACTCTTGTATAACTCTATATATACTCTTGTAAAACCCTCTATATACTTTTGTATTACTTTCTATATACTATTGTGTAACTCTCTATATACTCTGGTATAACTCTATATATACTCTAGTATAACGCTCTATATACTCTTGTAAAGCTCTCTAAAACATTTGTATAACTCTCTATATACTCTTGTATAACTTGACTTGCTTCTTGTGGGAATTTCCAATTCGATTTCCCAATCAATTCTTAACATGATAAAGATTTGCCATTTTGTATACTTTTGTATTCGTGATAAATTTACACAGTTCTAAGGGTTGGGTGGCCTAATGATTTGATCATTACTGTGCCTTGCGAGTAGATTAGAGTTCAAATGCAAGTGCGATGATTTTCACTAGATTTCTTTAGGGTCGCGATGACGTGGTGGAAAGGTCTCGCCTTCGGAACTGGAGAGTTCCAGGTTCCAGACCCGATTCCACCAAAAAACCGTCGTGTAATTGGGTCTTATGCACATTAAATCTATCCGAACCAAACGTTCTCCCGCTGGCGTGATGTGGTGCATAGAGCATGGGGCCAGCTCAGGGATCATCTTCGTCATCTGACCGAGGTTCAAAATTACAAGGTCTGCCTCAAAATAGCCCTAGTATTGCTTTAAAACGGGATGTTAACATGACTAAACTAAATTAAATTCCATTATTTAATTTATATGTAAATTTAATGCATGTAAATTTGATATGTACCAATATCCACCCTGTTTGAGTGTATTAGAATATTCCTGCAGGTATATAAAAAGGCGACAGGTGAATAAGTCTTAAGTTGTGTTTCCCGTCTAAAGTACTAAAGGAAAATAAATACGTTTAGAAATTGCATCTAATTACAAATTGATTTTTCTGTGACAATATTTTCAGAATTTAAGAGCCATTGGTTAATTAATCAATTAGTAATCAATATTGGATTTAATTGCTTAATTTAAGCAATTATTTAATTAATCAATATTGGATTTAATTGGTTAATTTAAGCAATTATTCAATTATTCAATACTGGATTTAATTGACTAATTCAATCCATTATTTAATTATCAGTTATTAATCAATGTTAGATTTAATTGGCTAATTTAATCAATTTTTTAATTAATCAATTACTAATTAGTATTGGATTTAATTGGTTAGTTTATTCAATTATTTAATTATCAAATATTCAACAATATTGAATTTAACTGGTTAGTTTTATCTATTACTTAATTATCAATTATTCAACATTATTTGATTTAATTGGTTAATTTAATCAATTTTGATTCCATATACGTCACGTCATTTGATAATGCATTTGGTAAGATACTGCTTTTAAATTTCACCATACTGTGTCATAAATAATTAGAAAATAATTGAATTTAAAAAATTCAGCGTTCCTGCACGGCTTCACAACATTATACAATAAATTTTTTAAAATATCTCAGTGGTTATAAATGGTTAATAAATTTTCGATAAATCGAAACGGAATCCTAAACGTTTTCAAATAGCATTATACCTGATAAAATCTTATAGTACTACAATTATTAAAAAAATTCTGGAAGAAACATAAATATAAAACAAAATAAATGTTTCAAACCTAGCTTTGAAACCAATATTTGGATTTCACAATCTATAATTCTAGTTTCGAAATATTTGTATTCCCTCTGATGCATTCTCCACAAAGATAAATCACTTTTAAAGGGAAACAAAGTTGTTACATTGCTTCATATGGATAGTTTAACATACAAATGCATTTTTACTAGAATTTCATTTTTTCTTTCAGGTTTTACGATATTTTTAAAAGTTGTTTTATCCAAAGATTACAGAAAATGAAAATAATACATTCTATTAAATATAAATTTAGGGCATTGGAAGTATTTTTATTTTGGTTAAGTAAACACTTACTTGAACGTTTCAAAAAGCAATTGAAGTGCAGTTTTATTTCAAGGAGGATGTATTGTACTTTCAATTTTTTTTCTATTTATTCAAATTTTTGTTCGAATATTTATCTTTTATCATTTCAAAATCGCTCAAAACACAACGTACAATCGTCAAAATAATAAAAAGAGGGAAAGTAATTTAAAAGTTTCTGTACAAGAATTTAACCATATTTTTGCCAGTAAAATGTTAGCTATATTATATACTGTAGAGCTAAACAAATCTGGTATAGGCATATATATACACATAAAGAGATAGAGAACCAATCAGAATACGACGGCAATCACTCGAATAAGGTTGGGCTTCCAAACCTGAATTTTACATGAACAAGCCCATGATTACTTTAAAACTTTAAAATTTATTACAGTAATCATGGGCTTGGTAGCTGTGATCCTGTTGAAAGAGAATCACAGCTACAGGAGAGTTTGAGAGCACAATTCTAGAACAAATGGATAAATCATAATTCTAAGAAGAAAACAGACTTTTTCGAAAGCGGGTATTTGTATATTCATCGAATATTAGAAAGTTCCGAATACGCTTTCTTATGCTTTCCTAGAAAATATTACGCTATTTTTACTCATTTAACCCCCAACTGGTGGCACCTCATAATTCAAGATGAGAAGCGTATGGTGGATGGTTCTCGTCACACTGGTGGGTACAGAAGAATGTGGCGGTCGGCTGCCTCCCATCGATGACGGGACGTAATTTGAAAGGGAAGGGTTATACCGTGGCCGATGATGGCGTCAGGAATCAACCACAGTTCACGCAGCATTGCTGCTGTGTCAGTTTACCGTTTGTCTTCAAACAGGTTGGAGTACCCATTTATAGGTTTATACAATTTAGACGTTAAATATTAAATAAAGCATTATACTTTTACTTTTATAAAACCAGAATATGACATTCTTTATATATATATATATATATATATATATATATATATATATATATATATAGATATATATATATAGATAGATATAAATTTTTCGTCTTAACCTAATTATAAAATATATATTACGAATTGTAATTTTTAATTATTAAAATAAAAGATACACAAAGATGTTCAGAGAGTGCGAATGCTGCTATTCCTAAAAACACAGTGGAACATAGATGAATCAAAACAGAAGAAAAAAAAAGAAAAACTAGTGAAAATAGGAAAAAAAAACCTAAAGAAAACCAAAAAGAAAAAGAAATCCTTCCTGATGACTTTCTCAAAGTTCACCATCAGGCAGGGATTCCAAGAAAAGGTACATTTCTTTTTTCTTTAAAGGGTTTGACTATTGTCTAAAAAATTAACCCTTCTATGACCGGAAAAATTCCACGTCCCAAGTATAAGAGATACATCATATTTTAAGAATATAATAAGAAATGAAAATTATAATAAACACAAAAAAAACGACAATTATAGAAATAGACTCACAATATTAAAATTCTGGAAAGAAGAAATAAAAAAATAAAACAAAAAACTATAAACATTGATAAAAAAATCAAATATTTGCAATAGAAAAATAAGAAGCGAAGAATATACCAGTAATCCGTTTTCTTACTTCTGTTTTGATTCATATGTATAAAATGTTACAGGCGGGCGAGCGGCGACGTTTGGCGAGGAGCCTCGCGCCAGCTTGATTGGTTTGGCGAAAGAAATAGTCTAGTAGCGCTAGATTGCGCGCGTTATTTTGAGAAGTTTCACGAGTTTCGGGGCACGCGCTTCTACGGCTATACAGGGGACGAATAGCCGGAGTGAGTGAGTTAGTTGAGAGTTTTATCCCGGAAGAAAAGCGTTTTGCTGGACTAGAGGATTTCTGAGCTGTGTTCACGTTTGCTGTTAGCGTTGTATTATTGAGCTCGCTGCATCTACTATTTACTGTGCTATAAGATAGCTGTTTAGCAGTCTGATTTTATTGTGCATAAGACTTGCATTTATACTGTAAGTGACTGTTGACTGCTGGATTAAGTTTATCTGAAATTTTTACTTCAACAAGTCATCCTATAAATAGCTGAAAATAAATTTGTTTGTGCTGTCCTCAAGTAAAGTCCATTCAATCCGAACCTCCTACGCTAAAAACGTATATATATATATATATATATATATATACAGAGAGAGAGAGAGAGAGAGAGAGAGAGAGAGAGAGAGAGAGAGAGTAATAACTAAATCGATTGTAAACTTTTGAATACATCTAATTGGTACGTAGACAATTGGTGCATTAGTTAAGCTGAGAAATATGTATTTTTAATATCTACCTTTAAAGAAGTCATTGAGCATTTATGATATTTTCCATAAACTATAAAAAGTCCAATTCTGCAAATGAAGATGTCAGAATAAACGAAGAATTCCCTTCAACTTTATGATTCGAATTGAATTGAACACCTTCTGTTCGAGTATGCAATCTCTTTACTACGAATTTTGGAAATAGAATTACAAGAATAAAAAATAGGAATACGTAAGGAAACATTTGCTTGCCAGAATATCTTAGTCGTAAAAAGCTTTCACAATATTAGAATTCAGTTACAAAATATTCTATTGACTATGTTTCCACTCCTTATTCGACATCACCGATGATGAAACGCGTTTTATTCTACATGCATACATAATCTCTGCTAAGAAGATTTTCTTAAACTGGTTATATTATTAAATTTTTCGTGGGCTTAGTAATAAATAGGCTTTGCCTGGGAATTATGATACCTTTTATCTTGCATGTACCGATACATTTCATTACCTTTGCTATTCTAGAAATTTCGTAAAAATTAAATGCAACGCATGGAATGAATCCTTGGGCTGGCTGTGAAAATAATTAATGTTATAAATCGAATTGTATCAAATTCAGTAATTATATTTTGTACTTAAAAATGCATACACTTATAAATCATAATATAGAAAGTTCGGCAAAATATACTGAGATTTCATCTAGAAGTAGATGTAAGGATTTTCATTTCTGTTTTGAATCATGTGCAGTCGATTATTATTTGAATTATTATAGTCCCATAGAATTCATTTTAAGTTAAGATATATTTAAAAAAAAGGAAATATGGACCTTTGCTTCCAACCTTATTTTTTGTAAGGATGTTCAGTTTCAAAACATGTTTATAAAATAATCTAACTGTTTTTCCAGTTTACATTTGAATTTATCATCTTTTTAAAACGTTATTGCCTAAAAAAGTTTTTTATATCAATCCTGATTAATTTTTTTCCTATTGCACTAAGATATTGCATCTTTAAATTCACACCGTTTTTTTAAAAATTCCTTTTTTAGAAAATGTTTCTTATCAATCAAACTTGCTTATTTTATCAATTACAGAAACTAATATATACATTTATACGTTTATAACTAACGTTTATACGTTTATAACTAACGTAGCTTTATACGTTTATAACTAACTATACGTTTATAACTAATTTATACGAATTTTATACGTTAGTGGCTGTAATATAAGAAGCAAATTATTTTTTAATACTGAAAAAATGAAGGATTTTGTTTCTTGATGTCTTATTACAGGAAATATGCATCTACAATGGAAGAAACTGTCAAAATAAAACTGTTTCTATATTTTGATTTCTTTTTAAAGGTTAGAATTCCTATTAAAGCAGTTAATATAGTATTTCTCATACTTTATGTTGATATCCTTTAATAACTAGGTGAACTTTTTTTGAATTCATGAGGAGCATGATTATTTTAATATTTTTGAGTCTTGTTTGTTCAATTTTTTAAACCTACAATACAGTGCTACTACAATGCTACTCACATCTTTTATTACTGTGTAGATAGTCCTAATGCTTTTGGGATCCATATGCATGGAAATAGGAAAATGCTGAACTCTTCGGTGAAATAATTGGTTTAAAAATCCAACAGAAGGATTTAAATGAAATATACAAAAAATTAAGTAACGATGGTGTAAATATAAATGAGATTAAATAAATAATTTAAGAAACTGAAGGGCAAATACATTCAGTTTTGATATTTCTGTCTGTTAAAAGGAAAATTCTATTTGTGGTTGAATGCCCGTTTTTCAATGAAAAGAAAAATTTCATAACTCCTTAAAAAATTGCTGAAATATCTGAAACACACACACACAAATGTAGAGCTTTCATTTTAGCCAGAATTACTAGCATAAAATTGCAAGACAGAGTTGGATAGAAATAGTCCTTACTCCTTAAGTATTTTACAAAATGAATCAATGATCAAAGCTGGTGAATTTTCAGTGATCATTATAAATCTTTCCAACCCAAACAAACTTGGTGAGAGAAAGGATCTTGGTAAATTTATATTTAATGCAACTTGGAGAAGGATAGCGGAGTTCGAATTTTGTATCTTAGAAGATATAAGAAAGCGCCCCGCTACTCTTAATTACTTGATTTATAAAACACAATTCATTAAAGTTGTTTAATTACTTAATTCATAAAACTATTCATTAAAGGTGTTTAATTACTTGATTCATAAAACACGATTCATTAAAGGTGTTTAATTACTTGATTCATAAAACACGATTCATTAGAGGTGTTTAATTACTTGATTCATAAACTCGTCATATAAAACAGAACAATAAAATAATGTTTTATCTTCTTTAAAGACTAGCTAAATTGTTTCTAATAGAATTCAAAACGTCTTGCATCTGGATGAAATTATTATACTGTGAAATTTTCATTTTTTCCCACTTTTTAAATATTTTTCCAGGTTTAGACGATACAATATTCCGACGGTTAAGATATTTACTGATCAATTTTTATAGCGTTTGGGGAATGATGTTTAAAACCACGTTATAAATATGCGTACTGAAAACATTAGCTGGATTCTGTCGGATCTATTTATTTACGGATCTAAAATATTTGCGATCCCCATAAATGATTTTTATTTTGCTTCAACTAATTATTTTATTCACTAATACTTAGTATCAATATTGTTTATTAAGAGTTGTACGATTTGCAATTAGCTATAAGTTTTGTTTTAAGGCATAATACTACTATTCTCAAATAATCAAAATACATCATTATAATTAACATATATTTATAATATAAAAATAGTTGGAAACCCTTATTTATAAATATATCATATAAATTTAAGTACAATTGTTAGATTATTATAGAATTAAAACGATATAGAAGACCGTAAATTAAGTTACTTTAATAATATCAACTTATTTAAAGCAAAAAAATTGTCTTTTGGAACACAACTATATACAAATGAATAACGAAAGAATGAATTTTTTAAAACATTTTTTGAAGTATTATATCTTTTTATTATTATTGCATCTATTTACTGTTTACATATCTATTTTTTTATTTTTTTCATTTATTAATGATTATCATTTTACTTTCTAAGAATAATTTCGATTTTTCTCACTTTTTGAATATTATCAAAGAAATACTATAATTCATAACTCAGTTGGATAAAACTTTCGGACAATTTTCGCACCATTGACATAATATTAAATATTTTTTGTGATAACAAATTATTCAAGACACGGAACAGTTTCTTAAGGCTGTGAGCTATTCTTATTAAAAGCAGAAGAATAAAATAATGTTTTATTTTCTCCAAGGATTAGCTAATTAAAATCGGTAATATTCAAAACTTTTTGCATTTTGATGTGGATTTTCAACTGAGAATTACGACAATGTGGATTTAGACTAAGTCTCCCTTTTTAATTATTTTTTACTGTTTAAAAACCAAGATATTGTCTTGGTTAAAATATTTATTAAACAATATTTTATATCTTTTCTAAAGGATGGTTTATAGCATCTAATATATATGCGTTATGAAAACAAAGTAAGTTTAAAATATCGTCGAAAATGAAGTGAAAAATGAAGCTTGTAAATGAGAAAATAAAATTACATAATTGTAATAAGCTAATATTGATTCTTTGTTGAAAAAAATTCAAAACGATGGCATTTAATTAATGACACATTACAAAGTTTTTCAAAAAGAATTCATTAAATTGAGAAAATGTATTACAAGCTTTAAAAATATTTAAGAAGCTTATCAAACAAAAATTAAAATTCATTAATATGTATTTTACACTAAACGGTGAATATTTAGATTTCATATATAGAAGACTGATTTTAAAGCTTCAAAGGAAATAGAGGAATTTATTTGGTTTGCGAATGAATTTCTTTGAAATACTTTAGTGAAATTTATTTCATATCCAAAGGTATATTTACTATTCTACTTTTCATTTATACAAACCACGAAAAGTAGGTTAACTGGTTTAACATTAACTGGTTTTTTACAGATCTGTAATATATGGTAAATCTATGCGTCTGCGGTTTGGAGCATGGCCATACAAAGAAAACATTAAAAATAAAATAAAATGTATGAATAAACTGAAATTTAATTTAAGAATGTTTTTCATCTCAAAAACCAAGGAAACATATGTATTTCTGTGTTTCCATTTCTTAGAATGGCCTCTTAATTTTTTAAATTTGAAATAACATAAAAATAACTGTTATGCGCTGTGTATGTAAGAGTAACAGATTATTTTAAATGTATGAATAAATTTTGATTTATTATTAAATAATTTCTGAAATATGGATTAACTGTCACTTTTAAGTTAAAGTTTTCGAGCTGCAACAAAACTCTAGAAAGTATAGAATTGTTTCAAAAATTCTTAAAGATAAACTTAACTATCATTAATTAAACATGATTCATTTTTTCCTAAATTCTTTATAAAAAACTAACTCCTTCTGGAACAAGATATATTATTTCCTTGTATACAATTTTAAAACCCTTCTAGAACTAGATATATTTCGAAAGATATTTAAATGTTCAATTACATATCATATCCAAGAAATGCCTTTTTATAAAAGAAAAATAAAAGCATTCACGCTTGAATACTGAAACTAAGTAACAACAACAACAATTTATTTTCATTGTTGAATACATGCATCCAATAATTTTTTTTCAAATCTGCACTTTTCTCATCCAAACTATCATTATGCAGTTTTTTATTTGATATAGAAACGTTAGTGATAATTAAAAAAAATGTTTGAAAAGTAAATCAACCATTTGTAGCTTTCATGGTATTTACAGATTTACCCCATAACATTTAGACATTTATAGGCAGAAACAATATTTCGCAAACGTTGTAAACCTTGTGAAACCTGTATAGAGAACGTTGCAAGAATTCTAGTGTCATAACCAGATACGATTAAAAAAATAGCATTCTATACTTTTATATTGCTGCTGCTTTTTTAAGACTTCAGTCTTTATGTTTTCGTCATCCTTCTGTCAAATCCAGAAAAGGAATTAATGGTTTTTCCTGGGGCTCCAACATTTCAAAAACTCTCATAAAACTATATAATACGCATGTCAGCTAAAGTATCCAATTATAGATACAAATTCTGAATTGTATTCCCCCACCAATCGTAATTGTAGTCAGCTGAACGAAAAAACGGCAAATTTTCAGTTGGGAATAGATTTTATATATTTTGTTTCCGTATGCCAAGTTACTTTCCTTTTGGTATCTTCAGTTATTTTTTAAACTAGTAATCTTTCTAGTATGCTGTTTCACAAATAATTTGTTTTCAAAGTATTTCATTGTAATTTTTTTTTAAATTTTAATGTTTTTTTAGCACTTTTTATACTTTTAGTAATTTTTTCAATGCTTTGTAATCAGTTTGGAAAATATTTAAAATCAAATAGAGAAATAAATGCTTTAGCAAATATAAATAATATTTATGAAATAAGTTATTTAATTACATTTGGCTACAATAAATCAGGATATTTGTTAATGGATTCACAAGTGAAAAAAATATAAATTTTGGTTCTACAGTCTTTATGTTTTCATCCAACTGCCGAATCCAGAAATGGTGTTAATATTTATTCCTAGTTTCCTAGCTTTTAAAAAAAATCACTTTGTAATAAATATGCTTGTAACTATGTAATAGATAGGTTTGTAATTTCGAATACAAATTCTGCAATTGTTACCTCTCCCATCATAAATGTAGACATCTGAAGGATACGGCGACAAATTTTCACCACAGAATTTTTTTTATACATTTCTAATCTATACTTCAAGTCAGTTTCTATTTATTGTCTTTCTTTAGTTATTTTTAATTTTGTGATCTCTTCAGATTGCAATTTCATAAATAATTAATTTTTCATTAAGAAATTTTAGTAATTTGCTAAGCTTTTTGAAATCAGTTTGTCATCTAAAAAAAGCAAATAGGAAAATAAATATTTTACTGTATATAAATAATGTATAACAAATTATTCAATTGAATTTTTACAATAAATCAAGATAATTGTTTATTAATCCACAAGTGACAACAATATAAATTTCACTGGCTCTCTTAAACTCTAATAGCAGGATTATCTTTTGTATCGCCGTTGTGGTGTGTACACGCTTAATTTTATTCGTTTCTTTTTATTCAGTAGGAGCTCTCAGGCTCTATTCAGTAGGAGATCTCAGGCGAGTGTTTATTGAAAATGATGTTATAAAGCTGCAATCAAAAACCGAATTTATTTAAAATCAGTTTGATGAATTTTAATTAAAATTCATTTATAGTATAAAGTAAGAAGTTAGAAAAAAGAAATGAAATAAAAGTCAAGATTAAATTATAAAAAATGTAAAGAATATATTTTACAGTACTATTTCAAAATACAGATTTAAAATATCAAAATATAACTTGAATTTAGTTATTTTTTTACAATTTTTTGAAAAATAGATACAGTTCTTTAAACAAATGAAGGAAAATATGCAGTTTTTTTTTTATGTTCATGCAATATATAAGCAACAAAACAGTTAAACAATGTACGTTAAAAAAATAACTACAAAAAACTTGATAAACGTTGGACTATATAAATAAGGTATGGAAACTAGGATATAAACTATTAGAAGACTAAAATAAAACCATAATTGCATGATAGAGTGGTCTATTTAATACCAATGGTAACTAAACTAAGAAGATAATCGAAATGACAGTTAAAATTAAATGTAAGAATTTAAAGAAAGAGCACGTCCAAAAATATTGCTATTTCAAGAAAGAAATACACTCAATTATATTCAAAATATCTTTTTCAGTTTTTTTTGCCTCCATGGTTTATAATTAAACGTAAAACAGTGGCTTTTCCTACCCGTAAAACCTATATAAACAGTATCCAAATGAAGTAAAACAAAAACTTGAAATGATGGAGGAAAACAAGTTGTTTAACAAAATTAAGGGATGTATGTACGAGCGATCAAATGCAATTTGGAAAGATGTAACAATGTATTTGCATAACGATAGAATAGAAAACAAATGAATACCGTTAAATGGCTATTTTAGGAGAGAGGATGTCATAGAAACGCATGAGGTATTGGACTTAGGGAGTAATAGAATTAGTTTCTTAGCAAGGACAGAATTTATAAAACTGGAAATAGAGTGTTATTTTTCTTTTAATTCAATGCAGTAGAAGCACGATAGAATAGAGGAAAGAAAAATTAAAAGGAAACATCAATGTGCAGAGTTGATACGTTTCATATTTCAGAGCTTTTTGGAGACCGGAAGCAACTTTCAACAACCAGAAATAAACATTTACGATAATTAATAGAAATCACGTATTTGTTACTGATAAAATGAAAGAAGTCTAAATATCCTGAGTAAGTTTTATTGAAGCGCATACATAAATTACAATTATTCAGCTCTGCCGGAATATTCTGAAAAGGATATTTCATCATTTCACCTAATACCTAAGAGTCACAAACAGATAATAAAGGCAAGAAATGATTCAGCTTATTTAGAATAGAGAGGTAGACAGAGTAGGCGAAGCTATCTCTTAAAAACATTTTCATTGATTATGGTATAAAAATACCCTGCATTTTAGGGAGCAAAGTTCCTTTTTGATTGTGTGTTAAATTTTCTCTTCCTTAACATGTGAACTGTGGTTGTTGTTAACCAAATGGATTCCTTCTTCAGTACAGATTCTAATTAACCTGGTTGTAGCTTTCTTCAGTAGAGATTCTAAATAACCTAGTAGCAGCCTTCTTCAGTAGAGATTCTTACTGACCTAGTTGTAGCCTTCTTCAGTAGAGATTCTAACTAACCTAGCTGTAGCCTTCTTCAGCAGAATTTCTGACTAATCGAGTTATAGCCTTCTTCGGGAGAGATTCTAACCTAGATGTAGCCTTCTTCAGTAAAGATTCTAACTGACCAATTTGAAGCATTTCTCCATAGAAACTTTTCCATGGTTAAATGGTGTCTCATAATGCTGAAAGCTGCCACAAAGCAATTCTTGCAATAAAATGCAATGATCATTGAGTGCAAAAAAAGTTATTTAGTTCATTTTTCAAGAAATTGAAAATATGAGTAAGAATTCATCTGATATAGGCCCACTTTTATTTTCCTTTAAACTTATTTTGAATTTTAACAAAATGGAAAAATTGTGCTCAATTCCCTTTTTTGTAATATTTACTGTGAAAAAACAACAAAAAAGTTCAAACAATTTTAAGTGTCCTAATATTTACATTTTAGAGAGTATGTATTTTTTTATTTTTAGCCAAGACGTGTAAAGATTATTTACTATAAATGCGCGCCTATATTAATAACTCTTTTTTATTATTATATTTAAAACTAATACCCTTTTTTTATTAAAATTTTATTTTAAAATTGTTTCCAACTTTTATAAACTGTGCTAAGAAGTCAAATGACACTCGGAACAGTATGTCATCGTAGAAATTTCAGCAGAGCAATTTTAATTCGTTGAATAACGTATCTGAAAAAAAAGTAATGAATTTAATACTTTTCATTCTTTTATCTTTCTTTTCTAGGAGGATGGTAAATGTATCATAAATGCGAAAGTATCCTTCATATCTTTTCAAACACCTAACGGATAAAAAACGATAATAAATTGCTCTTTTCCCTCATACTTCCGCCTATTCTTCTCGATGCACTTCAGTAAAAAAGTATGAAAAAGCTAAGAAATTTATCTTTATACGCGGACAAGAGGAAGACGCTAACAGTGCTTATGAAACAGCTAACAATGTGATGAAACAAAATAACTTGAGTGGTTCTAATGTTCACTGATCATTCTTGAGTTGCTCTGAATTTGGAAATTAATATCACTGAATAAATCAAGAGTTTCCATTTGTAAAATTATATTTAATGTATTATATAATTATATATAATTATATTTAAAATTATATTGAAAGCAATAATATTTAAATATAAAAAATTAAATATTTGATAACATTTTTGTCATTTAATATATTTTTATCGTTTGTTCCATTGAATAAGAAATTTTAAGTGAGCTTCGGGTTTGTCCAAACTGTTTCTGAGGATTTTTTTATTCACTTGGTATTTTGAAAATTACTTGTGGTAACTTGGAAA
>JAOUZG010003472.1:2149259-2181396 GCA_026289955.1 Argiope argentata
TTTATTCACTTGGTATTTTGAAAATTACTTGTGGTAACTTGGAAAAATAAATAGTTTTAAACTGTAACCACTATTTTTAGCTCTGATATTGCTTGCAGATAAACCCCATTGCATATAAAGAGAAAAATAATACTAGGCCCACGTTGGAAAAATTTTCAATTTTGTATTTAGATCATGGCGAAAATTTTACTGTCATAAACAGAGACTATTTAATATTTAGTTTCGGGAAGTTGTGACTTTTTAAAGATTTCAATCATTCTGTTTTCGTCATCCTTCTGTCTAATTCAGAAAATGAATTAATGTTGGTCCTGGGATTCGAAAATTTTAGAAACTCTCAAAAATCTCTATAGCACATGTTGTTGGCTATGCTTTAAAATGAGGAGTCGGGTTTCTTAAATTTATTAACCAGTTATATAAAAGTTATATAAAAACATAATAATAAAAACATAAAAACCAGTTATACAAGATTTATTAACCAGTTATATAAAAACATAATTCGTTTCTTCGAGTAATAAAAAGAAGAGCATAATTCTACATGAAAAGATACCCGGTTGGTGCATGTATTTAAAAGTTCACTCGCTCTTCGAGAAGTCAGCATCACCAAAGCAAAAATACACACAGCTTTTATTTGTCTTTGACACTCCTCCAGTGTTGCCAACAAAAATATATAAAGCATGCACCAACCGTATGCAAAATGAGATCATGGTCTGGGATTAAAAAATATGGCTTCAAAAATATCTAACAATGCATATCCCACCTAACGTATGTAATTTAAAATACAAATTCTATAGTCATTACCCTTCCCCCCCAATCAGAATTGTAACACCTGAGGGGAACACTGACATACATTTCGCTTTGGAGCGTATTTTGTATATTTCTCTTCCGAACCTTAAGTCACTTTCCCTTTGCACTTTTTCATCTTTATTTTTAAATTTTCAATTTTTTCAGAATGCTATTTCAATTATGTTTTTTTGAGAAGTTTTTCATTAATTTTCTAAACGATCCATAACCTGCCTATAAATATTTCAAATAAAGAAAAAAAGAAATATTTTATTGTACATAAATAATAATTGGATAACATACTATTCTATCAAAATTTATTGCAATTAATAAAGATAGTATTTTATTGTGCGGCAACTGAAAATAATGTCTTTCTCTTCTGGTGCTCTAAAAATATTAACGGCAAGATTTCATTTTGTTCAGTTGTCTTAGTAGTGCGATCAGTTATTATAAACCATTTTTAGTTTTTCAAAGGGTTCTTTCAGACAGTCATTTACTGAATAGGATGTTCTGAGACCACGCCCTCTCAACTTTAGTTCGCTTTAATTGGTCAGCTGTCTCAGACACATCTTCGCATAAATCACTTTGTTCTTAGCAATTGTCAAGCAGTTTAGAAAATACCTCGACATGAAAATGAAAAATAAATTTCGCAAAATGCAAAGAATGCATTTTATATTTATTTTGAAAGGAAGAATCAAAATACCAAGGCAGAATTGAAATGATATTATTTTACTTATTATTTACTACAAAGTTTTCGATAAATAGAGAAAATATTCGAAGAAAAATATGTTTCTTTTCTGAGAATGAAATATTTACGCTTCAAAAATTGATATAGCGTGCATTTATAAATGTAATAATTAACTATAAAACACTTCTTAATCGAATGATAATAGCTAGTTTGAATATAAAACTGGTATATGTGGTATTAAGAAATTCCAACAAGAAAAATGTGATAGAATATTAAAGAGGTCTGCTTATGTCCAAAATGAAACGGTACCAAACATGTAATATATGATTTTAAAGACTCTAAATGTCAACAAATGCTGCTACATTTTCTAGAAAGTCAGAAACTCTATGATATCAAAAACATTACGCTTCTGAATTTATCTTGCATTAAACGCTTACAATTCCATGTTAAACATAGTTTTCCATCTACAAATTTAATCCACAGAAAGAGTATAAAAAATTACAATGAAAGATAAAAAAAATGATTGGAATGGTTTACAGAATGAAAGCATTTACGATCAAATGCGGTTTGAAAACATATATCAGTATATTTGTATAGCAACAGAATCGCATAAAAATGTATATTAACTAACTACTCTAAGAAAATGGATGCAATGGAAAGCTCGAAAGACATTGGGATCGAGAAGAAATGGGATTAATTTCTTCGGAAGGATAGAATTAAAAAGAGAGGGAGAAGGGATATATGCTTCTTTAATTAACAGTAGAAGAAACCGATAAAATAAAAAAATAAAATGAAAGCGAAATATTTATATATAGAAATAAGATTTTTAAATTTTAAAACATTCTAGAACTAATTCAACGGCTGGAAATAAATTAATCATACATTATTAATTAAATTTACGGCTTTGCTACTTATTAAATAAAAAAAGACTAAAAATCCTGGATAGACAATTCTCTAGCACATATATAAATTTCATTTATTCTACTCTATCTAAATGTTCAAAAAATGGTGACAAATGATATCCTTCAGATTCACAGAAGCCGGTCTCTTACTGTAGACTTTATTCTTCAGGAAGCCCTATAACTTGTAATTGCTTGGAGTGATATGGAAAAGTGAGAATACCCATCTGTGAGAAAACTAAGGATGATAAGTCGTAAATTTAAGAAATACTAATTTAGCACCTCCGGTACAAAACGAACAATCTGGAAATTTGTTGGAGCTAGTATGGAAGTGATTTTTTGAGGTCCCTGACTTTATCGGACTTCTGGGTTTACAAAACTTTCAGTCTATTTAGATACTATTTTTCGGTGACGGGACAGTCGCAACTATTCCTTTAAAATATTGTGGTTATTTGTGGTGTGATACTACACTTGACTGCAACTTTCAGGGAGCAATGTTTTTTTTATGGTTGTGTGAGGAATTTTATTTCTCCCAACAGGACGACTGTGGTTTTTTAACTTAGTTCTTGAGAGAGAAACTGCCTTCTTCAGTATGGATCGTTCCATGCTTGAACAATAGTTAACCCTCTATGGGCCCGTGTAACTTTCAGGTCACATTTTAATTTATGGACATTTTACAAAATAATTATAGCTTTTTCAAGAGATGGCACATAAATCTTAACTTTATGACGTTACAATCACTACCAATACTAGTATTCATGACCATTGCTAAGCTCTTCAACCCGAAATAGCAAAATAATTGCTGTGCAAACTGTTGGCATTAAAACTACGCGAAACTATTTGATACAAATGGAATAAATAATTTGTGCTTTTGTTTATGGATGCATGTACATTTATGCCTTACACCAAATGCAAACTGTTTTATGAACTTTCACATAAAAGCTATTATAACAGAAGCGCAAATTTTATAGGCCGGTGTGACTTGAAAGTCACATAATGATTATAACGCAATAAAATTGTTTAAACACAAAAATGTGTTTGCATATGCATATATAAGTTTATAATTTCTGATTTTTTGTTCCCACAATTTTTTTGGAGTTAAAACAAAAAATTCGGCGCATAAAGAGTTAAATGATATCTGAATAAATTTGATTTTATATTCAAAGTAGAAATCTGTCACAAAGACGTTCCTACAGTAGAATAATACACATATAGACAACATAAAACAGCGACAAATTTATATTACCAATTGAAGAATTAACTGCTGGCCTCACAACAGTTATAGTTAGTACATTAATACAAAAGGACTTCTATTTTCTAATCTTTTCTAATTGTCTAATATATTAAAAATTATTCCCTCATGATGAATACAGTAGATGAATACTTTAGATCTCTGACTAAAATGTTCTCTTTTTAAATTATGTATAAGCTATAACAGAAATTTTTTTAGCTAGAATAAAACACTTTTCATAGTAATGTAAATATGATTTATTATTCTGAAATAATATTCATTCACAATACAATATATGTTTTTACCTATTCGACGATTAATACAATTTTACATGTGATTTAACGTGAATATGCTTATCATCATGCAAAAAAAATTACCATTCTTTATACCAGCACTATCTACTAGCGAATTTAAGTTCTTTTATTTTCAAAATTATATATATATCTATATAAATCCCATTATTCGAAATGGCGGGCATTCATTTCTTGTTTTATCTAAAGTAGCAGTCCTCACTGTACGATCCACTGACGATAAATCTATTCCTATCTGATTTTGTATTTCAGAAAACAATTTCAATGGATAAACACATTTATACAAAATGAGGTAGAGTCCTAGGTATTAAAAAATGAAGCGAATACTTGAAATACATAATGTTTCCCTTTCAGCATTTTTTTCCAAATTATTAATGGTTAATACATGTATTACGTAAAATAATTCAAATTCCCTTTTTAAAGTTTTAAATAGTCTTCAATATAACGCATACTATTTAAATTTATAATGGAAGATATTATTCCATACTTCAGTTTTGATTTGATTCGATTTATGCCGGCTTTCTGGCACAGAGGTAGCACTTCTTGTGTTCTGTGAATCTCGGGTTCGAGTCCCGGTTTGGGTGTGGTTGTTCTTCTGTATGCTATCTGTGAAATTTTTGACTTTACCCCACTGTGAAAAGGGCCTGTGCAAGCAAATGTGGTGAGTGTGTAGCTAAGTCGTACTCTTGGCCCTAGTTGGCGCTACTTCAAGAGACGCTCCTTTCGGCTTAAACATGCAGCTGTATCAGCTGGGACCATGTCCATAGGCAAGTGTCATAAGTTGCAACAAAATTGGTTTTTAAAGAAGCGAAATAGAATGCTGTAGAGTGTTAATAAAATATAATGAGAGGATTTTATTAATTTATAAGCGATTTTCAAGTTCGAGCCTCATTCATAAAAATAGTTCACTTTATTTCACATTTTTCAAAATAACTAAGAGAGTTGAGGACTATGAAGAGGGTCTCTATGTTTAAGAATCCTGAGCTTTTCCTCTTAAAATCTCTTATATATACCAACTTAGTGTAAGTCAGATTAGGTCAAAGGTCAAATGCCCTCAAGCCGATATGATACAGAAGTTTGGAGAGGAAATTGCGAGCAAATGACTTCTGCATTTATCTAATGGCGATTTAAAATAATAAGGTGAGTCTTAAAATATTCTTCTTATTCCTTCAGAAAGAGATAATAAATCAAAAGTAAAAATTAAATTTATACAGATTTAAATTTATTTCTGTTTTACTTTTTTGTTAATTGTTTGTAGAATATAAATCCCATAAAAGGTATCTGTTGGATTCCGAATTTGTGTTTGAAGATGTCAAAAAGTATTAAAGTGAATTATCCTGAAATTTTAAAGAATGACTTTTGCATTTATCTAATGGCGATTTAAAATGATAAGGTGAGTCTCAATATATTCTTTTTATTCCTTCAAAACGAAATTATAATAAATCTAAAGTAACAATTAAATTTATTTCTGTTTTATTTTTGTGTTAATTATTTTCAGAATTTCAATCCCATAAAATGAATCTTTTGGATTCCGATTTTGAGTTTGAAACTGTAAAAAAGTAATAAAGTGAATTATCCTGAAATTTTAAAGAAATATTTAACACGTTTTTACAATGCGTATAATAAGACTCTTAAACTTCAATAGTTTTTCGTATAAATAATATAAACACCTTTTTTTAAATCTTATATATATATATATATATATATATATATATACGAGTAGGGTTATTTTTTAACGTTCGACAGATTTATCTGTCATTATTTTTCTTATTGTCACTTTAGAGATAATTTTCAATAATTTATTAAACAAAAGATGTGTAGCTTAATTTCTCCGTGTAGAACAGTATAAATTATAATAATGCGATAAAAGTTTCTATGGATTCATTTGAATTTATAGAATTACATGTGTAATATTTTATAAAGTTTAGATGATTTTAAAAAATTAACATTCATTATCAATAAAATTTAGATGGATTGTTAAGTATATTTATTTAATTTTTTTTATTTTTTGCTAGTAAAGCTGAAATTTTTAAATATTTCTCCATTTATTTTTATTTATGCTTGTGAATTACAATTTTATTTACTCGTAAATTTTTAATGATAGTTTAATATTTTGATATTTTCAAAACTTATTTATCAATTTTTACTTCGTACCCAAGGCGCAAACTGAAATTCGTTTGAGAAACACATGATATGAACTTTAAAAAATAAAACATTATTCAAGCAAACTTTACTGCTCTATAGTCCAGATATAAATGTGTACGCAAAAGAATTTTTAATTATTTAGTTTATTTTTCAAGTCACTGAAAGAATATTTAAAATCTAAATAAAAATTCCTCTGGTATCAACCCAATATTATTTTCAATAAAATATATTTTTGAACCTTAACGAAATGGAAATTGAATAAATTGGAACTCAACTCACGTTCTGTAATATTTATTGTGAAGGCTCAACAAAAAAGTTCCACCTTATTTTCTAAAGTGGTAAGGAGTGTAAACTAGGCAGTAAATAATCTTTTATTTTTGGATTAGATTTTCAGAGAATTCACAATAAAGGTAAGCATACATTTACACTCCAGTGTAAAGGTATCAGAATACTCAAATTTGAATGAATTTTATTATTGATGTTTTTAAATTAATGAGAAATTAATTAAAAATTAATATTTATAGTATAGATAAATCTACTTCCCATAAATAATTGAAATGAATCATTGAATTTGAAAACTTTTGTTTATTTCATATTTAAGTCGAAAAATAGCAGTAACATTTGCTTTAAAATATTAGACATTTGCACTTTGTTTTGAATTTTACCAGTTTTTATTTTGATGTTAATAAATTAAACTAATTTTTCTGAATTAAATTATAAACAGTTTTTACGCTTGAAGCGATTAATGAATATATAAGTAAATATCGAAAGTTTAAGATCTTGTTCAGAAGTTTTTGAATGAAATAAATTTTGGGGTGATATTTCAAGAAATCCATGTCTGAATTTTGAACTCAAATCAAAACATTTTCCTTAATTCCCTGAAAAATGGAATAATTCTCAAAAACGCATAAGTATTTTTTTTTCCATTTTTTCATCGCATTCCTTTAAAACCGCCTGTAATTGCATTTGCATTTGAAAATTATATTATGAATGAATCCAGTGTAACTCTAAACACTTATGAACTGAAATTATTGGGTGCAACGCGAGTTATATAAAAACATTGTTGATGCATGTGGTTTAGAATTCATTATTGAAGTTTCTACAACTAAATATAACTTCTGTTGTTGTTACTAATGGCACGTAAAAGCTCACAATTTTAAGTAGTACCAACTTGAGCCACGAGTACATCTTAGCTACTCACGCATCACATTAGCTTGCACAGCTCCTTTTTATAGGGGGACGTATTCATATATCTGGCCTATAGAACAGATGAAGAACAAGCATACCCGATCCGAGATTCGAACCCACGACGCGAAAGTATGATGAGTGCGTTGCTAAGTCGTACTCTTGGCAGTAGTCGGCGCTGCTTCGAAAACAAGAGACGCTCATTTAGGCTTAAATCTACTGATGCTTTTATCAGCGGGTCTTGTCCATTGGCATGTGCCATAAGTAACAACCCCAAAAGTCTATTATGGGTACTGCTTCCTATTTGCCATTATCGAAGCTATCATGATATATACGATTTTAATGCTAATTTCATAAGAGCTGGCTTACTAAGTCATAGTATCGTTTTTTTTTTATATCTGTATTTTATCCCCCGGGGGGCACCTTAAGTTGAAGGTAAGATACTTCCAGAATGGTGGGTGGTTACCACCCTGGTGGATACACTAATAGGTAAGGCTTTGCCTTCTCCCATCGATGACGGGAGTACTTCCTAAGGGAAGGGTTATACCGTTGCCAGTGATGGCCATTAGGACTCAACCACAGTTCCTGACAGTGTTGCTGTTATGGCGGTCCGCTCATTCAGTTTATGGTTTAAATCCGTGTGCCTTCGTGGCGGGTAGAAGAGCCTAAATACGACTTATATCTGTATTGTGATAGTAATTTTCTCAAAGTTAGCGTTAGAATTCTGATTATTTTAAAGCTGCAAACAATTGTGCAATGCATTTCTCTTATGGTGTAATTTTGTACTTTTATTTCTTTATTTTCAATCTAGTTATGGTATACCACTTAATTCTTCTTAAAAGATTCATCCTCACAACTGAAATCAATTCTTTCTTAAGAATATCTGAGGAGTTACACGCATTTAAAAAAATCTTTTCACTATAGCTTCAATAATCTAAGTACGAAAAACACTTTGAAATAAACTTCAATAAAGTTTGGGAAAAACGCCTCCCGCCCAAGTTATTCTGTTGTTTCATAAACGCTGTTAACATTGTCCTCTTATCCACGTATAAAGATAAATGTCTCGGCTTTTTTGTACTTTTCACTGAAATATGTTGAGAACAAAAGTAACGGCTGAGTAGAAAAAGAGCAATTTATTATCGCTTGTATCTGTTAGGTATTTGAAGATATGAGAGATCCTTTCTCATCTATGAAACATTTATCATCCATTTAAAAAGCAAAGTAAAGAAAACGGAAGCATTAATTTTTTTTTCTTTCAAATCTGTTGTTTAGAGGATAAGAGTTTCACTGATGAATTTTATAAGAGGAGTCAGTGTTTTGAGTTTCGTTTTGATGTCTTAGCTTAGTTTCTGAAGTTCTTTATTCGAAAATAAATGATTTGAGATTTTCATCATTTAACCCTTTGCAGTCAAAATAATAATTAGATGCAAAATTATTCACCTAATGCAAAGATTTGTTTATTGCTATGGAAAATAAATATGCATAATTATTTTAAGTCGAATTTTTTTGAAAAATTAATGTACACCTCTTAACCATTATGTAGGCGTTTTTAACAATTAAATTTGAAAAATAAATAAATAAAACGTCAAAATGATGCACAGTCATGAATGTCCATTCACACTCGACATCTCACCGCAAAGGGTTAAGATGCACTTTCTAAAACAATTAAATGGATAAAGTTAATGAATTTAAGTATTGAATTATTAGTAATTTAGAATTGTACTATACTTTATGATATTGAATTTTTTTTTATCTAGAAATATTCATTACGGACATAGTAGTTTTCTAAATAAAATATTTTCAAATTATTACTTGAACGTAATATTTATACTTTAAATTAAGTTTCTGCTTAAGAATTCTCGTATGAATTTTTTTCTGTTAAATTTTTGAAAAAACTTACTACAAAATTAATTAATTGAAAATAATTGATTAAGCTAATTGAAGATTTCTTTACAATTTTCCTTTATTGCTCTTTGGTCGAGACTCAGGTGAATAATCGAAAAATCCTGTTTTATTTCATCAATGATATTATTACAAGCTAAGATAGATTGTTTAAGTGTATAAGATACATTTTTAATAAATATGATGTAATAATTCTATAATCTGTAAACAATAAAATATATTCTTATGGCTAAATTTTTCAGGAGATTTAAATAAGTTTTTTGCAAAACATTTAGCAATTGGAAAATCAATGTTTTCATTTCATTGGAATTCTTATTATAATAGAAGTTCTTAAAGGGTGAAGAATAATAAGGTTTCAAATTTCAAGAATATTTCTGCCTCGATAATTTGACATGGTTTCTGAACTGGAGTCATGGTTTTGCAATTCGATTATATTAAAATCCAAGTTTGAAAGACTTTTAACAAAGGAAATTCGATGTTTTAATTTAATTTGATCTTTATCGGAACTCATAATAATAGAAACTCTTAATGAGAAGATAATGAGTACGGTTCAAGCTTCTAGGATACTTCTCCCGAGATGGTCCGATGCTGGTAGGGATTTTGAGATTCGATTAAACCGAAACTTCCTGAGTACGGGAATTTTAGACACATTAACCACTTGACATACGAATTTATTTAACTTTCTAATTAGATAACTCATCCTATTTTGATAATTTATTGTTAATTTGATTTTTTAAAATAATATATGGAGCATTTGGGATACCAAATCGTTTCATATTGATTTTTTTGTATTTAAATACTTAATTCTGTGGCTTAATTGCTGACTTGAAAATAAAAATTCAGTAATTCGATGCGCGTGTCAGACACGTCATTTTAGGCGAAGGCGTTAACCTGCCTTGTCTAGCGACAAATAACTGATGAGGTTTGATATGTAAGGTGTAAGGTACTAGATCTTCGTCATATAACCACGATTCGAAATTATTACTACAGTTCCAAAATGCCGGCTTTCTGGCACAGAGGTAGCGCGTCTTCCTCTTGCTCTGGGAGTCCCGGGCACTAGTCTTGGTTCGGACATGGTTGTTCTTCTATGTGCTATCTGTGAGATGTGTGACTGTGCCCCCCCCCCTTGTAAAAAGAGATTGTGCAAGCAAATGTAGTGAGCGTGTAGCTAAGTCGTACTCTTGGCCCTAATTGGCGCTACTTCAAAAACAAGAGACACTCCTTTCGGCTTAAATCTTCTGCTGTATCGGCAGGGGGCTTGCCCATTGGCAAGTGCCATACGTATCAACAAAAACAACAGTTCCAAAATAATTTATTTGGAGACTACAAATGGAAAGTTAGCCTACCAAACCTCAAACATATACACAAACTGCAACTAATTATTGCTATTTTCTTCATTTATTTTTGGTTTGCATGTAAAAGAAGTTTTAAAATAAAGGTGTTTGATTCTGATTAAAGCCAATTATATAAATATTCCTTTTATGCGGCTCCAAAAACGCGTTATTTAGTAGTAGGATTTGGCAACACTTCAAGCTTGGTCACGGGATTTGTCTTTGAAATGTGTACAAACTTGAAATTCATTTCGAGTGTTTACTGTTGTTACTTAAGTCTGAGTCTAAGCCGTGCTGTTAAATGTTATCAAACAATGAAATAAGACGAATCCAGAAGGAAAATGAAAACGAGAAGTAATGAAAAATAAAAGCGGCAAGAAGATCCAATCATAAGAAGATCCAATCGGATCGAACGAAACAAAGGTAAATACGCTTTAATATTTAAATCAAATTTTTTGAGCAATCGAAGCTTCTCCAATTTTCATCGCCAATTAATTTCGCACTTTGAAGTATAGTTAACCCCTCATTATTCTTTATTAATATTGCTGAAGAATATTATAACTTTTTGTGAAAAGATGTATTCATTAAAGGCGATTGTCATGAATAAACTAATCTTATGAATTTTAATGCCGTCGGCACGACTGGTCAGAATTCTTTTGTATGGTGCCATGTTGCTGGCAGTTTTACGAGGTTTTCGTGAGATCATAATTTTTATTTCCATAAAATGAGTGAATAAATGATTAAAAGAATTTTAATTTTCGTGATATAAATAATTAATAATAGTTAATTATTTAAATAAAATTTAAAAAATTAAAATAAAAAATTTCCTTGACACCAATATAATGTCATCGGCATTTGCAAGGTAGTCATTGTATGACACCAACTGGATATCACCTGGCGGGATATTGTTAATATTCACTATCTACGAGGATTATTTCTAATTTTTTAACATTATGACGACTAATTTTTAAGGAATATAATGTATCAAATTAGGAAAAGAAATTCAATTTTGAGTTTTAAAATCTCCGAATCATATATTTTTGATTTCTAACAATCAGATTTCTATGTCTCTATTACCAGAAAAATATTATTTTAGAAATTAGATTATTTAGCTTTTTATAACTGGTGTAAAATTACCGTTAAAATGTCAGGCAATTTAAAATATTTAAATTTTATTTTTATCAATGAATATATTTAATTCCCAAAACTGGTGTGTGTTTTTATAATTTTTCTAATCTGTCAAATCATAAATTCTTTGTCTCTAAATCTTTAAAAAAATCGGTGTTTTCTTGAAATATTCTTAAAACTTTTTTCTTTATTTTGAATTTTCATAATTTTTAATGTTATTTCATTCATTTTAAAAATCATACAGAATCAAGAAAAAGAACTTTTCAAACTGAAATAAACTTAATTTAGTTTTGATTTGAATTAAGACGTTATAAGCAAATGTTTTAAGCTGAAACCTATATATATATATATATATATATATATAATCAAAAGCATATAAATTATTGGTTGAGTGTAGATAACACAGTCGTGACCGAAATCATGGAATGAACAAGTTGAATTTTTAAGTTCTTTTTATTCCATCACGGGAGCAGGCATTATTTACAAGCGAAAGCGGCGTGCACAACACGGAACGACGCAAAATGGAATTGACGAAAAAGCTTATTAAATTTTTATCCCTCTGAATTGATCCCTTCAGATTTTAAGAGGGATCTTCGACACATGTCAATCACATGTACAGCTCATGCAAGAGAATCCTAGGGATCTTTTAATTTTGTTAAGCTGGCTAATTTCTGCCCCTACACTTGGAGAGTGTGAAAGTAGCCGGCGTTTAGCTGATTCAGCAATTTTACACAGCTTCTCTTGAATTAATTAATTGAAACAAGTGGAATTGATCAAGAAATAAGAGAATATTTTAGAATTATATTATTATGGGCAAAATTAAGATATTTGGAAATTAATTAGGATTAAAATTAAGAGTTTAAATTAGATATATAATTAGTACAATAACTATTCTAGAACGAGTATTAACTGCGTGGCTTTATTCGATTGAACAAAGTGAATGATGTTGAAGTATTAGTTTCCCTGAAGTTGGTGAATGTCAAATGAAAAAAAAAGAGAGACCTCTAGTAAGTGGAATATTACAGCTTCAAAATTCTATAAATTTAATGATTTTGACTTTTAAATCTATGATAACTTCTAAATACTCATGAATTTTTGAAACTGATACTTTTGAGACAAAAAAGTCTACAAAATTTAAAAATTGACACTAAATAATGAAATAAAAATATTAACAAATAATTTTAAGGGGGGAAGTCTTGTACAGTAACATGAATGCATGGTACCAAATTGATTACTTTATCAAATCACATAAGCTTAGTATAGCATTTTCTTTGAGAAAATAAGACTTGTAGAGAAAGAAGCAGATGCCCATCCCCCCCCAAATTGCCAAATAGTCTGATAGGATGTCATCAGCTTGATGATTAAAGGAGTCTTTTCTATCTACTAATGCGTAGAGAAATTATCTAAAACATATTTTCTCAATCGCAATAGTCTTTCAAAAAATTTGCATACGAACATGAAGAAATATACAAATATAATTCATATTAAACTAAAAAAAAATACCATGCTCACTCACTTGTGTAATTGGATGAAAAATAAGTTTTCCAAGAGTTCTTGTTTGTCAATAACACTTAAATGAAAGCTTTTGAGTGTCTTAAAAAAACAAAAGCCATTCTTTCTAATCTTAAAAACCTACTAGATAATCATCCCTTTTCGGTTACAAATATTTGCAAGAACAATAAACCATTGCTTGATTTAAAATCCGATGGTGCCTTAAAATATGAAATTAAAAGATAGCGAGTCTCATTATAATGCCAGAATTTGTTTCTTTTCGCAAGATGCGAGAAAAATATTCTCAAAAAGTCTTCTTCGTAAGGAATTCTTGGACACTTTTTTTCGAAATATGAAGAATTTCTTTTAGAATAAAAGCATTTTTCCTTTTTAGTTTTTCCTAGCTTTATTGCAGATAGTTGAATAATTATTCCGATATTGTATAGAGTAGATTCTTTTTATTAAGAGTTTGATTATTTTTGTAATAAGAAAGCTGACTTCCTTAAATTATTATAGCTAAAATATGCAAATTTCATAGTGATGTATTATAAAGAAAAAGAAATTGAACTATTCCTTTCTGTCAATTTATATTAGCTATTCTTAAGAGATCAAACATTTTTGTTGGAAATCATATAATCACTATTATACCAAAAAGGCTTGAACATTCAGAAATAGTGGTTGTTTATGAGATATTTTTCTCTTTAAAATTATGGGAATAGTATACGGAATCAACAAATTCCTTTTATTTTGGAGCCACAAACATTTTTTTCTTAGAATTTTTATGCAAAACTTTCACTCTTTCTCATTTTGTATCCAACATAAATGATATTACATCTTCAGCCATTCAATAATTATATCAAGCAATCTGACTTCTCATATATAGTAATCCATGAATCTTATACCCTACAACTGTAAAAATTGCATCTTATTTTCATTTATTGGAGTCATCATAAAGGATATAAAGAGAACAAAAGGCTTCCAAGAGTGAGATCGAATTGTTATACAGAACTTATATTGTTTTCCATTTCGAATACAGCATAAATGATATTGCATATTCAGCCATTCAGTAATTATATCAAGCAATCTGACTTCTCATATATAGTAATCTATGAATCTTATACCTTACAACTGTAAACATTGTATCTTATTTTCATTTATTGGAGGCATCATAAAAGATATAAAGAGAACAAAAGTCTGCCAAGAGTAAAAACGGACTCTCCAAGAGGTCATATGATAAAAGAAACCGGAAATGAAAAGAATGGGCTATTTCTTATTGATAATAATGGATTACTTAACGTCTTTTGGGTATGATAAGGGAGTACATAACCGTTTTTGGCTATGATAATGGAATACGTATCACTTTTTGGTTATGATAGTGAACCGCATAATCATTTTTGGATATTTTAATTTGATTCATTAATTTTTTTATAATCGTTTTACTAACATTTAAAAATCGATCTCACTTTTGCTTCAAAAATTTTTTGAGTATATCTAACAGTGTTAAATATCGAGAAAAATCGAAAGATATTCATAACTTATAAATCGAAATGGTGTAAGATTAACAAGTATTTTATTATTAATGCAAAACATTTCCATCGATTAATTATATCAATTTTGAATTCATTGATTGTGATGCGTGATTGTTTTAAGTTTTCACAACATAATTGTAATAATTGTTTATCACCTTTTGTAATTCGCATTTTTATCGACGGCGTAAATCAACTTCCACAAATCTAAAAATCTTCCCAAAACTAATATTATTCAGTTTTTTAAATCAAAATTTGGGCTTGATGGCCTGGTGATAAGGTATCGGCTCGTGAGATGTATGGGTTCGAGACTCGGTTCTATCGAAGAACCGTCGTGTAAGAGGGCCAGTTTCATGTTAAACCTGTCATGACCAAACGTCCTCCTACTGGTGTGGTATAGTGTTTAGAGGGGGTTCCAGCTCAGGTATTGTCCTCGTCATCTGACCACGGTTCAAAATTACGAAGTCAGTCCCAAAATATCCCTAGTGTTGCTTTACAACGGGAAGTTAACCCTTTGCACTCGAGCGGCGCCGATACGGCGCACGGCCGATTCGAAGTGGCAACTCGAGCGGCGCTGCTGCGGCGCCCTAGTGTTTTAAAACTTTAAATCGAACAACGCTGCTACGACGCTATGATGTTTTGTAACTGGATCTCCTTATTTACAATATGCGATAAGATAGTTTTCGTGGACTAGGCTCTGTTTACATTGTAGCCAAATCTTAGCTCAATTTAGTTAGTCTCAGCGTAGCATTCGCTTGAAACAGTCTTGGCAGTAAATATAGTAACTAAAAAGTATTTGAACCCTAAAAATATGGAAGAATATAAGATCAGCTCGATGCCTAGGATGCATCTTGGATATTGTTTCACAAAATATCACACCAAAACTAATTACAGAGTGTAATATTTATTAAAATTTTGTAATACTTAATAAAATTTCTTGTTTTCGACATATAAATGAATAAACTAGTGAAATGTTATTATTTATATACGTTTGTTTCCTTAAATGTTTTTCAATTACTTGTAATATGTTCGCCGAATTTGGCCAAAATCGTTTCGAGTTGCTGGTTCGCGCAAGCGAAAAAGGCCTCGAGTGCAAAGGGTTAATATAACTAAACTAGACTAAATTTTTTATGAAAATTTTGGAAATTTCATTGTATGGAACACAATAACTTATCTTCATTAGATATGAGTTTTTTAAGTAATTTTAATATCATATTGGAAAATCTGAATATTTTTTCCTCAGTCAGATATCGAACACATTTTATTACCATAAAACAAAATGTTCGGGAATTACTCATTTATTTTATTAAAATGTTGCGTTCCAGACATTCTTGAAATATTTCAGATAATTTAACGTTTCTCATCATGTCGGATTTATTTGATAAAATCTTTACAATCCTGATAAAAATTTTCTTAATGCTGCATCTAATTATTTTTATTACTAAATTTTTTGTATCAATGTGTATTAGCTTTTCGATTTGCAATTGGTTAAGATTTTGATTTTGAGGATTAATTTTACTATTCTTATTATTAAAATATATTATCACAATTCGTTAAAATATTTTACTTAATTATTGGAAACTCAAATATTATAAATTTTTCAGACAGCATTTAAGTACAATGAGTAGATTATTAGTTACAGTGATTTAAAAATCTATAAATGAATTTAATTTAATACTGTAAAATTATATTTTTAAAAAAATGTTTTCAAAAGTACGCTTATCAAAAAAGAAAGAATTTTATGTATATTTTATTATATTAATTACTTTTATTATTTTATGCCTTACAGTCTTTGTTTTAAGATCTGTTCTAAATTTTTATCATTTATAATTGAAAATAAAATTTTCCTTTCTGAAGAATAATTTTGGCTTATTTTCACATTTTGAATGTTAAAAACATAATACTATAATCGGTCACTCAAATTTATAAACCATTCAAACAATTTAAAAGCTATTATCATAACTTTGAATTTTCTCTAGTGACAATAAATTATTCAAGACTCGGAGTAGTATCTTAATCTTACCACCTCTTTAATATTTAACATATAAGAATAAAATAATATTTTATCTTCTCCAATGACTAGCTAATTTATTTGAGTAAAATTTAAAACTTCTTGCATCTGGATGCGGATTTTAAACTGAGAATTATAATCCCTATTTTAAAGTCTCCTTTTTTAATTATATTTCCATGCTTCGAAGCTGATATATTCTTATGGTTAAAATATTTATTAAACAGTATTTTAAATCTTTTCTAGGCGGTTGTTTAAAAGTAATTTACTATTTTGAGCAATGAAAACAAAGTAAATTTTAAATTGTCGCTGAAACTGAAGTTTAAAATAAAGCTTGATATAGGAAAATGAAACTTCATACTTTTTAATAAGCAAATATTCATTTCTTGTTGACTATAATTTAAAACGAGAGTATTAATTTAATGACAGATTAAAAAAGTTTTTCAAAAGGAATTCATTAAATTGAGAAAATGTATTACAAACTTTAAAAATATTAAAGAAGCCGGACAAAGGAAAAATACAGCTCATTAATATATATTTACTCTGAATGGCGAATGATCGGATTTAATATTTAGAAATTTCCTTTTAAATGCTTCAAAGGAAATAGTTAAATTTATTCAGCTTGAAAATGAATTTCTTTGAAATATTTTCGAATAATTATTTCATTTTCAAAGAAATATTTTCTATTCTACATTTTATCTTATAAATTTTTTTTCTCTTCATTAACTCCTTTTAAATAGAATTTTAATGTATAGTAAACATATACAGCTGGGGTTTAGAGTGTGGATATATACTAAAAAAAATAATAATAAAATATATTAACTCACATTTAATTTAAGAATATTTTTCATCTCAAAAGCCCGGGGAAATCATATATATTTCCACAGTTACCATGACTTATTCGTATTTTTAATTGAAAATAAATAAAAAAACAGTCTTAAACCACTGAATAAGATTATTTTGTAATAAATATGAATATATAAAGTAATAATAAAATATGTAATAGTAAAATATTATGTAGTAAAATATTATGTAATAATAAGATATGTAATAGTAAAATATTATGTAATAATAAGATATGTAATAGTAAAATATTATGTAATAATAAGATATGTAATAGTAAAATATTATGTAATAATAAAATATGTAATAGCAAAATATTATGTAATAAAATATGTAATAGTAAAATATTATGTAATAATATGTAATAGTAAAATATTAAAGTGTGTTTTTGTTTTATTATTAAATTATTTATAACATATAAATTAACTATAATTCACGTTTATGCCTCAGACATGTTATCAAAATTTAGAAACTACAGATTTATATACTTTAAGTATTCCTAAAGATTTGCTCGACTATTTTTTTTAAAAAAAACCGAAGTAAACTTTCACAGATTCTTTTCGAAATAAATAAACCTTTTGAAAAAACTAAATGTATTCAGAAAAATACTTAATGCTTCATTTAAATTTTATATCCTAAAAAAACCATTTGTTAAAAAAAAGATATTATTTACAGTTCGATATCAAACTTAAGAGCATTAATGATAATGTTACGTAATTTATTAAAAGTTTAATAAAAAATTTTGACCTTTAATTTTGTTTTCTCCCTAACTATTTATGTGCGTTTTTTCGTTTGGTATAGAAATGCTTGAGATATTATGAAAAAAATAATAATTTCAAAAGTGAATCCACTATTTCTAGCTCTCATACTATTTACAGTTATTGCATCATTACATCCAGAGGTAGAAATGTTATTTCGGAAACGTTACACAACTTGTCAAATCTGTATCCAGAACGTCGCAAAAACTTAAGTGTCATAAACAGAGACGATTTCAGAAATAGCTTACTTTATTTTTGTATTGTTGCAACTTCTTTCGGATTTCCGTTTTTATGTTTTCGTCATCCTACTGTCAAATCCAGAAAATGAATTAATGTTTGTTCCTGGGGTCCCAACATTTTAGAAACTCTCGGAAAACTGTATAATACACATGCCAGCTAAAGCATGCAATTTCAAATACAAATTCTGAATTGTTGTCTCCCCAATCATAACTGTAGACATTTGAGGGAAACAGCGACATAAACTTTCACCAGAAAATAGATTTTATATATTTCGCTTCTGTAAGCTCAAGTTATTTTCCTTTTCCTTTCATTCTTTAGTTATTTTTGAGAAATATTTTCGGTTTTCTATATCATAAATAATATTTTCAATAAGACATTTTTGCAATTTTTCTTAGCGTTTCGTGACCAGTTTGAAAAATTTTTAAAACGAAGCACAGAAATAAATATTTTAGTCAATATAAACGATATTTATGCAATTATTGATTTAAGAATATTCATATTTTATTAGATTTTGCTGTAATAATTATAATTCTTTATGCATCAACAAATAAAGAAATGTGACTTTTGCTTCTGATTTTCTAAAGATTTAAGAACATTAACATATTGTTTCGTTGTTTTGGTGCGTAACTGACAAGTTTCAATTTTGTTAATTTAGGAGCAAATTCAGGCCGGCAAATTTATTGAATATCATAATATTGAAAATAAAAAATGAATTCATATAAGAATAATTAAAATTATTTTACAGTTTAAAAGAAACAAGCTAGAAAAAAAGAAACGAAATAGCAGTAAAGATTGAATTACACAAGATGCAAAGAGAATATTTCATTGTTTTATTTTCAAATTTAGATTCAAAATATAAAAAAGGGAAGAGAAATTGTTATTTCTTTAAAAGATTTCCGATAATTGAAGAAATTAATTAAAGAAAAAAAAGGAAATTACTTTGCTTTTTCTTACATGAACTATTTACAAACAAAAATTATATAATACATATTAAAATATTTGTTTTAAAAAGAAATAAATATCTATAAAAAACTTGATAAGCAAACACCAATAACAGAAACAACGAAAACTAGAATGTGCAGTAATTGAAAACTAAAATATGATCACATCTTAAAAATTTCTGCATATCATGTCAGAGAGATGATGATTAAAAACCAATAATATAAAAAACAATTTTTTAAAATTAATTCCTACTTCGGTAATTAGTGAAAATTTTATTTTAGTTAAATTTTATTAAATAATTACGGTTTTTGTTCTCGTTTTCCGCTTTACGGTGGGAGGAGGGGTTCAGTAGCTTCTGAGGGCATGAGCCCCTAAGCACCCGAATAACAATCATCTTTGACTCAGTACCCCCAGCGGTATAACTTCCGACATGGAGAACTGGTTCGAGATCGCAGCACAAGGGATGTGAACCCAATACCCTACCAAACAGGCTATCCCAACCTAATATTTTCAAATACTATAAAGAGTTATTATAAAGGCGATAAAGTTAGTTTTTAATTCATTAGTAAAAATTAACGAATAAATATTCGAAAAAAATGCATTAACATCAAGTGTCATCCACTACAAGTTTAAAAAAATTACTTAATTGGATGAATAAAAAGGATTGAATTACCCGATTATTAAATTGGATTACCTGATTGGTTGAATAAAAAGTATTTTATTAATGATCGAAAATTTGAACAAGATATATAAATACATAGGGAGAGTGTGAGTTAATTATAGGAATTTAATAAATATAAGGTTTTAAAGAATTCGTGTATCTATATGAGTATCTAAAATTCTGCCTCTACTAAAAAGAAAAATATTAAATGATAAATATAGTTATGAGTTTTCACTCTCTGAATGCTTACAAATAATTTTGAAATGTTTATGCATCTAATTAGATAATTCACGGAAACAGTACCAAAATGAAACAAAACAAAAACTTGGAATGAATCAAGAAAATAAGTTGTGTAATAAAATGGAAGGAGGAAAGTACCAGAGATGAAATGTAGTTACAAAATATCTAACCGTGTATTTGCTTAACTGCTAACTTTGTATTTGAATGGTAGAAAAATAAACATTGTTGAATGGCTACTTCCGAAAAGAGGATGTCATGGAAACCGGGGAAGATATTGGACCCGAGGAGTAATGGAATTAAATTCTTAGGGATGACAGAATTTATATCACTGCGAAAAGAGTGATATTCTTTAATTAACGGCAGTAGAAACATGGAAAAAGAGAAGGAGAAATCAAAGCGATACATCAACATGTAGAATTAACGCATTCCCCATTTCAGCAGCTAGAAATAAACTGAACATTTCCTATCTATAATTAAAATCACGCATTTATTTTGTATTCAATAAAAATAAATTCTAGAATGGTAGTACTGGAAAATCTATATGAATTACTTTTATGCTGTTCTATCTGAATATTCAGAAAATGATGATGAATCTACATATTGGGTAGAGATGCCGGTCTTACATTTCGCATTTATTCTTCATGAAACCCATAATCTGAAATAACATGAAGCTAAGGAGAAAACCATGCTACCAAAAAACCCGGCTGATCAGTAGTGAATCTATGAAACGTTGCTTTAACAGTTCTTGTGCAAACGAGCGATTTGGGGATTTGTTCGAGCCTGCATAAAAGTGATTTTCTGAAGGTCCTGGCTTTATTGGACTTTTGGGTTTCCAAAATCCCTCAGCCTATTTTGAAAACCCTTTCTTGTAACGGGAACAGTTTACTTTTCAAAATATTTCGGTTCATTGTGGTTTATAAATACATTCGTTTTCGTGGAGGAATTTTATTTATCCTGACTGGGCAATTGTAGTATTTAACTTGTTCTTTGAGGCAAATATAGCATTTTTTAGTACAAATAGTTCTATGGTTATATAATGGATTAAATGGGCAGGCTTGATTTTGTATTTATTGTAAAATACGTGTGTACATTATTTTTATAATAGAATACCATACTTTCAGAGCAAAGAGAAGCAGCGACGTATTTACACAAGCAATTGATACAAGACTTTTGAGAAACGTTATTGTCAGTAGTTTCATACAAGAACAATTGGAATGGTTTCTTCCACATCTAATGAATTCCAAATTATTCCAACGTGGTGCCAACTTTAAATGGGTAAGATGAATTCCTCATTAACTTTTTCATAGTTAAATTCTGTAAGAATTGTTACTGAAATCTGAAGAATGTATTTTCTTATTAAAACCAATGTAAATATGATACTTAGAATCAAAAATTGTATTCATGCGTCCTTCCACGTCTAATGAATTCCAAATAATTTCAAGATGGTGCCTACAGCAAATGGATAAGCTGGACTCCTCATGAACATTTTTATAGTTAAATTCTGTAAGAACTGTTACTGAAATCCGATGAAAGTATTTTTATTAAAACTTTTACTTCCATTGTAAATATGATGCTTATCCCATGAATAATTGCAATGGATACGCAATATAAAATGAGTTTCACTTTATTTTTCCTATTTATGCACACAATTGGTTTTCTCCATCGTAGGACCGTAAATTGATGAATTTAAATGCTATTTTATTATTTGATAAATTTTAAAAAACACTATTTGCATCACTGCTGTTTTGTTTAGTTTTTCTTGAGTAGCAGTATTCACTGTTTGAACTTTGATGTTTTAGAGCTATTTTTCCATAAATTGGATTCCCTCTAGAAGTTTTGTCAGATATAATCTATACAAAATTAATTAGAAAAATTTCAAATATATCATTTTTTAGACTGCAATTAGGAGTCAGAATATCAAATATATATGAAAGAAAAAATTAAAAATAATGCTTTCATTTATATTTTCTACTGAAATTTTTGATGATTAATGTATGTATTATGTAACTGAATTTAAATACCAAATAGTTTTCAATGAATCTCTTCTTATTTGAATTTTTAGTAGAAGTTCTTTTTTTATTTTCGTTTTTATTAGATTATTAAGAAGCAAAAATGCTGAATGGACGCATTATAGAGATTTTCAAACATCATGAAAAACCATTAGTAGTTTATAAATGTATTTTTAAGTTTGAGCCTACATTTGTAAAAATAGATCCCTTTTTTCATATTTCCCAGAGTGAAGGAGAGACAGTTGAGTATTCGTGATAATATATCAATGCCATACCCGTTTCCATTAAAAAATACGCCTTATATACTGATTTAGTGGAAGTAAAATTAGAAGTTAAAGTTCAAATGTCCTCAAACTGAATGAGGACCAGAAGTTTGGAAAGATAATTCCAGTTAAATAGTTTCTGTCCTCAGTCAAATCATGATTTAAAATTCCAAGGTCATTCCCAAAATATCCGTCTTGTTCAAGGTCATTGTCAAAATATACGTAAGACAATATAGTAATAAATCTAATCTAAAAAACAAATTTACACCGACTAAAATATATTTTTGAATTATTTTAGAGTTACTTATTTGAAGAATGTAAATCGCATAAAACATATATTGTACTTGGTGGAAAATAATTTTGACTTTATATTCGTTTTTTGTCAAATTGTAAAAAATATCTATTATTCTGAAATTTAAAAGAAATACCTCAATCATTCTTGCATTGCATACTATAAGACTCTTAAAACTTCAAAGACATTTTTCATATAAATGCTTATCAACTCATATTTTATTTCTTATGAATTTATACACGTAGTATTATTTTATTAATTTGTAAGAAATTTATAAGTGACTAGTTTTTTATAGTCCCTTCTGAGGTAACATTTAATAATTTGCATGACAAATAAAAAGTAACAATTAATTTATGCATTTATAAGGATGTAACGAAGATAATATATTAGTAGGATAAAAATTGCTAGGGCATTTTCGACTGATGCTTATTTCTAGAAATTTTAATTGTAATCTTGATTCAAAATAATTAATTAAACCTTGACTATTTTAAACCAAGCTCATTATGTATAAAAAATTAATAGAATTTAACTTATTTATTTCTTTTTTTAAAAAATAAAATTTTGCCGATGACCCTGGGCATGGATAGCGCTTCTTACCCGTGATTTGGGGGCATCCTGGGATTGAGTCCCAATTTGGGCATGGTTCTACTTGTGAGATATGTGAATCAGTTCCCCTGTAAAAAGGGCCTGTGCAAGCGAATGTGATGCATGTGTAGCTAAGACGTACTCTTGGCCCCAGTTGGCGCTACACAAAACAGGAAACGCACCCTCAGCTTAAAATAGCTGACTGCGTCATCGAGCCTGTCAAGTGCCATTGAAAACAGCAACAAAAATGAAATTTTTCAAGTATATATTCCATTCATTATATTTTATGCCTGTTTTGCAGTTTTATACCATTATACATTTTCAATTACAGTATTGACAGTATAGAATGTTGATATTTTTAGAATTTAATTATTAGTTAATCATCAAATAACTTAACTTTTGATTCTTCAACAATGACTTAGTCTGATAATTTGCATGAAGAACAATCGACCCCAAGATTAAAGAATTACAATATAATTCTAAACAGAAAAATACCGTGACTTAGTTCCTTTTTGAAGTGACTTAAGTGATATTGAAAATCTGAATAAACGTCATCTGTTATCATCTCAGCATTATTTTTACTTAAACGTATTTTTGAGCCTTAACGAAATGGAAATTTCATAAATTTGTACTCAACTCACGTTCGGTAATATTTACCGTGGAAGCTCAACAGGAAAGTTCAACTTATTTTCTAAAGTGGTAAGGAGTTTAAACTTTAGACAGTAAACATTCTTTTATTTCTGGAGTAGATTTTCAAAGAGTATTCATTCTGGAGGTGGGCATTTATTTACTCCTTAGCTCCAATGTATTAGAATCAACACATTTCAGTGAATTTTGTTATTAATTATTTAAATCGATAAGAATTTTACACTTGATATACACTTCTATTTATTTATTACATTTATTACAGTGCTAATTCTATTGATTTACAAATGATGCAACTATGTCATTGAAAGCTTTTGTTTACTCCATATTTTATTCAAAAAATGATATAACATTTGGTTTAAAATTACACTTTGTTTTTGAACTCCAGCATAGCTTTAATTTTGAAACTTATCCAATTCAAAAGATTTTTTCAATTGCTACTATTTGTTTACTCTCCCTACATATATCTTGTTCAAATTTTCAATCGTTAATAATATACTTTTTATTCATCCATTCAAGTTCATATGCATTTTTTAACACTTGTAGTGGATGACACAAGATGTTAATACAGTCTCTTCAAATATTAATTCCTTAATTACATTTGATAAATTTTTATTCCTTTAAATACATTTTGTAAAGAAAATTGAAATCAACAGACGGAATCGCAATCGTTAAAATGTAAGAATGTATGCATTTTTCACGTGAAGGTGAAGAATGCGAGCTCAATTCTTGCGAAAATGAATGTATTTTAATTAATTATTTATAATTATTTAATAAAAAGTAACTGAAATTATTTTTTTGTTGACCGAAGTAAGAAGTGACTTAATTTTTTTATATTACTTGTTTTTATTAAATTTAAACCCTCTTTTACGCTTGAAGTGATGGATGAATATATATGTAAATACTAAAATTGTTTAATGTAAGGTTTCCCTCAGAATTTCTAAAAGTTTGAATAGAGTATATTTTAAGATGATATTTCAAGAAACTCCTGATAGAATTTTAATTTCTAATGTAAAATATTATTAATATATTACAAACAATGAAAACAGCTACAAAAATTAAAAAAAAAAAAACTTCTAAATCTGTATTTTACATAAGCAATCATAATACATAGTCATAGTACATAAGCTTAATTTCTAGTTTTAAATAGGATTCTTCCAGTGTTTCTTTACTAACAGGTAGTAGCTGAAAGTTTGAAATTTCATAATAAATCAATCCATATTGATTAATAATAACTGTGAATTGGAATTACT
Source organism: Argiope argentata (assembly GCA_026289955.1). NCBI lineage: Eukaryota > Metazoa > Arthropoda > Arachnida > Araneae > Araneidae > Argiope > Argiope argentata. The sequence goes on from JAOUZG010003472.1 coordinate 2,174,616, forward strand.
GGGTTTATTACAAGTTACATTAATTAAGTTGCTGAATTATGTTTTTAAAATTGTATGTATTATTACTTCATCAACGGAGGATAGATGATTACTCCGAATAACTTGAAATCTTATGAACAATCAAGTGCTACAAAAAGTATCGAGGAGATCAAGGGACAAGAATAGAGAGAAAAAAGACATTTTTGCATCATATATAATGTTGAAAACTAAAGAAAGTGCTGCTATAGGCAAGATGTTTATTGGTGAATTAAGAAAAGGAAAGTTAAATGCTGTTCACATATTTAACAGTTCTAAAATTTTCAATAGCAAGATAGCTCTTTTTCATAAATAACAGAAAGTGAATCCTGTATCACTTTAGACGACAAATGCTTTGGATACTTTCATTACTCCTAGACATTTTTGTTGATGCTGCCTTCCATTTTTCATTATTGTAGCTCTAATATGATATAAGATATTTCAATGTTTGATTGAATAAACACAGGTTTAATTAAATTAGAGCAATAGGTTTTTTTATATGCATTGTGAAACCCCCAGGGGGGTACCACGTAATTTAAAATGAGATACTTACGGCATGGTGGTTGGATCTTGCCAACCTAATGGGTGCACTAACAGGTGGGAGAGGCTCTTCCAATCGATGACGGGGCGCACTTCCTACGGGACGGGTTGTACCGTGACCAGTGATGGCAGGACTCAACCACAGTTCCCACCAGAGTTACTGTTGTGATGCTTCAGCCATTCAGTTTTATCGTTTAAATCCACGTGCCTTCGCGGCTGATCGGAGAATCTGGCATGACTTATAAGTATCGTGATATTTATTTTGTCAAAATCATTTGATGTAAAAATGATTAATATTTAACAACTGTCAACAATTGTGCTAAGTATGTAATCCACGGCATAGTTTTATCCTTTTATTTCTCATTATCCATATAGTTAAGATAAAATCAAGTAATAGTTATTAAAAGTTTTATCCCCATAATTGAAATATTTTCTGACCTGAAAAGGCTTTAGGATTTTGTACACATAAATTTATTAATAATTTAAACGATCAAAAAATCATATTTACTGTTATAAAGGAATATTGGAAAAAACTTCTTTGAAGTTTGAGACCCCCCCCCCCACATACACGCACACTATTCAGTTATTCTGTTGTTTCATAAACGCTGTTAACGTCGTTTTCTTATCCATGCGTAAAAAAGATAAATGGCTTAGCTTTTTCAAATATTTCAGTGAAGTACAAAGTGAAGAAAAGTAGTGAATGAGAGGAAAAAGAGCAATTTATTATCGCTTGTATCTGTTAGGTATTTGAAGATATGAGAGATTCTTTCTCACCTGTGATACATATATCATCTTCCTAAAAAAAGAAATCAGAAGTATTAAATTTATTATTTTTTCCGATTTATTGTTCAGAGCATAAAAGTTGCGCTGATGAATTTGTTTTGAGTTTCATTTTGATTTTCTAGTTTAATCTCTAAAATCTGTTTATTCGAAATTATTATTTTGTCTTTTTCATCATTAGAGTATGCTTTTTAAGTAATTGATTGAGATATAATTAATTGAAGCTCTTAAGTACTTATAATACAGATGTATACTACATAATCTATTTCCAAAATATAAATATTCTACTTGTGTCAAATTATTTATTTCTAAATAAATATGTTGCTTTCATATTATTTTATTATAGTATAAATTGCTAAATTACTATTTGCTTGTAAGTTAAATTTTTTTATCTAGAAATATTAAAGATATGGTCTTTTTAAGCATGCTATTTTCAAATTATCCCTTGAGTGTAATTGGTGTAGTTCAAATTAAGTTTCTGTTTAAGGATTTTCATATTATTTATTTCTGTAATGAGTAATATGTAATGAGTTTTCTTCTATTATGTTCCCAATTATTGAAGAAATTTATGAGAAAAAACGAATTAAGATGACCTAGGGACCTTTAAAATGACTTTTTACAATTTTCACCTTAGCAGTTTGAAATTTTACAGGCATTAAGAGCAACACTATAGATGATACACGAAATTTTAAAATATATATAGATATTAATTTATTTCTGAGTTAGGGGGTTAATATAATATAATTTTAGCGATAACTGCTCCAGGCCCAACAAATTTGTATGAAAGCGCTCCAATTTTGTTATTACTTACTATAACCCTTTTGAAACAAAAGTTGGGATTAATCTTGAATTTTGAGAACAAAATATCAAAATTAACCAATATAATAACTTAAAATTAGTGATTAGAAATTTTTTTAAGTAGTTATAATATATCAGATTGGTTAATTTTTATATTTTGTACTCAAACTTCAAGCTTTATCCCAGCTTTTGTTTCGAAAGGGTAAAAGTAAGCAATAATAAAAAATTAGAGTGCTTTCGAAAAAATTTGGAGCACTTGGAACCTTCTTCATTAACGTTATTTATCGCTAATATTATATTAACCCCCCTAACTCATAAATAAATTAATCTAATGCTTTAAAATGTTGTGTATCATCTCCTATAGTGTTACTCTTAATGCCTGTAAAATTTCAAATTGCTAAGGTGGAAATTGCAAAAAGTCATTTTAAAGGTCCCTGGAAGCCTAAAGTTAACAGAAATATTATTCTTTTACAATTATTCTTTTTTCGCCATTTCTTGAGTTTTGATGAATAATTGAAAAACTCTGCATTATTTTGTCAACTTAATTACTATACACTAAGTTAAATAATTTAATTGTCTAATTTGCAAAATTAACAAATGTCCTATACAATTTTGGAAATGAGTATGATGCGGCAACATTGTAATCTGTAAACATTAAAGTACATTTTTAATCTTTTATATGTCTAGGAAATTTAAATAATTTTTCAAAAATGTTAGGGGATGAAAATTTAATGTTTTCCATTTAAATTGATGTGAAACGTTCTTCGTTTTCTTTCCGACATATTTGATGGAATAAATTTGTTCATTATACCCTCTAAAAAAAGGACAAATGGAATTTATTTTAAATTGATTTACATTCTTGCAATAAAATGTAAGATAGAGGCGATTGTAAGATAATTGCTCTGTTAGGGGATGAAAATTGTGATTATATTTCAGACAATTCGCTATTTTACGCGAGCATTAGATTTAATTAAATAAATATTCTGAAATTTCTGTGTCGGCTATGTAATACTAAATGATTATCGTAGTCGAAAAGTCGAAAAATGTCTTAAATATATTCAGTAGTTTGACAAATGGCAATTATTTAGAATTCATCTAAATCTCATAATAAAATGTGGGATATAAAATATTGTAAGATATTTTCTCTGTTCACTAAATAGTAAATATGATGGTGTTCCTGATAATGATATTTTAAGCGAATATTAGATGAATTTAAATAAATCTTATGACATTTCCATATCAGCTTTATAATATTAAATGTTGTTAGAACAATTAGAAAAATATTTTGAATATATTCATCAGTTCTATTCGTCTAATTTAATATTAGCATAAGAGAGTAGAATTTGAATTTTAAAAGACATCAATCTTTCAGTCATGTTGCTAATTTTAATAATCTTTCCTTCAAAGATGTATGTATAATTCTAATTACATCCCGAGATATTTAGTTAATAATAATATACAATTTTTTATGATATATAATATTACAATATTATATATAAACTTAATTAGCATAAAATATTTCACAATGATGTCATTAAGTTATACACACTAATTCCTTCGTTAATTCATATTAACTATAGATGAAAATTATGATGCAAATAAAAACTTACAAAGCAGTCCTTTGAGGATATATAAGATAAATAATTTAATATTTAAATAGAAAAATTATGAAAATGAGAAAATTCTTTATAAAAGCATATAATTTCATATATCCTTCCAGCTTTTGGTGTAAACGTTCACAATTTCTCAAGATCAATAGATGCGTGTAAAATAAGTTTCATGCGTGTAAAATAAGTAAAAAAAACATAATAAATAGGATATCACTTTCTAAAAATCAAGCAACCATTGTGCTAAATGTGTTAACTTGTCTAAAACCATTAAAGTATAAATTAGTGAATTTTATTTATTCGTCAGTTCCATTGCCTGAAAAGAGCATAGGACACCTCACTGATGGGAAAAATGTAGGAAATATATACATTATAAAACTTAGAACAAAATTTAGAGTATCATAAAATGTAATCCAACATTATAACATTACAAAATAGAATTTCAACTAATACATATAAACATAAATGAAATCTTGCTTTTCTCCTACTGACCAAGACGACACTCCTACCTGAATATCTGTAAAATATAAAATTCTAGGGAAGAAATCTATATTTCTATACTTTATTTGCAGAATGTACATTGATAATCTTCAAAGTAATTATAATGTTCGTAAGTATGCCAGAGTAATTTCCTTTTCTACATCAGAAAACCATTATTTTTTATTAGAAAATTATAGCAGCATTGTGATTGCTTTAGCTAGGCAAGAATTATGAGGAGAAGTCTTGAAAGGAAAGGCTGAAAATGAAGAATACTAGTATAGTTTGTAATAAATAAGATTAATAAAAAGTTTAATAATTCAGGACTGAGACCACTATAGTTTAATTTAAATTATCCGTTAGATTCATCAGTTGAGATTTAAACATCATTACCTAACCACTATCAAGAATTGTGAAAGTTCCCTAAAGATGTCGACAAGCATTTATGAATGAATACATTACATGTCGTGCTTTCATATTTTAGGTAAAATGTGAGTACATGATATATCATCATGTAAGAAACATCAGAAAAAGGTATACTTCTACTGGCAGTATGCTATTAAGATCTGAATGAATTTGAGTTATTCAATAAACTGTCACTGCTTTAATAAATGACTATAGAGCGTAACAATATTGTCGTGCTTTTATATTTTAGGAAAAGTGGGAGTACATGATATATCTTCATGTAAGAAACAACAGAAAGAGGTATACTTCTACAGGCAGTATACTATTAAGATCTGAATGAGTTTGAGTTATTCATGTCCTAGCAAAATTCTGACACAATAAGAAAAGTCTGCCAACAATAATTTATTAGGTATACTCACACTTAATTGCACTTAGTCGATCTTAATGCATGCATTTAATGCAACTGGTTGATGTATAAAACCTATTACACATTTCAGAACTGAATTTAAATTACCGTCTTAAATGTGACTATTTATTAATTGAATGAATAACCCGCTTTATATGGCTTTAGTTCTTTTTTAAACATAATGTATCACAAATACGTTTTAATTTGTGGGTGTAAAATTCTAAATTCATATTAATACCATTTCAAGTGTGCATGATTTTATATTTCAATTTACTAATGGGCAGATCAAAAGTAGAATTAAAGTTTAGAAGACACTGCTGCCTTAAAGGTCACACAAAATGATTTTCGGTGTAAAGTGTTTTGTCTAGTATTATGAATGCACAATCCCACTGATATCCAGAACTGATATTTTCTCATTCGGAATTTTCTTCTACAGTAATTAAAACATGAACTCTAGGCACAATATAAGTATCATGCAGATTAAACTTAATTTAAATATCACCCATCCTTAAAAATTATATAATGATCTCTCAGAAAGCCATGGGCATCAGCTTGAAAATTAAAGAAAGACATTCTGCTTAATACTGTGAAGAGGAATGATTTAGAATTCATATTTTCTCCTTCGGAATGTTCTTCCACAAAATTGAACACATGAGCACCAGGTCATGCATAAGTATCATGCAGATTAAACTAAATTTCATATATTCCTAAAAAATGACAAAATGGTCTTATAGAAAGCCCTGACCATCATCCTGAAAATTGAAGAAGTACATTCCGTTTAATACTGTGAAGAGGAAGGATGTAGAACTCATATTTTCTTATTTGGAATGTTCTTCCACAACAATTAACACATGAGCACTAGGCAATGCATAAGCATCATGCAGATTAAATTAATTAAAATATCACGCATACTTATGGGTGTAATTGAAACATAAACTTTCCAAGAGTTCTTGTTAAAAGCTTTTGAACTTTATTTTTATTTAAAACTTTTAGTATTTTTGGAAACAAAAGCCATTCTGTGAAATCTCAAAAACTACCAGGTAATCATCCCTTTTCAGTTCCCAGAATTTGTAAGAACAATAAAACATTGCTTAGTTTAAAATCAGATGGCTCTTTGAGATGAAGAAAAAAAGGAAGCGTGTCTTACTGTTATGCAAGAATATTTTTCTTTTTGCAAGATGCGTGAGAAAAGTTGTTTTAAGTAGTTTTCACCACAAAGAAATGTTTAAGTTTTTTTTTCTTTTTTGGAAAATATAAAGAATTTATTTTCTTCAACTTTGTTCTTTTAAGATAAAGGAGCTCATGTAAAGAAAACTTCGACTAAATATGTGACTACTTATATAAGAATACATACACCAAAAGGGATAATTTCTATTATTTCCTTATTTTCTATTATTTCTATAAATGATTGATTGTTGCTACGTTTTAGATCTGATATATACTGATATGAGCGTCTGTAATAAAATAAAAATAAGAGAAAGTTTATATCGTTAATAATTCGCACTAGAAAATATTTAGTAACAATTATGATAATGCTAATTGTATTTAAAAGATCATTACATTTCTTATTTATGTTTTGTAAATAATATTTATAAAAAAATTCTAGATATTACAAGGACATTTATTTCTTAACCCTTATAAGGAAAATAAAAATAATTAATCTTTTTCTTAACAATGAATAAAATTGTAATATTATTTTAACTTGTAGAAAACCTAAATTAATTTATACTTTTATCAAAAAATGCATTTTCTA
>JAOUZG010003472.1:2197332-2230380 GCA_026289955.1 Argiope argentata
ATATATATATATATATATATATATATATATATATATATATATATATAATCGTCTGAGCACGAGAAATATTATTTAAAAGTAAGAATTCGTAAACAAACTGGAAGATGACGTTATTCCATAGAAACGACAAATAAAAAGCAATTGATAATAAATTTAATTAAATGTCTCAAACAATGCTGGCGAAACAAACCTCAAATGTCCTGAGTCAGGTGACATCTTGTGTTCAGTCGACCACCCCGCCACTACTGAACGTAGCAGTATCGACAGGATTTGTCGAGGCCGACTGGGGACTTAAGCAATGTCCATCCTTACATTGACCGAATCTGTTAAACTGGCATTCTCTTCGAGATAATTGGCCCCAAAGTGGTCAAATGCTGATCACTGGGTCAGCTGACTCGCTATCTACCATTGAAAAAACGAATATATCTTGCCTTCAATTTTCGGCGATTTACAAACAGAAAAGCAGTAAATTGGATGTTTAAAAAAATTAAATACACATGCTAAAAAAATATAAAAATATAAATTAATAGAAATAAACTTAAAAAAAACATGCTTGCATATTAAAGAGTCTTGATTAGCACTAGAGCAAAAAGGTACCCAAAAAATAAATTTAAGATTTCAAAGGAACTCGATAACAAGAAATACTTATTCTTCAAAAATAATAAGTACTCCATGAAAGTCAAAATATGATGAGTTTTTCTTGCTTTAAAGGTTAAAATTGGATCGCTAAACAGATACTGCCCCTACCCATATAGCCAATGAAAAAAATATCAAAAAGATGTGAAATATCAATTTAGTTTTTTTTATCAAAATAAAAAGATAAAAATATTAATGATCATGCTCATTTTAAAAATATATAACAAGAAAGCTACATCATGACATAATCGAATAAAAATGAACACTGTTATATGCTTACACCAGGAAATATGGTGTTATGGAAACAGCGGAGGACACTGGGTTTATGGAGTAACATAATTAATTTCACAGGGAGAACAGAATTTATATGGGCGGGGAAAGAGCGTTTCTTTTAATTAACGGCAGTGGAAACACGACAGTATAGAAGAATAGAAAATTCAAGCGGAACATCAACTTAGAGATTTAGTACGTACCCCATTGCAGAGACTTATGGAGCCCATTCAACAGCCGAAAATGAATTAAACACCTACTCATGATAAATGAAATTACTCATTTGTTAATTAGTGTAAAATTAGAGTAATAGTAGTAAAAAATTGGAGTAAAATTTCTAGATAGTACTGCTAGAGTAACTATGTAAATTATCATTATTTCACTCTTGTTTGTAATTCAGAAAAAGGTACGAATGCTATCCTTCAGTTCTGGCAAAGATGGGGGTTTCTTATTTCAGACTTTATTACTCATCTAACCCCATAACGTGAAATACCATGCAGTGATTTGAAACTAGAGAAAATAGCCTGGTGTTGGAAAAATACAAACGTGCACTCGCGAATCTGTGTGAATCTTTTTCTCAATAGAATTATGAATTCATTCCAATTTATATCAGCTTTATTTGATATTTAAAATATGGATGGATTTTTCAATTCCAATTGTTAATTCACTCTCTCTATAGATATATTGTTCAAATTTTTAATCGTTAATAAAGTACTTTTTTTTCATCCATTCAAGTTCAAATACAATTCTTTACATTTGTAGTGGATGGCACTTGATGTTAATATAATTTTCCCAACATTAATTCATTAATTTAATTGAATTAATTTTTAATACTTTAAATGTAGTTTTAGCAGTTTTTAATGAAAATTTAAATCAACAGGCAGTAATTCAATCGGCAAAATGCCGGGATTTCAGTATTTTTTTTACATGAAAATGAAGAATGCGAGTTCAATTTTTGAGAAAATCGTAATTTTTTGAAAACGTTTGCTTTAAGTCCATATTTTATCCAAATGATTTTCGACAGTTGTTGTAAACAGCCGACCAACCCGCCACCACTGAACGTGGTTGTTAATTGTGACTTAGTGATTATATTGAAGAACTTTTCTCAAAAATTAAAATTAAAGAAATTCTTTGGAAAATTTTTGCCACTTAATATTGTGATTCTGTCATATTCGTCAGTACGAAAGGATTTAAATGTTTTTTATAGATTACTTGTTTTTTATTTAACTCTTTTTTTCGTGTTTGCAAAGATGAAATTTTATAATTTATATTATTTTATTTTATGTTAGTGATTTGAAATTTTATATATTTGTAAAATCTAGATGACAGTAAACTAATTTGATATTTTCAGAACTAAACTATCATATAACAATTTATTAAATTAAATTTTGATTCCGTACTAGTGCCGTCATCTGATAACTTATTTGAGAAGCAATTAAATCACAATTTAAAGGATAAAACATAATTACAATGTTTCTAAAAGCTTTTTCAGGTATTAAGTTCTAGTATAGTTATATTGAATTTCTTAATTAAAGTTATCTAATATCATTCCACATTAATTAAAAAGCCTGTTTGAGTGGTACATTTTTGAGTAAGCGATACGAAATTTTTGAAGGGTGTTCACTATAAAGGCGCATTTACATCGCTTATATTTTTAACCCAGCGGCAATGTCAATCAACAAGTTTGAGACAATTTTTGGATTAATGTTTTGAGTTAATAATAATTCAACTCTTAGCATATAGTACACTTTCATTTAATAATCAACAGTTATTGTGTACCTAAATTCAATTTTTATCGTATAATGGAAACATGGTATTCATTTTTAAAAATTTCGTTTACTTCATAATTTAAATCGAAACATTAATAGAACATTTACTTTAAATTATTATTAGATACACTTTGTTTAAAAATTTATCACGTATTTAAATTTAAATGTTATCAGTTAAAACTGATTTTACTTAATTATACACATTTTATGTTTTGAAGTGATTGATGAATGTATACATAAATACCGGAATTATTTAATATGAACTTGCTTTTATTGATAAATAGATTTGATGAGGTATTTTTCTAGGTGATATTTCAACACATTATGACAAAATTTCGATTCTTGACCAACATAATATCTTTAATTCATAGAAAAAGTGAGAAATATTCAAAAAATTAAGTAATTTTCTATTTTTGAAAGCTACATTTCATATAATTATTAATCTTAAATGATATTCTTTTTTAAAATTTTAGATAAGGCTTTCTTTTTCTAGCTTCTTGTAATGGTATCGCCATTTAAAGTTTGAAAATTATATAATAAATCAATCTAGTTTAATTCATTACAGATGTAAATTGGAATTATTGGATTCAATGCCGGCGTCTTGGCACAGAGGTAGCGAGTCTTCCTCGTGATCTGGGTGTCCCGGGTTCGAGTCCCGGTTAGGTAATGGTTGTTCTTCTGTGTACTATCTGTGAGTTATGTCGATGTGCCTCCCTGTAAAAAGTGGCTGTGCAAGCGAATGTGTGAGGTATCTTCATATGAGGTAGAATTCAGACTTCTGCCCTCGGGTGTTTAGGGGTCCATACCCTCAGAAGCTACTGCACCCCTCTTTCCATTGTAAAGCGGAAACGAGATAATGATCATCATCATAGGATTCAATGCATGTTATATAAATATATTATAAACATCTCTGACTTAAAATTCCTTTATTGATGTTTCATCAACTAAGGAAGAATAACTAATCCTGACTGCTTGAAATTTTGCATCAATTATTTGATCTATGGTATTCCATAAATCGTTGATATTTTTTAAGGATTAATCAAGTATTGGGAAAAAAAGTCAATTTTGCAATATGGGATTTTTGCAATAGAGTGCCAAATTAAGTGAAACTATTGATAACAGTTTTGCCAGTGAATTTTGGAAAGAAAAGGTAGCACAGGATTAAATGTTCATCCCAGATTTAATAGAATTTAAATTTCCAATAGCAGAATAACCTGGCTATAAAAACAACGGCGACGGCGTCCTGGCATAAGAGTAGCGTGTCTTCCTCGTGATATAGGCATCCCGGTTCGAATCCCGCTTTGGGCCTGGTTGTTCTCCTATGTTCTATCTGTGAGTTGTGTGAATGTGCCCCCTGTATAAATGGGTTGTGCAAGTGAATGTGAAGAGTGAAATAACTAAGTCGTATTCTTAAACCTAGTTGGCACTACTGAAAAATAAAGCAAGGAACGCTCACTAAGAAGAAATCATTGACAGATACTGTTATTGACTGTGACGCTCACTAAGAAGAAATCATTGACAGATACTGTCATTGACTGTGATGCTCACTAAGAATAAATCATTGACATATACTGTCATTGACTGTCAGTGTGCTTGTAAAGTGCCATAAGTCGCAACAACAACAATGAATAACGACATGTGAAGCTTCTAATGCTTGACACAAGATTCAAGGGCTTTAGATACTTAAATCACTCCAAAAGTGTGCCATTGGAACTGCTATAAATTGATATTGATTAGTGTGTTATTGATATTTTTATTACCGTAGCTGTCATGTTGTACGTCATTACAATTTTTAATTGAACAATAACTGAAACAGTAAATTATATCAGTTGGTTTTTATCTGTATTGTGATACAAAACTCGTTAAAGGCAAGGCAGTTTCTCGGAATATTTCACTGTTAACAAAAATTATTAAAAGCATTTCTCTCATTAGATAATTTTGGATTCTCTTTTCTTCATTACACATCTAGTTAAGATATCCCAATTCATATTTCTTAAAAATCATAGGCAGACTCTCCAACCCACCACGAAGGCAGACGCATTAACCATAGAAAGTGAATAACCGGACCACCGCAATAGCAACAATAGCGGGAACTGTCGTTGAGTCCTAATGGCCATCACCAGTCACGGTACAACCCTCCCTGTAGAAAGTACGTCCCGTTGTCGATGGGGGGAGTCAGCCCTCACCTATCAGTGTACCCACCAAGGGTAGCGAAATCCAACCTCCATACCGGAAGCATCTCATTCCCAATTACGAAGTGCCACCCAGAGGAAATAATATTTCTTAAAAGCTTTATCACCACAACTGAAATCCATTTTGACTTAAAAATACTTCAGGATTTACAAACATCTAAAAAAAATCCCTTCATTATGCTAACAATAAACTAAATAGATATCGATATTTCATGCTCTAAAAAGATATTGAAGAGAACTTGTAAGAAGTTTGAGAAAAACGCCGCCCCTCAATTTATTCTGTTGTTTCGCAAACGCTGTTAACTTCGTCCTCTTTTCCATGTAATAAGATAAAAACCTTCCTTTTTCTACTTCCTACTGAAATACTTTGGGAAGAATAGTAGTGACCGAGAGGGAAGAAAGCAATTTATTATCGCTTGTATCTATTAGGTATTTGAAAAGATATGAAGGATTCTTTTTTCACCTATCATGCATTTATCATTCCCTTGAAAAGCAAACGAAAGGAAAGAGAAGTATTATCTTTTTTTCATATCTATTATTTAGAAGATAATAGTTGCTCTGAGGAATTTTCTAAGAAACCACACTGTTTTGAATTTAGTTTTCCTTTCTTCACTTATTTTCTAAAGTTCTTACTTTGAAAATAAATAAAAATGTTTTTGGCCAATAAGGCTATTTTTTAATGTATCTAATAAAATAAAATAGATTAATTATAGTCTTGATTATTAATAATGTGGAATTGGATTATATCAACTTATTAAACATATAAATCTGCTAATTTAAATTTAAATAATAAACTGATAGAATTTATAAATATCGATATTATTTGCTTACATATTAATTTATTACGTTTTAAATTACGAACTAATGTTTTCTTTATACTTTAAGATAATTTATGAAATTATTTTTTGAAATAAAAGTATTGATTAGCGATATAAGTAAATCATTAATTTCAGGAAAACATTTTAAAATTATTAATTTAGAGTAATACGCACGCTTTAAATCAAGCTTCTTCTTAAAACCTTTCAAGATAATAATTACTTTAAAATTTTTAAAACCTCAGAAAAGAATGAATTAGTTGACAGAAGAATTATTTTTTACATTTTTACTTTAAAGCACTTTGAGTTTTAGATGAATAACCGAAAAACACTTTATTGATTACTCAAAGGAATTATTACATGCTAAGATTGATGGTTTAAATGTATAAAATACAATTTTAATAAATATAATTTGACAATATTTTAACCAATAAACACTAAAATATACTTTTAGTTACATTTTGTAGGAAATTTAAATAATTTTGGAAAAACATTTAGCAGATATAAATTCAGTATGTTCATTTAATTTGAAATGAAATACTTTCTTTTCTTCTCATTGTATCTTATTGAATAAATGTGTTTATTTTGTTCTCTAGAAAAGAAATATGCATTTATTTAAAGTTTTTTTGTATTCTTGAAATAAAATGTAAATTAGAATCTATTTTAAGTTGTTAACTCAGATTACCGATTAGTAAAATAAGTTGTTGCGATTTTGTTTTATGACGTTCTTTATTTTCTTTCGGTTTTTATAGCACGAAACGAGTATTGCAAGAACTAGAAAAGTATCTTCATATTATTCCGACATTTTAAAATAACATGAGTACAATGAGGTCGAATTTGAATGTAAAAAGTACCTTTCATTTAGTCCTTGATTCATTTGAATCTTTCTTCCTAGTCAATTGTACATATAAATTTTGCTATTTCTCTAAAAAGGAATATATATTTGAACAAAATTATTATTATTAAAGACGAATTAAGAAGAATTAAATAAATATATCATTAAATTATATTCACTAATACATTCATTCACTTTAAAACTATTGTTATAAAAGTATTTAAAGTTATTTTAAATATTTTAAAAATCTAAATAATTTAAAATTCAAATGCGATATATATGAAATGGCTAAAAATCTCTCCATATTCAAATCTGTGGAGATTTGCGAGTAGCATGCATTGGAAATGCTTATAATTTTTTAAGATCAAGAGATCATATAAATGAACATTTCATTTTAATGAAAAATGCATCACAAATGAAGTATCACTTTACAAATCTCATATAGCGATCATATGAAATATAATAATTTGATTCAATGGATAAAATTATTAGTTTCAAAACTGTACTGTTTCCTCTCCTCAGTTTCAACCAATACATATAAATACTAAATGAAATCGAAATTTCTTTTTTCACCAGCCAAGATAATAGGCCTACCCTAAAGTCTTAAGGGATAAGTTTTTGGTGTAGAAATCTATAATTTTAGACTTGACTGGTAGAATGTATATTGAAAAATATCCAGAGGTGTTATAAAGTTAGTAAAAAAGATTTTTCAATATGAAATTAAATTTTCCGCTTTTAATAACCATTTTAGTTGTTATATTGAATTATTGTAATGAAAGTATTATTTCTTAATCTTGGCAGGAATGATGAAAATAGCCCTAGAGAGAATATACAGAAAAGAATAATAATAGTATAATTAGTTATAAATAAATCATTTAAATGAATTTAAAAATCAGGAATAGGAAACCATTATAGTTTCTGTTAAATTTAGAATTAGTATCCATCTGGAGAAAGTTTGAACGTCTCTACATAAACTGAGAAATTCCAAATAGATGTCCACAGAAATGTAACGGTTACATATCGGATAATAAAGTGCCAAGTGCCAATGGCTTCTTCAATGACTATCAAATGTGGTAATAGCAGAATATATTCTTATAGTCATGGAAGGATTATATTATATGCAATAATATTATCTGACTATAGGCCGGCACCCTGGCACAAAAGCAGTTCGTCTACCTCGTGATCTAGATGTCCCGGGCTCGAGTCCCTGTTAGGGCATGGTTGTCCTTTTGTGCAATATATGTGAGGTTTATGAATGTCCACCCCCTGAAAAAAGAGGCTGGGATGAGTGTGTAACTAAGTCGTACTCTTGGCCCTATTTTGCGCTATTTCAAAACTGAGAGAAACTCTCTTAAAATCGCTGACGGCCATCAACACACTTTTGCATGGCAAGTTCCATTAGTAACAACAGGTCTGATTGTATTTATCCTTTTACTGCATGAATTAATAAAGCATTGAAAAAAGTTTTCACGGTGGAAATAGCTTTATTTAATTATCAATAAGACATATTAAAAAAAGGGAAAAAAAGGTTTATATTTTGATTTTTTCAAGGAATTATTATGTGGGCTAGTATGCATTGAGACAAAACTCATTACGGTTGAAAAGCGGAAAAATTAATATCCGTCGAGAAAGATGAGTATATCAACTCCATGAAATTTTTTTGTGATAAAGTGCTATCGTTTTACTCTGTAATCGCTTTTTGAAAATGAATCACTGGCACTTCAATTCTGCTTTTTCACCCACTTGCACAAAAGTGAGTTTATTTCGAAATGTCATAAAATCCCAGACAATTTTTTTTTCAGTTTTATTATTACTAAACATATATTTGATGGATTAAAATAGTTTGAATTATTTTATAATACTTAATTTGGAAATGAAATTGAATCAAAACTGCAATACCATATATGGGCCCATATGAGGTAAAGGGTTAAATTAAACATTCCTTAGGGAAACTCATGAAAAAGTATACCATTTGCAAATAATTAAATATCATGATTTACAGGTAGACATTACTTACAATTACTGCAACTGGTTGTTGTGTTAAACCTATTTCACTTTTCAGAACTGGATTTAACTTTTCTTTACAAATGTGCGCATTTATTAACAAAGCGAATAATCTGCTCTTATGTTATTTTATGAATCACGAAAAAAAAACTCACATTATAAATGGATTTCCATTACAAATAAGCTTCCATTTGTTTGTATAGAACTCATAAGTAATATGATTAACATCATAAGTATGCTTGAGTTGCTAGCTCAGCTATTGCTGGTTTAATAATGGACAGTGTATAAGTAGGGCTCAAGTTCCAAGGACATTGTGGCCGCGATGGTTTGACATCGCTTCAAAATCGGTGAGTTGTGATTTTGAAATTCGATTACAACCAAAGCTGCTGAATGCGCGAATGTGAAGTGGGTTATATCCGCAGATTCGAACTCACGTTTGTTGTGGTACAGATCTGTGAAGTGGGAAGTGATGAATCTTTGTCATCTGGTCATGATTCGTAAACATGACCAGAGACATTACAAACACAGTGCCATAATAATTCTAGTGTAGCTTCCAAACGGAACGTTAATCTAACTAAACTAAAACATGTACAGAAACTACAAATAATTTAGTACCATTTCTTCTTTTTCTTTTATTGTCCTTATAGGAATATTAAAGAAAGAAATGTTAATCCTGATTAAAGCAATAAATGCAATATTACTGCAACAAAATTCAATAAATTTAAGGATTTTGTCTTTTAATTTTATAATGACTTCTGAATGCTCATGAATTTCTAACACATCTCAAGAAATAGCCAAAATCTTTTACAAGAATATAAACAATAAATAAAATAATGAAAAAAGTTTACAAAATAGTTTTAAATTCAAGGATTTTGCAGATTAATATGAGCTTAAAAAATAGTGGTTATATGAAATTACATAAACTTGGTACCATTTTTTTTTTGAGAAAATAAGCGTTTTGAAGAATGAGAGATTTTAAAATGATTTAAAATTATTATGATTAATGATTAAATGATTTAAAAGGATTAAAATTAATTTTAAATTAAGAAATTTAAAAAAAATTAACACTAAATTAAAACAAGCTGGCTTATGAGTTCATTTGAATTGGAAAAGGTAAAATCTTTTACAATAATTTAAAAAAATTAACAAAATAAGGAAAATACAAAATATTTTTAGGTTCAAGGAGTTTGTCGAGTAATGTCAAAACCAAAAATAGACATTATATGAAATTACATAAACTTGGTAATATTTTTTTTTGAGGAAATAAGCGGTTTGAAGAATGAAAGAGATTTAAAAATGACAAAATAGTCTCTTGGAAAATCACAGGTATCAGCTTGATAATCAAAGCAATTTGTATTGTGTATATTAATATTTCAGTAAACCGTAAGTGGATATTTAAATAACTGGAATTGCCGATTTAAAAGGTCAAAAACATGTAAAAAATTTGTATAAACTGATATTTAGTTTTAAATACGGAAAATTTTTTGCTCTGCAAAATGCCACTGAGAGTTTCCACGCTCTTATGTGGAAATTTGTACTTAAAAATGTCTTTGTTGAGTCCTGAATCATTAGATTAGGGACATTGATGTCTGTATTACATTTTAATGAAAGATTTATAGGAATGAATATCCTGAAGGTTAATGGACAATACCGTAATGTAATCACAGTTAGAGCATTTGCAGAATTCGTCAAAGACAAAATAAATAATTCTTAGTGATATTCACTGCCAAATTGTCAAAAAAAAATCCTTAAAAAAGAAAATTATTAAAAGCTGAGGAGGAAGAAGTTATAATATTAAATGTGTTGAATTTTAAGTATGTAAACACATTATTTATTATCAAAATATGTTACTGTATATTTTAGATGTATTTTTTAAAAATTGATTTTTACTTATTTTTTTGCTCACTTCAAATCAAATAACTCAAAATATAATTGTTATACAACTTTGAAATTTGGTGAACTTTGTCCTTACACTATTATCTAGAAAATGAAGCAAAATGATTTAGATTTAGTGAATTTTTTTTAATTGACTGCTTATTGTTTGAATAATGTCGTAAATTTACTAAAAATGTCAGAAATCTTTGACTGGTTCTAAAATGTTTAATTATTATTAAAACCATATGACTGTTTTTCATTCTCTAGAGAAAACTTTGTAGTTTTGTTCAGATGAGAGTAATAGTTTTTGGTGCAGCCAATATAAAGTTTTAAAAGAATTTTCTTGAATTTTCGAAATTAAATGCAGATTTTCAAAAAGTTTTAATACTTTTTTTTCAAATATTGAGTTCCTATTACTAATTTTGAATAGTCTTAAACCTAAAAATATGGTTAAAGTATGTCTACACTATGTGTTTCTTAACGTGTTCGAAACCTTAATATTAAGAAAAGTGATTTAAAACTGATGTTTTCTCATTTCACTATATTTCACTATAAAATTAGAAAATGGACACCTAGAAAATGCACTAGCATATGCAGATTAAACTAAATTAAAACACTAAGCTGGCTCATGAGTTTAATTGTATGGAAAGCAAGTTTTCCAGGAATTCTTGTATGTAAATAACACAAAAATGAAAGTTTTAAAGTATTTTAGGAAACAAAAGCCTTCCTCTTTAATTTAAAAAAACTATAAGATAATTATCCGGTCTTCGGTTACAAGTATTTGCAAGAACAATGAAACATTGCTTGGTTTGAAATCCGATGGCTCTTTGAAATGGGAAAAAAGATCCGGCGTCTCATCATAATGCAAGAATGTATTCCTTTTTGCAAGATGCGTGATAAAAGTTGGTTTGAGATGCTTTTACCACAAACAATTTTGAAACTTTTTTTAAAAAAATACCAAGAATTTGTTTCATTTAATTTTTCTCACTCAAAATAAGGGAACTTATATGAAGCAGACTTAAATAAATGACTACTTGGTGTACATAATGGGTTAGTGGTATTTAACAGAATTCAAAAGCATAAATTTTTGACTGCTAGTTGAATTTATGTCAATTATTTAATATATTAAGCTTCAGTAATAAATTAAAAATAGAAAAATATTAAATAAAGGTTAGTAAAATAGAAAATATTTTTTAAAATTCATGACGACATTAATTGCATTTCAAAAATCCTTATATTTCTTTACTTAGTGATTGTAAATACTTCTTAGTAAAATATTTTTAGATATAGCAAGAAAGATTTTTTATATTAAAATTATTAAGAAAACAACGAAATTCAATTAAAAAAACTTTCTTAAGATTGAATTAATTTGTAACAATATTTAAAATAGAATTTTTTAAAGCATTAAAATAATATTAAACAAAACATAGATGAAAAGGTTTAAGCAATGATACCCAGCTTTAATCCAATTTATTGAAAACTCCTTTCCTATCCAGGAGTTCAATTTTCATTTCTTCAGATAGATTAATTTGTAGTAGAATCTATTTGATAAACGCTAGATTTGTTTTGTGGTAAAAACTATGATCTCTTGAAATTTTTGTAGCTATAATAGTCGAGTCTTGAAGAAAAAAAAAATGAGCTATTCGATTCTGTAAACTTACAATAGTGGTTTTTCAGAGATCAATTTTTTTTTTGTGAGAAAGGATATCACAATTTCTATATAAAAAAAAGAGATTATTTGTTAAATAATTTTTTTTCCATTCCAATCAAAGAAACAGCAAATGCCATTAAGTTTCCCACCCAAATCATAGAAATAGCAAATGTCATTGTTTCCCATCCAATCATAGAAATAGCAAATGTCATTAAGTTTCTCATCCAAATTATAGAAATAACTCATTGGAATTAATTAATTGTTTTAGTTCGCAGCTACTTGAAATGTTTGTTATAACTATGATCGAGGACTTGAACTTTATTTGGAATTCAAAGTAAAAATAATATTGCGAAACCAGCATTTGCCCAGTTGAAACTAAATCTATTAATATCACCTTTCAGTAATGCATAAATATTATAGAATACTTCTACAAAAATGGTATTATTTTGTGATTTTAAAGAGGCTTTATAGATGATAAAGCAATAGTGTTCTAGGAGAAACGTTGAACTCTCCAAGAGGTCAGACGAAGTAAAAAATGAGAAGAATGAAGTATTGCCCTATTCTGAATGCTTTCTGGTGCTAAATTATGATAATGGAATACATAACTTTTTTCTTATTTTAATTTAGTAGTTTAAATTTTTGTCAATCGCTTTATCAACATTAAAAAAATGAGCACATTTCTGCTCGAACTGAAGTGCATAAAACAATATTAACTGTAGCAATCAATCTAAAGATACTTACAGTTACAATTATATCCTCCGGCTTTCTGGCACAGATGTAGCGCGTCTTCTTCGTGTTCTGGGAGTCCCTAGTTCAGGCATGGTTGCTCATCTGTGTGCTATCTGTGAGATGTGTGACTGTACCCCCCTGTAAAAAGGGGCTGTGCAAGTGAATGTGGTGAGTGTGTAGCTGATTTTTACTCTTGACCCTAATTGGAGCTACTTCGAAAACAAGAGACGCTTCATTCGGCTTAAATCTGCTGATGTATCATCAGCGGGGCTTGTCCATTGGCAAGTGCCATAAGTAACAGCAAAAACAACAGCTATATCCATATATCCTACTCTTATTTCTGAAAGACTTTCATTCAGGGCAAACATTTATATCAACTACAATTTAATTAATTCGTTGTGTACGATATGTGTTTGTTAATTTGTCACAAAATACCACAAATGGTTTAAGTTGTTAAAACAGAAAATAATAAAGTTCTTCTTCTAATATTTAACAAATAACGATTTTGCATTACAGCGATTATATATTATAATTTCATGTAATGGGAATAAGATCAAGAAAAAAATGTTTAAGAGATTAAGTCATTGACTGATTTTTCTACCCGCTCGAAAGCACACAAAAAAAATTTGAATGATTGGAACTCCCCGACAGCAACACTGGCAATAACTGGGTTGAGTCATAAGAGTCCTCACCTGACACGGCCCAACTCTCCACTAAGGAAGTACTTCCCGCCATCAATGGGAGGGGCCGGCTCCCACCTTTTCGTGTACCCATAAGGGTGTTGAGAACCAACCACCAAGGCATAAAGTTCTCATCTTCAATTAGGTGCCCCCGGGGTGGTTTTTAAAAAGATTAAGAACAATTTTATAATAAAAAATTAAAATACTTTTTTCTTGTGTTAGTTTTTAGAATATTATAATATTTTGAAGTTATATATTGGTGATTGGCAAGATCTAAAAGTTTTGTGATCTGAAACTTACACTCACCTTCGTTTATCTTCACGAGAATATAAATTAGTCTCTAATGAAGTGTGAGTCTCACTAGAGACACAGTTCCTTGATTGCGCTGTCTCAAATATCGTCTTGAAAATTTATCTGAGTCCGTCATTTTTAAAACTCATATACTATTAGAATTTGTTAAAAACAGCTAACTTAAAACAACAGGATAAATGTTATGGATTTTATAATAAATTAAGGGCTAAACAAACGTTTGTTTAGTAAATTAACCTTCTCTCTGCATAATTCATTCAAATAGATTCAAAAATTGCGAAATGCTTTCAGTCAAATATCTTTGCTCTGTGAAAAGGCGGCAAGATGCTGCAAAACTTGCTTTATATGTATTTTGAAGAACAGTTGACAACTAACTCAGCTATTTGTTAACTCAAATCTGAATGAAACCAGAAAGGCCGAAATGTAACCATTAACGGGTAAAGAACGGGTGGCACAGCTAAGTAGGAAAAAGAATGCTATCCCGCGGAAATCGCTGGTTGCACAAATTTTGCTCTTTGTACGTTGCCCTTGGAAATCGCGGGATACGCAGCGAGAGGTTTAATAGTAGAAGATCTATTTTATAATAGAAGACTAATTAATAATAGAAAATCTAACATTGTTACTAGCGGAAAATGATGATGTCGTGTCCACTTTTTACCATGGAAAGAGGGGTGCAGTAGCTTCTGAGAGTATGGGAGCCCTGAGCACCCGATAGGACGAGGTCTGACTTCTAGCTCATATGAGGATGAAACACCCACCCACACGCTTGCACAGCCCCTTTTTAAGGGGGGGCACATTCACACATCTCACAGATAGAACACAGAAGAACAGCCATGCCCGAACCGGGACTCACAGAACACGAGGAAGACGCGCTACCTCTGTGCCAGAAAGCCGGCAGTAGTGGAAAATAATAATGAGGTATATTGCACTTAGCATTACAAAATATATTTTAACAAAATTCTTCGATAAATTGGTTTCGAATGGTGAATTATCGAACTAAAAATGCTTCTCGTAGCTGAAAATCGATTATTGTACTTTTAACCCTTTGCACTCGATGGTGCATCTTAGGCACTATTCAAGACGGTGCATCATTTTGACGTTTTATTTATTTATTTTTCAATTTTGATTATTGAAAATATTTACAGAAAGATAAAAAGACGGAGAAATTTGATTTTAAACACACGCACACAGGCACACACAAATTTGGACCAGCTCTTGTATATTTAATAATTAAGTATCGAATTAGTTTTCCGAGTGCAAAGGGTTAAATCATATAATAAGCAGCTATTCTTAACTAATTGCATGTAGTTAAAAGCAATGAGTTCCACAATTATGTTAAGTATTGCTTATGTCTTTATAAAGATAATTTGAACAATAATAATCTAGCTATTATTCACTACTTGCATGAAAAAAAAAACAATGAGCTGCAAAATCAATTTTTGAAGCAACCTTGTTTATGTCTTAATAAAGATAATTTAAACAAAACTTCAAAAGAAAAGAAAATGTCATAACTTTTGACACACTCCTTTATCAGCAACTTTCTAAAAGTAAGTTTCATCGACACTATTACCCTGACAAAACTTTTCCACATTCATATAGATGCTTAATTCGTGATTCAATTTATTCAACACTGTCTCAAAACTAAAATGAACAGAGGCATTCACGAATATATCCGTTTCACATTAAGAACAAAATCAATGCAAGCAAGTGAAAAATCTTCTGCCCTTTGTTTGGGTGTCGAACTAATTAGTTTCCCATCATTAAATACGTTTGACTCTGTCTAGGAGAATAACCGTCAAATTATAAACATGGTAACATGGGCTTGTTGAGAAGGTCTGACAAGAAAACTGAATATTTTGATACACTTGTTCAAGTGACTTCCAGTTTCTTTTGAGTTAATGGATTCAGTAAGCCCATTAAGCGTAATAGGTGTGAATAATAAGATAACGGAAACTATGTTAGGCTTACAAGTTTTCGGTAAGATGTGTAGGAATCGCAGTACTCAATTCACAGAGAACTCTCTCTCGGTGACCTAAATGAATAGCTTAGTTTTTTCCCCCTGGGTGTATCTGCCAACCCCAAATGTTGCGACGATTCTCTGTTTCCGATTAATTTTTGTACATTGTAGAGTCATTATCACCGAAAATGAGCGCAACATATTTTTATCAAAGGGTGGGATGGGGGATATTTAGAAATTTGGCATTTAAAATAAAGAAAGAATTATATATTCCAACAATGCCAAACGAATTTCTATAAAGATGTCCGTTTGAAGAGGTATTTTATTCATTAAAAGGTTTTTACAGATTCACAATTATCGAATATGGGCTTATACTAATAGCAATTTTTTTAAAAAAAGGTGAGAATTAGATTAATTAGAATCAGATTCATTTGGTGACCGAGTATGCGTGGTGAATTTTATGAGCTACAACAACAAATGATTAAAAAAATTATTAAGTACAATAGCCGGTGTCCAAGCTTAGAGATCGTACTTTTTTTCCGTGATCTGGACATTTGGGTTCGAATGATTGTTTTCCCCCTGTGTTCTATCTGTGTGATGTGTGAAAGAGCCACCCCCCCCCTGTGAAAAGGCTCTGTTCAAGTGAATATTGTGATTCATGTAGCTAAGACGTACTCTTGGCACTATATGGCGCTACTGAAAAACAAAAGAAACTAAAACTCGGTTTAAAATCACTGACTTCGTCAACGGGCTTGTCTAGTAACAAGTGCCAAAAGAAGCGACAGTAGCAACATTAGGTAAAATGAAAACAACAACACTCATTTAAATAACGGATATTTATAGAGACAGCAAGAAAATAACCTAATGATTTCTTTTTAAATTGCCTTGCAACCAAAAGGAATAAAATAGAAACAAGAAATGGAGCAGATACATGCTTAAAGATGGTTCTCGATTAGAATGTGGCTCTTTCTAATATGGCGGTTATTCACAATTTCACGCAAAAAAAATTTCGAGACAGAATTGAGGGAAAAAAATTCCATCTTTTTCACATGATCTCTCTGTCTAAATGAATAAAATCTATGAATCATGGATGAATTACCTTCAATACAATGAACCCGGCTGGTAATTTCGAGATTTAAATGAGTAATGTCTTCTCATAAGTCTTCAATTGGTATATTTCCTTTCTTTATATAGATGGGGAAGCTATACTTTATTATATGCAAAAAAAACAATGACCAGTAAAAGAAGTATTATATTTTCGAGAAAAGACAAGAAGTCTGAATAAATACAAGCAAAATTTTTAACTTTTAAACTTATTCTTAAAATGTGATTTTATGAAAATTATTTGAAATCCCAAAACAGAAAAAAATATTTTTGAGGGCTTAACATATTCTCAACAAACAGATAATTTAAATTTTAAGAGAAATTTTTCATTGGTACACCATTTTTTATCTATTTAAGAGTGTAAATTTTAATTTGCTGCGATAAAATATGGAAGGATCTTGGAAGGATTCTCTTTAAAAAAATTAAAGAATCTATTATAAAACTTGAAACAAGTATCTAAAAGATTTGAAGTAAAAAACTATAACTGTTAAACTTGTTCTTAAAATGCTATTTTATGAAAATTACTTGAAATCACAGACAAGAAAGAATCATTTTTGAAGATAATGTATTCCCAACAAACAGGTAGTTTAAAGAAAAAATTTTCATTGGTACACCATTTTTTTATCTATTTGAGAGTGTAAATTTTAATTTACTGCGATAAAATAAGGGAGGAGCTTGGAACGATTTTCTTAAAAAAATAAAAGAATTTATTATGAAACTTGAAACAAAGGTCTAAAATATTTGTGAATGCCAAGTTCTCAGCATATAGGAAAGGAGATTACACTATGCCTCTAAACCTCATTTCTTGCAATGTCATTTGAAAGTGGTCGATGTCATTTGCGATGGACAAAGATGGAGGTTTCACTTGGACATTGCATCAGTAGATAAAAGATTCTGAAGACGGTGTTTTTAGAAGAAAAACAAATGAGACAATCTCTTATGATAATTCTGAGAAAATGTAGAAATGACAATCCAAGCAACTCAGTAATATCAAGAGAACATTTCCTTGCGTTTGATAGTATATTATTTATAAATAATAATAAATATTTCAGAAAACTAATTTTAAATTTTCATGTCGAATTAAAATTTATGAAACTAAAATTAGTATTAAAAGTCTAATTTAATCTTGCATCCCTGTCAAAATTTGCTGTTCATTGTAATCAAAATTTTCACATTTTAGTATTTTAACAAAAATGTTCTTTAAAATCTTTTTATTTATTAGTATAAATTTAATCTTGGAATTGAAATTGTTGTAATTTACATAAATAAGTAATATTTCTTATTGCCTTTAATTTGTGATTAAGTTCTGCTTTATGTCAACTAAGTATTTGGCTTATTTTAAATAACTTCAGAAATACGTTAAACGTATATACAAGAACTATGAATAAAATCTTTACTTTCTAGTTGGTTTAAGTTAATATTAATTCATAGTAATAACAATCAAAGAAACACACAAAAACATTTTGAGATTAGTTATTTTTGAACCCAAATATCTTAATAATAACTTAAATTTGATATAAAAAATGACAACGTAAGAATCGATCGCTTGCACGCAGTATAATTATTATTTATTACAGTTAATTGAGTAAAAATTAAATTGATTATTTAGCAATTAAAGGCAATGCAATGAAATTGTGATCATATCATTAAAGATTTTAAATCAAAGTCCATATAACATTTAATTATGCAAAAAGAGGAAATTAAATGTCGTTAAAGTAAATGGTACATTAAATAACTCATTTGAAACTAAAATTATTTGTTTGAGGAAGCAAACAATGAAGTTTAAACAATAAAGTGCTAATCCTCTTAAGTCTCAGAGCTGCAATGATTCGATTTAGAATTTACCACTAAATTAATGCTATGCAGATTTAAAGAGTTAAATCCAATTACTGTAATTTTATCTTTTTAATTTCTTTTAATTAATTTATTAATATTTAAGAGATTTATTCAATAAAAATTTACCTTTTATTATATCGTTCATGAATTCAATATTTCTGTAAATTCTTGAAAACTCGAAAATGTTCCTTTTATTTGTTGAATTATTTTCAGAGATAGTTTTATTTTAGTTTAAAATAAGCATTTTTATGGATGCTTTCAATTTTATTGAATATTATCTCTTCCCAACTAAATATTCGTTTATTTACAAGATGAATGCATAAGCGTTCAAGCTCTACTGAAATGATTCAAAGCTTGAATGATTGAGAGTTAGATTCAGAGCTCCAAACTTGGAGGATACATGCTTTGGAAGACAGAAATACGCCCCTTGGATCGATTTCTGTGAAATTTTAATTAGAATTTTAATTAATTAAGAATCAAACTGAATTTTGAGTTCTACAAGAACTCTTCTGAAAATATTACGGTACAAAAGATTTTACCGTACCTTTTTTTTACACCTTTTCAAAATTCAGGAAATCATGTTTTAACAATGCAATTTAATAATTTTACATATATTTTTCTGATGGTTGGCAATTTTTTTAAAATTTTTTTTGAAATTTATTTTTTGTCTAATTTTTAATAGATTGCGTGGTTGACTTGAATTTCAATCAATTGCCATTATTTTATTTATATTTAATGGCAAGACTTTCTTCTATTGTTAAAATCCGAGCATAGTAGGATTTTGATTTATAATTGCGTCATTAGCAAAATGAATAAAAAGTAAATTTGTAATACCACAAAAGCTAGAAATTAAAAAAAGAAATTGCATTTTTAATAGCGCTAGGTATCAGGGGACAGGTTTTCTATTTAAAAGCTCATGCGCAAAAAGTGTAAGACTATTAAAGCAATGTGATCTCAATATCTAATAAATTAACAAAATTATGGACAAGGAATTACATTCAAACTATCCAATAAAAATGAGATATAATCCGTTTTCTTGACGAAACAGCTGATCACCAAAAGTGTGGATAGTTTATAATAAAAAATAAATTAGTCGTTATTTGATTCATCAGCGTTTTTTTTTACATTTGCTTATTAATTCCAATAATGCGTTTATACAAACTGAACTATGTATTTGTAGATAGTCTTTAATTTAGAATTTGTCTTTAATTTATTTTATGTATAATTATTAATAATTCTCTTAAAACCTTTTGGAACCACTTATGACAGCATCTACAGTAACAGACTTTTATCTGTAGATATATTTATATTACTTTAAAAAGTCAGAATAAAATGAAAAAGTCTTTGACTGACGTGCAAAATAAATGATTTTCAATAAGATTTTGAAAGTTTCACCAATTTGCAAGTGCTTTCGGATTGTCAGAGAAAGTATGTCACTCGATAGAAGAAATTCAGAAACCAATTAGTGCTAAGTCAAAGCACTACGTAATGCTATTTACCATTTGAAAGCATTTTTCAGATCAATTTAAACTAAGTATTTGCACAGAGATAATTTTTTTTTACCTTTAAAAGACGTGATTTTGACAGGAGTGTTTGAGACATCTCATTTTCAAAATCTGTCTCTCCTCCGCATTAACATAGAAAAAGACACGGTAA
The DNA here is from genome assembly GCA_026289955.1 of Argiope argentata. NCBI lineage: Eukaryota > Metazoa > Arthropoda > Arachnida > Araneae > Araneidae > Argiope > Argiope argentata. The sequence goes on from JAOUZG010003472.1 coordinate 2,217,651, forward strand.
AAATAAGTAAATGATGAAAATTTGAAACCACGCCGAATATAATTTCAAAAAAATAAAAAAGCCTGCATTACCCTTTACACAAGTGGTGAAAATTAATTCAAAACGTTCAATATTTTTTAAATACTGTCAGATTTTAAGATTTTAATCTCTGTTACAAAAATATAGTCAAAGAATAGAGAAGAGTGGTTAATTGACCTCTTATAAGTCTTACAAGAGGGCAATTAACCACTCTCCTCTTGTATTTCAAGTTTTGAATAATTTTCGAAAATCAAAAGTTTGTCGTTCTATGCCATATACCAAGTCGAACAACTAAATTATTTCATCCGTCTATTTCTTGCTTGTTTTTTAAGCCAGAGAAGAAAAATTGTTGTAATCATCTTTAAAAATAATAATTTTAGATTTCTTTATCATAAAAAAGCAATAATAGAACATTCTTGATCTTAATAATGAACAAGTAATATAAAAATAAAAGTTTTAAGTCACTTCCTACTTAGGTCAACAAATAATTTTATTTTAGTTACTTTTTATTTAATAATCATAATTAATATAAAACAAAAAAATTATTTATCAAAAAATTTGTGACTTTCACAAGAATTGAACTTGCATTCTTTACCTTCACGTGAAAAATACTGAAATCCTTGCATTTAACCCAGTAAGTTATTGCCTATTGATTTCAATTTCCATTGCAAATTGTTAAAACCTATTTAAAATATTAAAAATTAATTAAATTTAATTGATGAATAAGTATTTGAAGAACTATATTAACATCAAGTGTCATCCATTACAATTTTAAAAAATGTATTTATAGTTGAGTGGATGAATAAAAAGTATTTTATTAACAACTGGAAATTTGACAAGATATATAAATATATGTTGGGAGAGTGGGAACTAATTATAGGAATTGAAAAAAAGGAATGCAGTATTTATATGATTATCTTCCATGAATGTTAAAATGTTATGAAGATCTTTTACTTAATTCATGCCTTTTTCAATTATTAAGTAAAATAAAAAAAGAGAAGGAAATTTTTCAATAAAATGAATTTGTTCTGCATATTTGATATATTTCCTTAGATAATTCTAAGCACATATTTCAATGGACTATTTTTATAACAATTTTCAGTTGATTTGGAGAAACTTAATTAACCCATGCACAGGATTTATATAGCCTCAAAGAAAAACAGATTTGTATGGAAACGTAATTTGAAGGTTTCGAATACAATTTTCTTAATTATTGGCATTATATTTAAATTTCAGTGTTACGAAGTTTTCATCTGAACCTATTTTTAAAGAAGACAAATTCCTAGCAGTTCTATTTGTAATCTTCCTGATTCTCTCGTTTTTTAATAATATTTCACTTATTTGTTATTTTTAGAAAATATATTTGGCTTTGAAAGTATATGAACTATAAATTGTGCCACGATGATCATGATAATAGTGTTGTTACCACATTAAATTATTTGCTGAAAAATTTATTACCATGAAAATAATCATAATTTAAGATTAACTCAAATGGTTTTTAAAGTTGTTATTAAATAATCATAAAAAATATAATAATATAAAACGTGAATACTATTTTCTTCATAGACCACGAATTATTTAAGAAGTACAAAAATTCGTTATCGCTTTGAAAATAATCATACGAAATGGCTATGAATAAATCATAAATTTAGTCCTTTCCTATAGTTGATTAATTTGTTTGAGTAAAATTCAAAACTACAGTCAGATATAAAACTGAAAAATAATAAATGTAGTTTTAAAGTTATCTTATTTTTATTTGGATCGTTAAAATCTTCATTTATTTTCAGCTTCTAACCATTTAACAAACATTTTTATAGCTGTCTTAGACAGACATATTAATGTAGACAAAACACATGTTAAGTAGAAAAACGTAGAATCATAAAATATAACTCGAATTCACTTGATATAAAAACTTGTTAATGGAAATTGAAATATTACCTCCTGCAATAAAGATTTTTGTATCCAGTGAAGAAGATTAAAATATAGTCTTTAGCTTGATAGAAGTTAAAAATTTTTCCTACTCTGAAATGAGAAAACATTAAAAAGTTTTTGAAAAGCAATTTCCAATGAGAGCTGAACGAGATGGGTTTTTAAATATATTTAATGCTGATTGAAAATTATTTAAAATCAGTATTTCAAATTTTTATTTTAAAATCTAAAAGCAGTTATTGATTTTTTTCAAATGACAAATTTATATCTTTGAATATTATGCGGATATTTATATTATTTCGGAACAATTACTTATCATAAAAATTTCTTATTGGGAAATAATAAACGATATTTCTGCTCATTATAGAAAAATTATTTATTTTACTGACTTAAGGCATCAGTACCGGAACTCAAAATACATATCCACCAAAAACCTGAGGATACATTAAACATTTTTTATAATTAAATCATTATTTTTAAAAATATTTCTTGATTGAAAACATTTTATAAAATGCATGTATTTATAAATAATTTTTATGTTTTCTTCCTATTTTTAACAGAAAAGAACTTAAAAAATTATCCATAATGTGTATATGTTACCGTTAAAGTATATAATGCAGTTATTTTATAGAATACCTAGTTCTTCCATGAAATAACTGATCTTGTCCGTTAAAACGTGTAATATGTTATTAATTTGACACTTTAACTAATTATTCTATGAAATAACTAGGTATTCTATAAATTAATTAATGAGAGACAGTTAAAGTGTAAAATAAACAATATATCTAAAATGAAATTACTAGGACTAATGATAGACAACTAAAATGAAAAAGAAGCAATTTATTTAATTTATGCAGCGTATAAATGGTATTTATGGAAACATACCATAAAATAATTTGTTACAACAAGGATTACTATAATGACACATGGAATGACAAAGAACATTATTTCTAAAACAAAAACATTTTTTTTGACACACTGGGTTTAACACGAACAGTTTTTAAATCCCTGACCAGTACCTAAACTTTGAGCTTTGAGCTGTTTAAATGTATTTGTCATGCGAGATATTGATTTTTTTACACTTTAACGGACTGCAGATCGTTATTCTATGAAATAACTAGTTAAACCATGAAATACAACAGAGTTTTACACTTTAACGGACACGATCAGTTATTTCAAGGAATAACTAGGTATTCTATAAAACAACGGATTTCATACTTTAACGGTAGCATATAAATGAATGTTTATAAATCTATATTACTCAGAAAGAGGATTTTTCTTTTATTTTTGAATATTTATACAAAAAATTGAATTACGTTTAGCTCATTACAGATAGGTCGTTTAGCTTTATTTCTAGCAAAAATCATTTAGAAACAAAGAACAGGATTATTTTTTTCCTGTATTTTTCTTGCCGAAATAACTTTTGGGAAAGGAAAAACGGATCTACTAACAGAAAAATAGATTTATCCACAAAATCCAAATAACAAAACTCTGTATCGAGCATAATAATTCAGATACCATGGCAGTTAATATTGGAAATTTACTGAGAACTAATGGGCTAATCTAGTTACACAAGTTTATAAAGCAGGAAGCTTTTATCCTAATCTACAGAGCTGTGATCCATTAGTAATGGCAATTAATACAAATCCATTCATGAATTGAGTCGAAATTAATACTAGCTACGGATATTTGGATGTGAGAGATTATTATAAATGATAAGTAATATACAAAATTATTATGTTTTTGTCCAATACTATATTTTCCCACGGTCTTTATAAAGGATGACATTGTAATTTTTTAACCACATTTTCATTATTTTCACGATAAAATTATTCTGACTGTATGTAGTTGAGTTTCATTGATAATATTTCATTCTAGCATTAAATCGCCTAATATATCTTCTCAGTTTCAATTGATCAATGATCTGAAGAAAAAAATGATGAACGTAAAATTTATATAAGAGGCGATTTCTTAAAATTCTATTTGGAACTCTGAAAGTAACGAAATCATTTAATCGGATGTTAGAAAAATAAGAAAATAGAGAGAAAATAATCTATTCAACGACAACTATGAAGGTATATGAAGAGGTAACTATCTGGATAAAGAGGAATAAAGCTTAGAAAAAAATGACTCGTTTCTCGTATAGTTCGTTCTTTTAAATTAAAATTCCATTCCGAAAAGTATGCCATGATTTTTGAACCAGAATTGCAGTCTGTACATCAAACTCACATTAAATACCACAAAGAAGACGTTAGACTCATATGCACAGGGAAACACACGCTTGTCCTAAATGCCAGGGAATTTTTGAGAACGATTCTTTGGTTAACTAGAAAACGATAAACCCAAGCTATTCTTAAGCATCACAGGTAATAGGAATATCAAAGTGCCACAATAGACATTGAGGATGGCCTCCAATACGGTACAGTTTCTGTACTTGCAATTAAATAATATAAATAAAAAACTACACATATCCCAAAAATATTTCAATTAGCACTCTTTCAGAAAGTTTAAAAAATCAATCATATTTGATATTATAAAATATTAGAGTTAATTTTAAAGATTTTAAATAAGTCTCTATTCTTAAGTAAAATATACTAAGAAAATTTAAGATATCTCTGTTTATATTTCCGCATAGTTGTCTTTTTTATTCAGTTACATATCATTTTTCCATCGATTAATCTTTTTAAAACTAAACTAAACTCTGTTGCCTAAATAATTACTTTATTCGTCACTATAATAATGTTCCATTCATTTCTACATCAGAGTTTCATAAATATAATAAAACTAAAAGGGGAAAAATGGATATAATTTTTCACGGCATTTCTCTCTGATAGAATCTCTCCAACAACTATTTCCCTGATAGAACTAAGTCCCTATTCCTAAATAAAACATACTATGAAAATTGAAGACAGTTCTGTTTATATTTCCGCATAGTTGCCTTTTTATTCAGTTGCATACCTTTTTTTCCAAACTCAACTATTCATCTTAAAAACTAAACTAAACGCTGTTTCCTGAATAATTACTTTAAGATAACGTTTTTTGACGCTATAATGATGTTCCATTCATTTTTACATCAAAGTTTCATAAATATATTAAAACTAAAAAGGAAAAAATTGAATATCAATTTCCACGGCATTTCTCTTTGATAGAGTTTCCCCAACAACTCTTTCCCTGATAGATCCAAGCCCCTATTCCTGATTAAAATATACTATGAAAATTGAAGATAGTTCTGTTTATATTTCCGCATAGTTGCCTTTTTATTCAGCTGCATACCTTTTTTTCCAAACTCGACTATTCGTCTTAAAAACTAAAATAACCTCTGGTTCCTGATTAATTACTTTAAGATAACGTTTTTCGACCGCTATAATGATGTTCCATTCATTTTTACATCAGAGATTCATAAATATAATAAAACTAAAAGGAAAAAAATGGATATCAATTTCCACGGCATTTCTCTTTGATAGAATCTCTCCAACAACTATTTTCCTGGTAGAACTTTTCACAATTCATCTCGATATTTTATTTGTGACCCAATATATTCAACACTGTCGCGTAACTAAAGCGATCAGAGGCATTTATTCACCCTCCCTGTTTTGCATCAAGAACAAAATCAACGAAGGTAAGTGAAAGGTCTTTTGTTCTTCCTCCGGATGCCGAGGTAATTAGTTTTCCCATCGTTAATTACGCACGATCCTGCCGAGAGTATAACCGTTCAAGCCTGATAATCATCCTGTATTTTAAACATGGTAACTCGGCTTCCTACAGAAATTCTTAGTATTCATAGTTAGAGAAGTGAATACTTTCAGACACACGTTCAGCTGACTCCCTTCTGCTTTGATCTTTAATGGATAATGCAGACTTACTAAGCATTAGAATGAGATAATAGCAATTATTCAGGTTTTCAAGGAGAATTGTTTAAGGGGAGAAATGAGCCTCTATGTATTCATTTTTGGGGAGAAATTAGATGTTATATAAGTTTCTCTCTTAAAAAAAAGGACCTATCAATTTCTCTCTTTTATTCAGAAATTTATGTATAATATATTAGTTTTTTATAAAGATTTCCTTTATTTCCTTCAATTTCCCTATGCAAGGAAATTAACTATCGTTATCTTTGAGTTTATTATTATCTTCAAGTTTATCTAAAAGTTTATTTATATCATTATCTTTTAGAAATTCCATAACTTGTTTTAAAGTTATTCTCATTATTAATTTTATTCAGAGTTATCATGTATAATATATTGATTTTTTAAAGATTTCCTTTATCTCATTCAGTTTCTATTTGCAAGGAAGGTAACTATCTTGATAGCTATTTCGTTACATATAAAACTCTAAATATAATATAAGATGTCTTTCTATAACGTGAGCAAAGATGTACAAAATTTTCTATCTAATAAAATCCATGCGTAATGTCTATGGTATCCAAATCTTGTGAAAGAATTTTCAAATTTTAACTCTCCAAATGCATTATTAATTAATTTATTTTTTAAAGTCAACTATTTCATTTTATTTTTTAAAGTAAAAACAATATTTTTTAATTTTTATATTGTTGTTCCTATTGGGTTGCAGATAATTAGGATTTCTAAAGTTCCTCAAATATAATATTGTAATTACCGCTTTTTTATTCTCCTTTATTAAATACTATAATTAATTTTATTCAAAAAGCCTTTAAATTGCTAAACATTATCTATGCAAATGCCTCTAAATCCCCTAAAATATCACCATTTGATTTGTTATTGAGTCTATATGTAAAGTTTTTAAAATTACAAATATAAATATTGTCTAGATCTAATCATGTGTTAAAATCTACTACTTTTTTCATAAAATGCAATTTCAAAATTATGACAGTGAAATTGTAGAAGTTCATAGTCAAAAGATTTACTTTTAAAAAGTTTTTAATAGCATATTTCTGGCTATTTATTCTTTTGATAAGTTTTTTAGTTTGTTTTATATAATTCAATTTACATTCCTAACATTGCATCCAATAAATAAGATTTTAGTTTTTACTAAATACATTCGGATTTGATTTTCCATTTTTTTATTTGTTCTTTACAAGATAAAGCGGAAAGTTTTACTTTTATTGTTACTGCAGACTCGATATTTATTTCATTTCTATTATATTTTGAACAAAATATTAGTTCAAGTAACTTTTTGTCACTGAATCCCCCAAACAAAAGTATTCACAATGATCCTTCGTAAAACGCGCGTATTACCATATATTTTAAAAATTTCTTTTATAGACCTTTGCTTATTTTTTTAAAGTACCTGGAAGAAAAAAAAACTTTTTTTTTCTCAACAGTGCATAATCCTTAGTTCCAGTCCAAAAGAGAGGAAAATTCTCAATTATTGTAAAATTTTTAAATTGTATACATTTTAAACATATGTTTTGAACTATGTAATTTAAATATTTCAGAAAATTATCTTTTTAACAGGATAAATTTTTGCACATAAATGAAGGAAATTTCTATGGGAATCCTTTTTTCAGGTGTATTAGCTAATATTTTTCTACTTTTCTATGAGGAAAAACAATTAAATAAAATTTAATAACAGGTTTTAGATAAATTGAAGATTTAATTTTGTTAAACATATATAATTCTTATGTTATTACTAATTGTTATCTAAAGGAATTAAATTAATTTAACAAAAGTCCTTAAAAAACTACTTATTCGGATTTTTTAAAAAAAATCTAAGGGTATAACTTTGGTAGATATTTAAAATAATACGAATAAATTTGAACTCAAAATAATTAAGTAATTATAATTCTAATTTGAAATCTAAAGTCTTAGAAAACTGGATTTTCTCACAATTTAAAATGATTAAAATAATGATAATTTCAATTTTTTTTTGTATTGAGGCAATAAACAGTCTCATTAAAAGCTATTTTTTAATGATTTTCTTAAAAACTATTGTTTTAATAGAGAAAATGTTATATATATTCTAATATTTTAACATCTGAAGATATGCTTTCTTGTTTATCCTCTTTAGATTTTATTTTAACTTAATAGATGGCGCTGAAACCACTCAATTTAATAAATACAAGGACGATTTGCTTTGATCCGACTTAGTTGGCATTTCCAACATCAAGCGCGGGAAAGTTCAAATTTGATAGTTACATCTGCTTTCAGGAGTTTAGTTTGTTTTCTTATAATTTAATGCAAATCTTATTAGAGGATATTTACATTCAACTGGTATGTTTTCTTTGATTTTATCCTTGAATTTGAAACTTCATGCTTATTAGTTTTGTAGTTATATGGTTATCACTTGTTTTATTGCCATAAAGTAATATGCTGTAGTTGTATTCATCTTGTATGTTGGGATTTGATTTTTTGAAATAATTTGATGACTAAAAAAGTATTTTTGATTTAAATGTCATTTTTTTGTATTTGTTAATTCTTGTCTTCAAAACACTACAATTTCTTGCGATTTTCGGAGCCCGGAGGATCAATACTAGGAGGATGTTTAGATGGCTTATTTATTACCCTTCTTGTACCTATCCCCGTTTGAAGATGTTCCTTTGAAAATCCCAGTTTGAAGATGACCCTTGATAATTTATTCATACCGGATTCCTTTTTTCCTTCATTTTTTATTCCAATTTTATACAACTTAAGATTAGTGCTTATTAATAATTTCGTTAATTTAATTTGTTATAAACATGGGAGAATTGGGGTATTATAAATATAGTGTAACTTACTATTGAAAGTTTTGACAAGCAAAATATTTTTTCGTAAGTTTCGTAAATTTTGCTTTTAACTCAATTGTTTCTTAATTCAATTATTTCTTAATTTTTCAAGCATCGTTTACAAATACGATTCCAAAAAAGTACTTACAAAACATGTTTTGATGTTTAAATCTATTTAATAGTGAGAGTTCCATTACCAAGAATAGATTTCTATTCATAAGCAAGATAAATTGATGAACATAAAAACTAAAAAAAATATTCTGTTTAATAAATACAATTGGGAACATTGTACGCAGATTCATTTCTGATCATATGATCAGAAATCATCATATGATCATTATTGATCATCATCATATGATCATTATTGATTTATATTCATTGTATTTTAACTTACATTTATTAAACTCACGATTTTTACATTTTACTCTGAACTACATTTTAGCTTTAACTGATTTTGAAGAATAAGTCCTATTTTAAAGGTTCGCGATTCATTCATAGTGCACAGTCATTCTGAAAAGATGCAAGTTGATGATACTTGGTAAAGCATTCATTGCTTCTAATTTATGACCTATAGCTACCAAAAGATATTTGATTCAACGGATACAAAATGCTCTAAATCCAAAAAAAAGTTGATCGTTGTTGAAATCTGGCTTCAAATCTGCGATTCCCTTGCAGCCAAATGACACTACTACAAAATTACACTGTAAAAGAAAGTTTTGCTTTTTGTACTCATAATGAAATGTATATATTTAACGATAACTCTAATAAATAATTAAACTGGCTTATTACTTTCAAATTGAGAAACAAAATTTTCTGTCAAATGAAACCAATGAGTAATAACGATGGCATCCAAATTCTTTTTAAAACAAATTGTTTAAATATAATCACAGTCAGAACATAGTTTTCATATATATTATATTAATTTTTACTAAAATTTCCTTTATCCCAAATAATCGTGAAAAGTTGTATACCAGGAAAATGTAAGATGTTTTTTTTCAGTTTACATACGATTTAATATATTTTTTTCTGAATTTGTGCTATTGAGCGCTAGAAAATATATTTTTTTCTGTAATGTATATATTTCTTAAACAATGGGAGAAAATCAATAATAATAAAGTTTAAAAAATAAAAGTAGCAAAAAGGGAACTATAACAAAAAATTGTAAAGTAGTAGCATAAAAGATTAAATAGAAAAGTCTGAATGCTATTCAGAATATCTGTATAACTTAAATCAATCGGATCTGATTAAATCAAATTTATTTACTCAAATTTTGGTTATTTGTGTCATTTTAGGTTCAAGATAATGTTTTCCCAAACATGCATTTAGTCCTATTTGAAAATGCTAATATTTTGTTTGAAATTGCTTGGTTAAATATCTAAACTAGATATGGTGGTCAGAAAAATTGAATTCCCACTACAATCGTGCAATATATGCTAGCTTACAATTTTTGTGATTTGAGGAATGAAGTGAAATTCGAGGAACGAAGAATGTAATCGGATAAACGCTCAGGGAGGTATACGAAACATGCATTTTCAATTTTAAGAGGGTCCCTTTTTCATTCGGGGAAAGTTCATAATTTTAATCTCTAATACCTCAACTAATTTCACATGTAATTCCATGAAGTCTTATATTATGTTTTTATTCTGATAGAGCGTACAATCTTTTAAATGAACTTTTTGGCTGATCAGTCTTATGTAACTATTACTTCGTCTCTTGAGTCACTGTAACTTGTTTAATTAAAATCAGTATAATCGCTTTATTTATTGGTAGATGTTCAAATCTTGGTTACACGAGATACCTTTTTAAATTTAAAATTAGAGCTTTACCTATTAACTTGGGCAAATTAAAGATTTATGAAACATGTACACACTGGGACAAATAACTTCTTTCTGGAAATCGCATCCGATTATATTATGAGGATATTAATTAAATGAGATTAATACAAAATACATTAGAAAAATAAAAAAAATCTTGGATTAAAAATTAATCTTAAAGCTCGGTGGAATCTTTAAATGATTGGTAGATTAAATAAAATGGCAATGATTATAAAGGCCATAATAATAATGATATACATAATGAATGCAAAATGCAAAGATGTAGAGGCTATTTCTAAAAATATTTTTGGATATCAATTTTATCAAAGTTAAATTTTAACATAAAACTGAAGGAGCAACGGAGCATTTTTTTCACCGGGAAACATTAAGTGTAGAAAGAAAAGAATTTGATTAAAACATTTTTCGTAAAACAAATAACCAAAATTATTAAATAGCTCTGTTTGATCTGTTACCTAATATCGAGCATGGAATAGCACAATTTATTCAGAATATGGGTAGTATATTTGCAAATAAAAAGTTACCCAAGTTGTGAAATTGAACCATAAAGAATAGAATATCATAATAGTAATGTTATATATATACCCAAAGAGTTTGAATGAGAATATTTACCAGAGATGTTGCACCGTATTTTCAAAAATTCTGATTTAGAACAAAAAGACGTTTTTACTTCCATAAATAGATAGTTCGAAAAGAAAAAAAAATTAATCAGCCAACAAGTTTAGAAAAGCTTTTTTCCCTTTATTCTATAAAAATTTATATAGCTTATTTATTACCATTCTTGTACCTATTCGTGAATTGGCGATAAGACATTCTGATGGTCAAAAAGTAGACAATTGTAGATGTAATGAAACATGCCATTAACCGCGGTTTCATAATCTCGATAGTTGTAATTTCAAAGCTTAAGACTTCACAGTTATTGTGGGCAGAGATCATAGCTGGAAGCTACTTGTGATATATATCTGCTATCTGTCTGCCAGATTTTTCCCACTGCTGGTAATACGCCGAATATGAATCTGTCCCTTTCCTCTATTATCCATCTAATTTTTCTCTAGTGGTCGTCTCACGATGTTTTTCATCGATTTCTCGACAATTCTTGATTATATATTAATATCTACTTCTTCCAAAATCACTTTGCTGTTTTACTAGATACCTTGTTACATTCATTGTATAATGATGCTGAGTAGTTTATAAGTTGTTTTGATTCCACAATAAGAGTTGTTTTCGGATTGGCTTTCTCGTTTTTCTCTCTCACAGATTTGAATAGCTGCTAACACAGCCTTAGAGAAGGCCTTGCTGTTCTTTAGCATTTAATGAAATTATCATATTAACTATTAATCTTGGTTGCAAAACGCAACTTCTACACGACCATTGAGTTCTGATCCATTGTCAATAATTTTCTATCCAAGTTTCTAAACAATACTTGTCCAACTGATTTTTTCTGGAATTTAGTTTGTGATATATATCTTCATATTAAATATATATATATATATTATTTTACCCAAAACGATAAACCATGTGTTGTTGCTTTTTGCTTGATACCGAACAATTTTCATATTTGTAGTTCAATACTTCTGATACAGATTCAATGTTAATGTGTTTCCAAATTTCTTCTGAATTGCCAAAGGTGTTTGACTTCAGTTGCCTGAAAATTTCTTAAATTGTTCCAATTTATAGTTAAAAAAATTTGTAAAGTATCTGTATTTAGGCCAATCCTATAAGCATTTCGGGATTTATCCATCGTTAATTTGTTGGGAGATTTGTAGAGTATTTTCCTCTAAGTGACATATGTGGTCCATACCATTTAACTTGTTTTCCAGGATGACCTCAGGCACTTTCACATTCCTAATTGACATGGTTGATTTTCCAACATAGGAGAAATGGCAGAAATACTTCAACCCAAATTTTTTCCAAATGAAATCAACTGCACCTCCTCGTGGGCGAGTTCTATTTAGGCAGCTTCGCTCCAGTGTTCTAGATGCTTCAATGCTCTTACCACTTTTGCTCCAGTAATTTGATTTCCGGACGCTCAGGGGGAAAAATAGATGCCTTCCACATTGGTTGGTGCCTCAATGTGTTCTGAAAAGCCGATCTTTTGGGTTTCTTTCCTTTGCTAAGAATAGACAGAGAAATAAGTCAGAAATGAAAGAGGAAGTAAATATAAGCGCATGATTCAAAGGTATTAAGAATTTTTTTCACAGCAATTACGTCTTTTTTTATTTTCGATATTAGATATGACATTTAAACTCTGATATAGATATTATTAAACTCTGAA
>JAOUZG010003472.1:2230390-2241303 GCA_026289955.1 Argiope argentata
TGATATAGATATTATTAAACTCTAAACTTAGATATGACATTTAAACTTTGAAAAAAAATCGAAACAAATAATTAGTGGTCGTGATCAATAGTTTGTACAAAAGAAAATTACTTTATAATTTTTATTTTTGTTTAAAAGCAATTTTTTATTTAAGTTTTTTTCTATTACAAGAAAAGCAAATGAAAAATTTTCATCGTTACTTTTGAAGAAAATTGAGCTATCGTAAAAAACAAAATTTAACAATTTATGTTTCGGTTTAAAATTATAGCTGAAATTCAAATGCAGAAGCTTGTATTGGGTATACCTGAAAACAACAAGATGTAAATTAAGATAGAGATGAATATATTTTATTGCAAAAGGCACGAATAAAATAGCTACATATGAAATATTCGTATGCAGTCTGCACGTATAGTTAAGTGTGCTTGATATATCATTTTAATATCACTCTTTTGGTGTTAAAATATAGCATCACGCATTCCAAAGTAAACTATGAGTGGAAAGTAATTCTATAAATACCATTAATGTCACAATTTTTTTCAAAAAATTTCATGAAAAGATATCGTGTGATGTCTCATGAACGCTAAAATGAATACATGATACCTCTGGGTGCTCACTGTAACATATGGGGAATGTACTCGCCTGATATTAAGCCGAAAAAATACATGAATATCTTATTGTTTCTATATATCGACCCACATTCAAGATATTACCCTTAAACTGAAGTAAAGGACGAATAGGGGATATAGACTCCAAAAACTCTTTCGTGACTATAACATTCAGATGATATTCGACGAAAAAATTGCCTTGAAACGCATGGTGGATGTCTTCCTATACTGACATATCAATTTATTTTTGATAATAGTTATCGTTTTCTGAATTTGTGTGGGTATGTGTTGCATTTTGCACAATATGTATCTTTTCTTAAAGCAATCTGATCACTTTCTATTGTTTATTTTATAATTAATTTCTTATTTAATACTGACTCAATGCGTTTTTAAAACAAAGCCTATTTATGCATGATTTAAAAAAAAAATACTCTCCATCTTATGTGTTTTTTATAAATTCAATCCATTTTTTGTTTTTAAAGGATAATTAGGAAATAATGAGCAGGAAATTATAGCATCCACTCAATTTCATAGTAATTTATATTTATAAATGGTTTTGTAGTACAAATTCTGTGTCATTAGTCAGATTTGTCAGCTTATCTTCTATGGAATGACTTTCCCAATTACATTTATTGTACACTGCAATATCAGTGACTTTGTAATTTGTAGCATTTCAAATAACCATGCAATTTGCAGCATTTCATAAACCGTTCAAATAACCATATAGATTATATCTCATAACGCAAACCATCTAATAATCATCGAGATTATATTTCATATCATGTTATTATGATATAGATTATCTCATAAAATTAACAGACATAATTATGCTATATAGATGTATAGATTTCATAAGCTATTATTTAAAAATCTTTTCTCTATAGTACTGCTTAAATATATTTTTCATGACAGCCATTTTCTCTGAAAATTCTAATTCTAAACAGAAGAAAAGTTAAAGTTAAATAAATTAACTATTATCAAAGCTTTATTAATTAATGAAACAATACTGAAATATAAATGTAAAAGAAAGTAAGTAGTTACTCTTTTCAACTAACAACGGAAGTTAAAATTATGCATATAACTAGGTTATTAAATTTCCCGTTGTGTTAAATAAAATTTAGTTAATACTCTGTAACACAATTCAGAAAAAGCGCAGAGTAGTAGACATAACTATAAATAATAAAATAAAAATAAAGTTCATTATTATGCCAGCTTTTTAAAAATAAAAACAATGCGATAAGCTTTTGTCGTTTTTCTACTTTTTGTTTTCAAATTTTTTATCAGTTTTAAACCTAGTAAAAATTGCTAAAAAATCTGTGAAATAAAAACAACAACTTCCAAACCTATATATATTTTCCGTCTCGTAGCTTACTTAGATTAATAAGAGAATTAGATAAAATCGATTTATTCGTTAAATAATAATTTGTCAAAATGATACGAAGGTCAATCTTTCCAAGGTCATAAATTTTTATGGATTATCCTAACTTTTCTAAACCAAAATATATTTAGCACATGAAAGATAATTGGTAAATGTAGATCTCAGAAAAATTATTGTCATACACCCATTTTATGTTTTTGATGTTTTATAAAAGAAAACTCTTTTGAAGAAAGCCTTCTTTTATAAGGTGCAATATATTAGTATTATTTTGAAGGATGAAGAATAGAGAGTAAAATTTGCATAGAAATTTCTTAAAAGTTGATAAATTAACACTAGATTAATTAACACTAAAGAGGTCATTTTGACTGCCCTGAGAAAACTATTCATTAATTCTCTTCAAGAAAATTATTGCAGTATTTTCTGAGAATATTTTAACTAATTTTACATATATTTATAAGGTATATGATCACAAATATTATCATTTTCTTGCTTTTTAATTTCGTATGAATGTATATAGTATACCTGCTTTTACCGAAAGGGTCATTTTGACCATTCGCATAGATATTGTTGAGAATACATACCTTTATATTTAAATGCATAATAGCTTGATAGGGAACGCATATAGATATGGCTATAAATATAGAAATAAGAATGCGTTAGTACAATGTGTGTATATAAGAAGCAAGGAAAAAAAAAGCCGAAAGTAACTGACAGAAGAAATTATAGGTTAATAAGAAGACGTGTGAGTCAATGTTTTGGTAGAAAGTGGTGGTGGAAGAATAGATAGTCTTGAAGACCAAGATTAGAAAATAAAAACTTAATTTAATAAATACAAAGGAATTACTTTTTATCACACCACACCTCGACAAATGTATTACAAATATAAATTTTTCTACTTTAACTCCATAATAGTTCAATTTATATATTTTTTTTTCTAATTAAATATCGAAAGGGATAATTTTGACCCTTTTGGTAGAAATAGGTATATGCCAACTTTTGGTAAACCTAGTGTTAATGTTAGCAATATATTGCGACTGCCACATATATATTTGATTATTTAAATATTTACATAAATTGGTAAAATATTATCTAGATTAATTAGTTTTAATTGAAAAATAAATGACACTTTGTTCTCAGCAATGTAATTGACATGTGGATACTATCATTATACAATAAACATTCAAAACTTTGTAAATGTTCAGCGTATAACTTAAAAACCTAAAGCACTAGCATTCCTCTTTACCGTAAATGTACGATTCCATTCTGCCTTTTTAAATATTATTTCCTAATTAATTTTAAATTAGCATCCGCACTTCAACAAACGTATACAATAAAACAAATTGAAAAATCCTTTAAAAATAGATGTGACCCGATTCTACAGATGATTTAAAGAGTAAGGGGGTCAGTTCCACGTTAAATCTGTCATGGCCAAACGTCTTCCCACTAGTGGTGTGGAGTGGGGAGTGCCAGCTCAAGTGCCATCCTCGTCATCTGACTGAGGTTCAAAATTACGAGGTCTGTCTCAAAATAGCCCTAGTGTTGCGGAAAAACGGGACGTTAATATAACTAAACTTTAAAAATAGATTTATCTTCCCTCCTTGACTTTCATCGTTAATTTTTTTTGTTGGTTTCAAATATTTCTCGATTATTAGAAATAAGGTGAAGTATTTCGGTTTTAATTTTTGTAGGTATCATGAATGCCTATAATAATCAAGAAAATTTAAAACATGGAATTCTTACATTCCATGGGCATTCATCACTTTATTTAAAAAATTTCGACATATATAATGAATAAAGAGGAATCATGTTTTAGTAGAAGGTAAAATAAATTCTCTTGAAATCCACTTGAATAGAGCTAAATGCAACTTATTCTGAATAAATATTATATACATAACATTAATATTGTCAGAAATCCTGACCTTAATCTTCCGGTTCCCAATTTTCCGAATCCAGATCTCAGATGGTTTGATTCTCAGTACTTCATATCGATAAGCCTCCGCTGCACTGGACTGTTTCTTCCTTCTGTATTTACTCAACTAAGTCTTCTCTGTAAATAAGTCTTAAATCTCTTTGGTTGCTTTCTTACTTTCATTTCATTGCTCTGTACAGGCGTACTTGTTAATAGTGTCAAGACGGCTAATAATTTAGGCGGTTTTTAAATGTTGATTAATTTTTTTTGGAAATTATTAATGATGTTGAAATACTTGTTGATAATTGTTATAAAATGCTGTTATTTAATTTAAATTAATCGAGATAAGTTTTTAATTGATGGTTATCTTATGCTAGAATATATGTTTATTATCCTATTAATAATATATCGGATCTGATTGTCTTGAGGGGTCGTGTAAAATGGGTTGTTGCTCGTTAAATCTGTCAAGGCCAAACGTCCTCGTGCTTGTGTGGTGTTGGAGAGGCGAATATCAGCTCAGGTGTCGTCCTCGTCATCTGACCATGGTTCAAAATTAGCAGGTCCGTCCCAAAATAGACCTCGTGGTGCTTTACAACGGGAAGTTAAAATAACTAAACTGACTGTCACGGATTAACTAACGAAAGTTGACATGGAAAATATTCTGTAAATTGGCAGTGGTAGCTATATAAATCGGTAAATCTAAAAAATGTTGAAAAGAAATTTTGTCTAAAGTTTCGCTTATTTTATTAGAAAGTTAAAAATTTGTATTGCACTTTAGATGTAAATATGTAATAACATTAGAGTTTTGTTTCCTTGCAATGAGATCAACTTCATCCATTATCTTGTCGAAACACTCAGGTGAAAACTAATGAATAAAATTGAATTGAATCAAAAGATATACCAGCAAGAGTGATCACCCACAACCTTTCACGTATTCTCTCTCATAAAGGAGTCATCCCTGAGAAACTGGGCGTACAATAATTAGGAAATATTAGCTTTTAATGAATCTATCGAGTCCTTGGCGACCAATCCCTGGTATACGTTAATAATATCCAAAAACCCTATTTGTGTTTCGAACCCATTATTCTTAACCGATCAAAACCAAAATTTGACACAAAAAACTGCACTTGTAGTCACAAAATCCTAAACCAAATTTGATACATTTAAGTCATGGCGGATTTGAATTATCGAGTTTACTTGTTTCTGAATATACAAACCAGCGGACGATAAATTCCTTCTTCAATTTGACTCAAAATTTGATGCACTATAGGTGTTAAATCTGTGTATTGATTTTTATCAATCTAGCTTTCTTCGTTTAGTAAATAACGGGTTAACTTATATTCGAACTGCTGGGCAGACAGACTTTCTCAAATCAGGATTTACTATAAATTTGATAGAAATCTGTGAATTTAGTGTAAAGATTGACTGACGGATATTTTCTAAAAATACGTTTTTCTAACTCGGGAAGGTTTATAACGTAGAGATTCATTGAATTTTTTTTACGATTGCATTGCTATGATAAGATGCAAGTGATATAATAAGTACAAAGAAAATACTACGAATATAATAAGTGCTATAAAAAGTGTAAAGAAAATACTACGTATATAATAAGTGCTATAAATAAGTATGAAGAAAATACTAGGTATATAATAAAGGATATAACAAGTATAAAGAAAATACTACGTATACAATAAGGGCTATAACAAGTATTAAAAAATTACTGCGTATATAATTAGTGCTATAATAAGCATAAAGAAAATACAACGTATGCGAGAAGGTAATAAACGCAATACAAAATAAAAGCAGCGGGTGTGATCCTGGAAAACTTTCTCGCGTCTTATTTCTTATTTTCAAATCTAATTTTCCAGAAGAAGGTTAGTCTAGGATAAGGCTGCATGAAACTAAAGAACAATATTTACGAAATATAGATTTTTTGATGCAAATCTATCATTTTTACTGAATCTATCGTGTGAATGCGTAATTGGAATGCCTTGTTTTGGTGGCCAAATAAAAGTAAGATTTGACAACGAATTTCAGATGTAGTCACAAAATAATATAATTAATTTCATTTGTTTAAATCGTTTGTTTTATGAATTAATGCGTTTATAAGCACGCGAACGTACAGACCGACAGACTATCAATTCTTTGATAGATTTGACTTAAAAATGATAGGAATATATATATATATATATTAGATAACCTGTGTACCAAATGTTATCTATTTTTCTCTTCAGGTTTTGGAGTTACAGAGTTTACTTATAATCAAACAGCCAGGCAGTAAAGAATCCTGTACATGAATTCCGTTTAAATTTTGACAGAAGTCTGCGAATTTGGCTTTAAATGAATATGCCAATTTCCTCTGTGTCTCATAGCAGTTGTCAGTTATATTTTTCCCTAACTGACATAATACCAAACGTTGTGTTGACTCAGCCTGAAACGCAAACATTCGTCAAAATTTCAAGCTGGGTTTTTTTGACGATTACAATAACTCATCTATAATTCATATGTAAGAAAGTAAAAAAATGGCGAAAGAAAATATCAGCAATTACCTGAAGTTTGGTTCATGATGAAAGAATGTAACGGATAAGTATTCTGATGTATTCTGATGATGATTAGGTGTGTGCCGAATGTGGCGTTACACCGGTAAAATGCTCATAATTAAGATAAAAATAAATATATAGAATTTAAATAGCTGTCAAAGGATTAGCCATTCAAAAAAAACTTTTATACGCTTAAGTATTAGAAGCTAAAACAGCCAAAGATAAAAGGCGAGTGAGAGAAAAAGGGAGCAAACAAAAGAAGAAAAAAGTGGAGACGAAAAGAAGAGTCTGCATAATATTCTACATCCACAGTATCATTCGAGCATAGTCACTAATTGTAGCACACACCGATAAATAAGTAAATTTAAACACGCAAACTCACACGCACGCACGCACGCACGCAAACTCTCTCTCACACACACGCACGCACACATGCAAACTCACACACACACACACACACACGCACGCACGCAAACTATTTCTCTCTCTCTCTCTCTCTCTCTCTCACACACACACACACACAATCTTCTCAGTTGCCGAAATAGACATTGGATTATGGCATCCAATAATGACGCAAACTAAAAGGGATGGTACATTTTTAACTCCACCCAGCTTTATTGGTAATGGTTGTGTATGATACATACTTAAATCTGAAAATTTAATCGCTAAAGATTCTGGCATTTACATAAAAAACAAATTCTTAAAAATTATTTATCAAAGACAAACGTTACTATATAAAACAAAGGTTAATGAATAAAATGATTACAAAAAAGAAAATAAATTGAATATATTTATTAAAGAAAATATAAGGAATAATAAATATTTGAAGTGGAAGTATGTATACTTTTAAATTAAATTCCTGTAATAAAAATTAATCGTATAAACTCTCATTGATAATAAATTAATTCGAATTAAGCTTCGCTACTTAGAGTAAACTAGAGATTAAGATTTAATAATTAAGTCAATTATTTCTTATTTGTAAATGCAATTTTCTTAAAGACTTTTAATTAATATTTAGACAATCTGTTCAGTAAAGATTTCTGTTTAATTGGTTTCTGTCATATGAACTAAGTACTTTCGTTAATCTCACTTGAAACCGTTTATCTTAATTGTTGAATTATTTTCACTAACAATAATAATTCATCTTAAAGCAGAGATTTATTTTTTTCTTTCGCTTTATCGAAATATGCTTTTTGCCTTTAATTCGAAACTCAAATTAAAATGAAAGATAAATAATTGATAGTTTCATTTAATAAGTCTTCGTTGAAAATTAATTACTATCTTTCCTTTGAATGTGTAAGACTGACTAATGGCATTACTCTGGAATTAAAAAAATTAATCCTTATAAAATTTCTTTTCAATTAGAATTATTTCTTCTTCTATTAAATCCTTTTTGATTAAAAATGTAATTGACAACTTTTATATTATTAATTGCAGAGGGAATAAAATATAAAATAGCGTGTGAAAATTTTTTATCTCCTCGAAACTGGAAAAGTAACGTAAGCTTGGGATCTATAATTAAAATGTAATAAATAATGTGGCTTAAAAATTTATTGCAATTTTTTCTACAGAGAGATTACTAATTTTATTTCTGTTAAATTAAGAATCTTTATTACCATGTTGTTTTTCAGGATTATTTATATTTCTTCGAAATCTTTCTACATATTCCTCAGCAGTCTCCATTTTTATAAAATTTCGAAGCTTTTAAAATTGCTTTCCATTTCAAACATTTTTGCTAATTTCAAAATTTATTCAATTCCTACTATTAGCTGACAATCTCCCTATATATATATATATATATATATGTTCAAATTTTCAGTCATTAACAAAATACCTTTTTATTCATCCAATAAAGTTCAAGTAAATTTTTTAATATTTGTAAGGAATGAAATTTGATGTTACTACAGTTTTTTTCAAATATTAATTCATTCATTTTTTTATAAATTCATTAAAAACTTAATCGCTGAAAATCTTCATTTCTCCGCCACCAAATAAGTAACGAATTCAGTTTTTTTTTCACACTAATGAGGTTAGACTTAACAATTTTTCAGGCGATTATTTTAAACGATTGTGTTTATTTTCGTAATGTCTGATGCTTTTAAAATT
Organism: Argiope argentata; assembly: GCA_026289955.1. Taxonomy (NCBI): domain Eukaryota; kingdom Metazoa; phylum Arthropoda; class Arachnida; order Araneae; family Araneidae; genus Argiope; species Argiope argentata. The sequence continues at coordinate 2,238,929 of JAOUZG010003472.1, forward strand.
GAACATTGTTAATTAATCGATTTTTCCGATTCATTTTGCAGAATTTTCAAATTAAAATAATACAGAATAAGGAAAATTATAAATTTATAATCTATAATGCATTACCCCTACTGATGTAGAAAATTTATGCATTTTGCGTTGCCGCAATTGGCTATGAATCCTGAATTGGCGTTGAAAATTCAATGCTAGTATTATCTTTTGATCACTTATTTATAGCAGTTGTAATCGTTATGCCAGGATAGCATGGTTGGTATGGAGTTGGATTCACATCCCTTGGCCTGAGAGATCGAGCCTACCAGCGGACGATTCTCCGTGTTTGTTGGATGTTAAATCTATCATGATCCCAAATTCTCCATGTGGCAATTAATACCACTGGGGGTACTGGGTCAGAGGTTATCGTTCTCTGTTTGAGGTCTAAATTACGATCTGTTGATGATTGAATGAAATACATTAATGAAGTCAGACTTCTGTCTTCGGGTGCTCCGGGGTCATATCTTCAGGAACTACTGAAGTTATTCAGTTGTAAAGCGGAACATGAGAACAAGAACAATTGCAATTATTTAATACAAAGTAACTAAAATAAAATTTTTACAAATTACCTAATAAGGAATTGATTTAAATTTTTTTATATTACTTGTTTCGAATTTTATTAGCTGTAGTTATTGATAATTTTTTGCCCCCAAAATAACCTTGATTTAATCTTATTTCTAGAATACCATCGTCATACATATAAAGATTGAATAAATGAAATTTATAAATCAATTAATACACCATTCGAATAAAAGTTTAACTAACAAACAATAAATTATTAAAGGCAGAAAATTGTTAACTCTACGAAACTCTTTATGTTAAACATATAAGAATGCCTTAAGCTTTGATATTCTTCAGTGACATGTTAATTTGACTTGTCAAACCTGCTTAACTATTGGTGAAAATTTTAAACTGATTCATTATTATAATCTTTTTAAACATTTCTTTCTAGTATATAGAGACCCTGAAATATTTCTGAGTTTGAAATATTCATTGAATGAAGTTTTAGAATTTTTCTTGAAGGATATCTCACATTTTCTTCAAAATATGTCTAATGATAATATACAAACACATAAATTTGTAAAATTCATTTGGAACTGGCTTCAAATGAAAATTCTTTATACTCTTTTATTTAATATAAGCAGATGTTTCGGTCCTCGAACAAAATAAATACAAAAACATTCTTTTATTCGGGGTTTACAAATGCTCCCTTCAAAAATGCTTTAACACTAGAAACTCTTTTAAAGTTTTTTACAGTAATTATTAAATAAAAGTTAATAGAATTTATAAAAATATTTTCATTGAATAAAAAAGATTCTAATATAATTTTGGAAAACTGATTTTAAAAGCTTCAAAGAAAGATATTTAATTAGTTTTCAAATGAAATTCTTTGAAATATTCAGAAGGACTTATTTTATTTCTAAAGAAATATTAAATATAAAATTTCTGTCGTTGCGAAATATGAAAAAGCTGGTTCTTTTTCCTCACTGATTTATTATTTACGCCTAGTATCCAATTACAACTTAATAGAATTATGTTTGAAATATTGGTTTATAAAAGAATTTTGATACAAAAAATTTGAAAGGTTCGATAATTATTTTTGTAGAAGTAATCGAAAAATTTTGAGCATTTTTATGGCTCCTCAATGTTTTTGGTTAATATAACAGGAATAAAAAGAATCACCATTAATTATGTATTAAGTTCCAAATTATATTTAACATATATATATTTTGTTTTTGAATAATTACATGTAGAATTCTTCAGGTTCTCCGTATACTTCTGGGGAGCTGCAGCTTGAAATGCTGAAAGAAACTCAAAATATGAACTTAGATTATTATTGTTCTTATAAAGCAAAAAGTTCACAATTATTTTTTTGATTGTTAATTTCTCTAAATGAACTAAACATATAAATAAAACCCTTGGCAACTTCTCTCGCTCATCTTATGTTTATAAAAGACAGATTTTTAATAGAAGATGAAGTATTTACTTTTTAAAATTTAAAGTTATGAATTTTGTTAATATAACTGACGCATGACATACTATTTACAGTACTTCATTCAATAACTGAATTTGAAATTTTCTGATTTGTAATTCATCCTTTGACTAAGCAGCAGATGTGATTTTCTTCATTTTCGCTTACTGTCTTTGAATTTATCATGACTGTAATGACTTTTTCAGGCTTTGCATAGTAATATTTACGAAATATTAATATTTGGCATTGAATTAGCACTTTTTACTGATTCTATCGTGTCATGCTTGGCAAGTTAATTGGCTGTTTATGTTTGACGAGTTATTTGACTGTTTATGTTTGGCGAGTGTTTTGGCTGTTTATGTTTGGCGAGTGT
>JAOUZG010003472.1:2241313-2325754 GCA_026289955.1 Argiope argentata
TTGGCGAGTGTTTTGGCTGTTTATGCTTGGCGAGTGTTTTGGCTGTTTTTGCTTGGCGTTTGTTAAATGTATTCAAAAAATCGAAATTGTGTTTCAAACACATTTTTCACAATCGATTCAAACAAAACTTTAATAATAAACTGCACTTGTAATCCCAAAATCCCTTGCCAATATTGATATATTTAAGCCATTGCGGTTTTGAATTATCGCGTTTACACCTTTTTGAAAGTACATACTGACAAGGAAGTAAACACGTATTTTTATTTGACAGACGTCTACACTATAGATGTTGAATCTTAGCGCAGAATTTCATCTGTTTCTCTTCGTTTTGCAATTATCATGTTAACTTGTATTCAAACAGATCGACATCCTCTGAACAGATTTTACTGAAAAATTTATAGCCATTTGCAAATTAGGTATAAAGAGTATAACAAATTTCTACTGACTAGCTCAAATCGTTTTTAAGTTATCTTTGTCACAAACATACGGATGAATATTTTCTAAAATTGTGTTTTTTGAACTCAGGGAGAAAAAAAGAGATTTGTTAAAATTTCCGAATAGAATTTTTTGATGATTACTATACGTAATTTTGATAATAACTATAAGTTATTATTTAATTCATTGTATATTATGTATATAAGAAAGTAAAAATAGCAGTGCTAATTTAAAAAAAAAATCATTTTTGCATTTTATATCTCCTGACATTAAACTACCTTCTATTCCTTAGGAAAATAATTATGCTAAATGATAAAAAATATAATTCCATTCAAGAATAAATTATTGTATCTTAACGTATGAACTTAACACCATCCAACTTATGTCCTTATTGAGATAAGCTTCACAATTCCAAGTATCATGCAAAGAGCAGGCCTACGATATCACTTACTTTAATTAAATATTCTTGCCGCAGATTGTAGATTCTAGTCTCTGCGTTTACTTCATTCTGCTGTCAAATCCAGAAAATGAATGAGCGTCTGCTTCTGGAATACTTAATATGGAGAAACTCTCGGAAAGCTATCCAACACCGCTGCTTGGTATCACATGCAAGTTTAAATATTTATCTTATAGAATTACTTCTTTTTCGGTCATATTTTTTAGCATCAGTGGTAATTTTTGAAATATATAATTATTTAAAACGTATAATTTTAAATGTAAAAGCCCCCAAATCAGTTAAAAGATAATCTATTCCGTATTGATTTTATATCTTAGAACTTTAAACGAGCAATTCGTAAATCTCGGAAACGGCTCTTATTGTTTGGATCAGATTTTAAAATCAAATAAGTTTTTGCTTTTTAAGGACTCGTTACTGAAAAAGATTCCATTTTGCACTCAAAAATAAAACTCTTTTAGAACTAATTTTAGAGCCTATTTTTATCTGCTCTCGTGCTGGCAATGTCATACAGCAAAATCTCGTAAATTTTTGCGGTATTTGTATTGTTATATGATAACTTATTAGTACCATAAACCTTTGTGAGATAGTGATATATAATATAATATGAATACATTCTCTTCATTACAGTAGCAACAATACAATTATTGTGTTAATCAATTCAAATAACAAGTTAAACTAAGTGCATTCATGGTTTCTTTATGTAAATGGATTGTTCTTATGAGGTTAAGATTGAAAAATATTCATATGTTGTTAGTATGTGATTAGTTTGAAATATTTTCTCCTAACAACTACAATTTTACAAAACAAAAACTGATAGCGAAATTAGTTTTTTTTCCAGGTACTTCTATATTTAATTCAAAAACTATATATTGCGTTTAATAAGTTATATTTTGTTTGAATTTTGAATATTTTACGCTAGAAGTATTTTGTCAATGTGGAACATGTTACAGAGGTCCTACATTTTTTATGATTCTTGCAGAATTTTTTAAGTTCAAGTTGGAAAACTGGGATAATTTAAGATACATTGATTGAAAAAAATATACTTTGTTCTAATCAATATATATTTTATAATTAAGATACATTTTCTGAAAAATATAACATTTTTTTCTTAACGTCGCAACTAATTATAATCATTTTAATATATCGTCAAATGAGAAATTATAGTCGAAGTCCAAAAATATTTTTTTCGGCAAACAGGATATCAACAAACTAATGCATTATATTAAAACTGACGACTATTTCTTATAAACTATAGCGGTTCAAAATGGAAATATATATAAACTGAATTAAGGAAATTAGAAACCAGAAAAAAAACATAAGAGCATTTAATTCTTTTCAAAAGTAGTTCTGACTTGAAAATATTAGCAGAAATCTAATATTAAAAGCATTTCTTAGGTCTGACGAGATTACTACCATTTTTAAAATAATGAATTAAAAGTAGAAATATCCTCGTATCAGGAATCCATCATTTTTAAATTTGAATTCTATTTTGAACTCAGCAGAAGAGAAATCGGAAAAATCTGATTTTAAAGCTTTCAGCCCTATTCATAAAGGAAACTGACAGTAAGTCTAATCTACGCTTATAGATTAAGGCTTTCTGAACTTTATACTATAAACTATCTCGTATCTTTTGGATTAGACTTCCCCAGGAATTGTTCACTTATAAAATTGTGTGTATATTTATATGTCAGAAGGAAAGAATCAGAATCGATAAGTTAGATTTTATAAGTGAGTAAATAAGGATTCTAATCTTTTCTCACAGTTTCTTTTCTTATAATATAATAGTTTGTCTTATCATTAACCCTCTGGTTGCGTAATTCTTTTAAAGCACCATTTCGATGCAATGTTTGCTAATAAGTCCAAATATTTTTCAAAGAAAGAGAACTGATACTATGTTATACGATGATAATATAATAAAAATCTATAATCGTAAAAATAAACACTCTAAACTGAGAAAAACGCCGGATGCAACAGCAAATGTGCTGATTTCCAATCCATGGGATACGCAGCTGAAGTGTTAAAGACCTTTTATTCCAAATTATGCATTATCACTTGGCAATTCTATATAGTCAATTTTAAGGTCAAGATGCTTTTATAGGTATTTTTTATTTAAGTCATGAACTGTAATGCTACATTTTAAACTTTATAAATATTTTGAAATTGAAGCTTCTTGATTAATTAACCTATAACCTAAATAACCGACATTTTTCTTTCTTTTAAAAAACAATTATCTAATTTGTTAAAATTTTGTAAAATTTTTCAATAACCGATCAGTCGAGTGATAAACTTTATGCTTAAAGGGGTTTTATGATTTAATAAAAGCGAAAGAATTAGAATTATTGAAATATGTAAGCACTTTCAAGTATTTTAGATGTCTAGTTCTCATAAATATTCAACTTAACTCTCTATGGGCCGAATTTTTGTTTTAAGTCCAAAAATATTATGGGAATGAAAAATTAAAATTTATAAACCTATATATTAAAATGAAAACAAATGTTTGTGTTTAAACAATTTTATTGAGTTATAATCGTTATGTGACTTTCAAGTCACATCGGCCTGTAAAGTTTGCACTTCTGTATATAATAGTTCATATATGAAAGTCCATAAAACAATTTGCATTTGGTGTAAAGCTTAAATGCGTATGCATCCAGGGCCCGACTTAGCCTTGTTGGGGCCCGGGGCAAAAACTTTTTCGGGGGCCCCTTTGATTCACCACTTTAGTGATGAACATTTATTAAAAAGGGAAACGTAAAATAAAATTTCAATCCAATTTGGGGCCCCCAAGTATATGGAGGCCCGGGGCAACTGCCCTGTAGGACCCTGCCTTAGTCAGTTCCTGCATAAATCCAGAAACATAGTTTGGTAATAACTGACAAAAGCATAAATAATTTATTTCATTTGGATCAAATGGATTCTCGTAGTTTTACTGCCAACAGTTTGCACAGAAATTATTTTGCGATTTCGGGTTGATGAGCCTAGCAATGATCATGAATACTAGTATTGGTTCAGTTTGCAACGTCACAGAGTTAAGAATTATGTACCATCTCCTGAAAAAAGCTATAATTATTTTGTAAAATATCGATAAATTAAAATGTGACCTGAAAGTTACACGGGCCCATAGAGGGTTAATTTAACCTTAACCTTAACGAGTAACTAGCAACATATCCTCAGATAGTGCTTTTATTCCAAGTTTTTATAGTTAAGCAAAATTCATTCGTTTATAATTTAAAATATTTCAGAATTAAAAATTATGAAAATTATCCATATTACAATATTCTACTATGTGGTAATTTCTTTCTTCATTCTTAATCAACTAATTTCAAATATTCTAAGTAATATTTCTCAAACTTTTTGCTTGATTTCCAGAAATACATACACATTTCATTTACTCTCATTAGACTAAATCCCTCATAATAGAGCTTGCAATAATCTAAATTGAAAGATACTTGTAATCAAAACTTTTTAGCTGGAGTTATTATAAAGTAAAGAGAAACTGTTCTCTAAATAATTTTGTTATTTAACTGATGCAATTACCATCATTTCTCTCAGGATATATATAAAATGATAATGAGCTTATCCTTTTGATACTTTTCATTGCATTATATTGAGAAAAATGACAAAAAGATTAGCATATAATTGATTGTATTTATTTTGAATTTGAAAAGGAACCAGATTATTTTTTCCTCTAATATTTTCTTATTTCCCTGAAACATAAAAACAGATAATGAAAAAAAAAAACGGTATGCTAAATATATTTTTTTTTGTTTATATACATTTAACAATTCAGGCTTGGAAAGATTTAGACATAATTAATTTTATTGATTTTTGTTTGTAGATTGCTTAGCTTTGAATAATCTTTTCTGATGCTTGTAAAGATGTAATTATTCTAATCGATTTGTCACCCCCATCCTTAGGCACCAGACTTGGAGCATTTTGTACATTTGTGAATGATCAATAACATAACATTATTTGTTTTCAGAACAGACTTATCAGACAATCGGTTCATTTAATTAAACTCTCATTACATAAAAATGAGATTGTATGATATATTATATAATTTTAGGGAAAATATAATTTCGAAAAATTATAACTGTTATATTTTACGAAAATTAGGCCGTTGGGTGCGTGATGCAATAAATAAAACAGACTCGATGCTCCATTCCTTAGGAATATACGAAAAAAATAGAAAAAATAATCCAAAATAATCACAGAAATAGCATTTACAGAAATCAATGTTATATAAGCTAGCATCATTGGCTATTATGCAAACACAACAGCACTAAACGTTCAAGTGTAGATAGCAAGCTTACTCTTCGGTCAATATTTAAGAGAGAATCTAGTGTTCATCTAAGGGATCCCATACATACTTTTCATGATAGTGTATAGTTATTTCCTGGAAGATCTGTGAATGTTTGCTTTTAATAGAGATATCGACATAATTTTTGTATTTTCGAGAAATATAATGCTTCACCCAAATTTCTCATGATCGTCATTGTCCTGACTTCAATTCAGAATCCAATAAAAAAAACTACTTCTTTCTTACTTATAATGGAACTAACTGCGAAAGAAAGCAATAGTACATATTTATAATAACACAATGTTGACTTATAAGTTAGACTTTGTAATATAAAATCCTTTTTTAAATCTTCTTTTTAGTTCATAAGAAAAAGGAATTAAACTTTTTAAATCGAATATATTATAATTGCTCAGAAACAATCATGTCACAACCCTCCCTTTCATTTTGATTTCTTTGATTAGCTTCAGAACCTTTTGAACGAAAGTATAGTTGATAAGAAATAGGTTAATCATTTTTGAAGCAATTAATTCGATAACGATAATTAAATGAAACTATTCCTTATTTATGAAGTGGAAGGCACTCAAACTGTTATAAGACTTAAGCAACCGGTATAGTTAGCTAAGTAAATTATATTAAAGCTAATACATTGAAGTAATTCTAGTCATTATATTCCAACTTAGTTGCAAGAATTTTGAAATTAGTTACATTCGAATTAAGCTTTAATTCGGAATTAAAATATTTTATGATGGCTCAACTCTGTGTGGTAAGTAGACGGTGAAGTTTCAAAAGATAAGCTTATTTAAGTGAACTTCAGATATTGAGTAACTTTGAATTGACTCTCCAATCCTTAATGGGAATTTGAATTAATACAAAAAAGGAGCTGAAAAGATTCGTGTGTTTGAGTTATCTAAGTTAATCAACTCATCTCCAATTTGAGTCATCAAAATTAATGCGATTTCATGTCAAGTTCAAACACTACCTTTCATTCAGTTGCGTAATTTATTTCAAAATATCTCTAAGAGATAGCTTCGCTGGAAAGTTAGATAGCGGCTAGATTTTTACAAAGAATTTTTTTTTGAGAAAATATTTAGATACGAATCGCATACTGATTGCACATGAATATTTTTCAATCTTAATTGTATAATATTACTGATCATTTAAATAAAAAAGGTCTTGAGTTAACTTAATTTAACATGCTATTTTAAATAATTTGCTATATTATGATTTTACATTTTATTTAACATTACTAATATTTTTGAACTTACTAAATTTTTAACCATGGTGAAATAGGGTCCGAACTTGTGCTATATGACATTTTCAATACGAGATGAGAGAAAAAGGCTCTAATAGTTAAGTTAAAATTTATTTTTGATGTGTGTGTATGTAAAATTTTATCTATATATATATATATATATATATATATATATATATATATATATAGATTAAACGAAAATACAAAAATATTAAATATAAATACATAAGATAAAAATAAAGCAAAAAGCGCGATTCGCATGGATTAAATGCGTCATTCATGTTCCCACTACTATACTGTACTGCTGATACATTGAAAAGATAGTTGAACATATTTTTTAATAGTTATAAAAAGTGTTCTGAAAAATTGCGTTTTTTCAGGACAGATACCTCCTTAACCCTTTGCAGTCCGAAAAATAATTAGATTCAAAATTATTCCCCTAATGCAAAATTTTTTTATTGCTATGATATATATAATATAAATTCTTTTAAGTTGTATTTCTTATTCCATTATGTAGGCGTTTTTAACAACTAAATTTGAAAAATAAATAAAATCTCAAAATGATGCTATGTCGAGTCACATTCGACATTGGACCGCAAAGGTTAAATAACTTAAAAAGCAAAATCTTATCTAAACAAAAGTTTGATCAGAATCATTAAGCCGTTTTCAAGATACACGGAATAAATTTATATAGATGCAAGAATTTCTCGTTTCAAGTTATTAAATATCCCTCCCAGAAGCAAGTAAAGTTCTATAAGATGGAATTCACAAGCACGTTTTAAAAGAAGAGGAATATGATGTGAATGCGATGAATATGAAGTGTCATAAAATAGAAAAAAGAAATGAATATGGTTAATTATGTATTAATATTTATATGAGGAATAATTTGATTGTTTAATACAACTAACTAAAACCAAGCATTTTCCCTCGCTATGGCCTTAATTCATATAACCGTCAAGTTTTCATTTTTTTTAGTGAAGCAAACATTAGACCTCCCAGCATTTCTGACTTTTTTAATTGGAGGAAATTTTTTCCAAACATTTCAGGACGGGATGTAAATAACAAAGAACACCCTATAGCTTTTGTTAAGTATCATCTGTAAATACTCTCAAACCCTTATTCTAAAGCAATACACTGATAAAATATGAAAACGTTAAAACTATTTCATACTGAAAAATGAATGAAATTTCCATAGTTCATATGATAAAATAAAGACACAAGTTTTTAAAGATATAGCAAAACTGTTCAATTAACTACTAATTTATATAATTCAAAGCAGAAATATCCAAAATTAGAAGCAATATACTTGATGGATATTTTTCAATACAGTTTAAGATTAGTCATGTCAGCATGATATACAAATCAGCAACGTTTCAATGAAATGTGATGCTTGATCATCTAGGATCATTTAAGGGCAGCTGCGTTCATGAATAAAAACGATAAACTCTTAGTTAGATAAACTTCCAAGAAATTTCAGGAAGAGAATATGAACTTTTTCTAGCATGTCCTGCATATATTCAATGAGATTCAAGTCGAAAATTATTCCAATAGTATTAACAATTCTAAGTTTAGAAGATACTATGAACCATTTGGCTATAGTAAAATTGTTGAAAGCTGTGTGGTTGTAAGAAAATTGCGATCATACTCGTCAACCTCTTTCCTGCATTGCGATCACAGCTCATGAGAGTAGATGAGATGAGCGCTATAAATGGCAGCAATCATCTACCAAATCACCACAGCTGTATTCACATTAATGCGTGGATGCTGCTAACCTGATACTGAGTTTCAAGGGTCATCTGGATCAGTAGACGTCTGGGATCTGTAAATTGAATCGGAATTCATTGTTCAAGAGCGTGATAGCACATTGTAGTCCTGTCTTGTTTGAAGCGAGCTAATCGATAGAATCTAGATCTCTAAACCAGTGTCTTTCGTATTGTCAATGATCCATGCCGATTTCTCTGATATGATGTAAAAGTTTTCTATCCGTAATTCTTTTTATTTGATTCTTCAATATTTTTATATAAATGCACGTGTTTTATTATACTTTTAAAAATGTTCGAATCTTTCAGAAAATGGTAAGTTTAAGGTTTAATTAAATATTAAATGGGATGAATCATTCATTACTCATTGAATCATCATTAATTTATTCATTATTTTTTGAGAGCTATCGGATATAAAAAGTAAATACAAATATAGTCATACGTAGTCACACATCCATATAAAAAATTAGAAGAAAAAAAGATTTTTTTTAAATACACCGTTAATATAAATAATATAAATATAAGTATAAATTAGTACATAAATCCTAGATTTTTTTAAAACTTTTTCACTTTTTAATTTCTAATATACAAAGTATATCTTGAAATTAGTTTTTATTATATTTATTACAAATTATCAAGGTTTGTATGGAACTAAACTTTGATTAGATGTGTCGATTAATTCATAGGTTGTGAATGCATTGAAATAATATATTCTCATCAAAAATATAGAAATCTATAACATTTGAAGACTGTAGTACTTTAAGAACAGAGTAAAAAAATGACGATAACATTGTATTTTTAAAAACAAGTTACGAAAAAAATGTATTTAAATATGGGATAAATGTGTGTTTTGAAATTTGAACTTGATCCCTACGAAGATATAGAAAATTTCTCTATGGTTATGATATGCATATAACTGGTGCAATGTTTTTAATTTTCCGAAAACAAGGAATAATCAATGCAACAATAGAGCAAACATCAGTAGAAGTATTTTATAAATAAATAATCTTGGAGAAATATTTTAGTCCTCGTGCAAACATAGTGCAAACCATTTTTCTAATTTTTTTTTCTTCTATAATTAAAGACAAAACTTTGTAAACTCTAAATCGGTCTTTATTTTTAATCTTTGAAAAAATAACTACATATAAAGCAGTTTTAATTATACATAATAGATAAAAATGAAAGCCGAAGAAATGAAAATTTCCTTTGGAAGTGAAGTTCTTTAGTTTTTTTTTTCTGTAAAATATTCAAAAAATATTTGAAATCCTTTTTCAATCAGTTAATTTATCCAGAAATAGTTTTATTAATTCAGACAAATCTATTGGGAAAACTATGAAAACATTATTTGTTTTCAGTGTATTTAAGTGAAAGAATGTGTGTATCTACATTTTTAAATGAATTTATGCAGATTTATTTCGCTATGATTGGCTATCTGAAAAATTAATATCTCAAAGCAATTTGATAAACTTTCTTGACATTTTCTACGCGTATATCAAAAACCTCTGAAAATGTAATAGATCGCATATTTGAAGACAGCTCATTTAGGTGAATGTTTAAAGGTACTTTCTGTTCAAAACATGGAGAAAGTTTGACAAAAAAAGTAATAACGAATTCAATTGTTTATAAAATCTTTAATCATTAAAATATTTTTATCTTGTAGTCTATTGCATTTCAAATAATTTGAAAAATATACGTGTAAAATAAAATTTAAATATTTTTTTCTTATTATTAACTAATCAATTTCTTTATCAAAATTTAATGAATATATGTATTTTTTCTTTTAAGTCTGACTTGTTAAGTCTATTACAGTTATTTAGGGCAACAGAAATTTTTTTATATAATTTTTTTAAATTGCATTTCCAAATCTGGTATCCGCTGGTGCGATGTGGATGTTTGCAGAGGGAAGTGCCAGCTCAGGAGCACACCTCGTCATCTGACCGAGGTTAAAAAGTACGAGGTCCACCCCACCCCCCAAAATAGCCTCAGTGTTGCTCTAAAACGGAATGTTATTTAACTGAACCTAGTCGGATACCACAATTATAAGATTTTTGTTGGTGTTGAATGCTTGATTTGCAAGGAGAGAGGTTGAAGGCTTAAGTGTTGCTGTCAACAATTGACCACGATTAGAAGATATAAGCTACACTTCAAAGCATCCTTTTTGTAGCTCTGAAACGGGACGTTAATCAAACGAAATCGCACATAATGCTTACTAGCAGCAATTTGTTATAGAGGTTTTCGAAATATATTCTATGCTAAATGATTATTTTATATTGCATGAAAAATTTAAACTTTAGAGGTAAATGCAGGTTATAGTGCTAAAAGCTTAAAGTATTTCTTGTTTAAGTTATTTTAAAATTAATTGTAAGTTTCATCTAATTTTGATAAATTTCTTGTTGTTATTAAAATATTACAAAAAATGATTTAGAAAGGAATAAATAAAGGCTATAAAATATTTTTAATCACCAAGTATTTTGATTTAAGAAGTAGAATTTGGGACAAAAATTAATTAAATACGAAATAGTATCCATGATACGCTTTAAGTTTCATTAAGCAGGTTTGTGGGGAAGAAAAGTTAATAGATGTCAAAGGAGAACAAAATTTTGCCTTAATTAAAGTTCATAGATTAAAAAGTTTTAGTTTATTCCAATAAGGAAAAAAATGGATTTCCTCTGTTATTTTCACTTGTCCGCGGCTCTCTTCCTTGAAATTAGCGCATAACGTAAGAAAATAAATGATTTTAAAGTAATTCACAAATAAATAAAAATACCGATGACTGTTATAGATGTAATTCAATGGAATGAATGTCTCATCGGTGATTTTTTTCATTATAAATCGTTTACTTTAATTGAAATTTTCTGAAGAGTTAAGGGGTTCTCGATGGCCTAGTAGCAAATTCCCGGCTTCAAGGCCTGAGGGTTCTGAGATAGATTCCACCGAAGAACCGTCGTGTCAATGGGTAAAGGCTAAATCTATTGGGGTCATATGTCATGTTAAATCTATTGGGTGATACATATTGGGCTGATACATGTTAAATCTATTGGGGTCATATGTTCTCACACTAGTGTGGTGCAGAAGCTTAGAGAGGGCGTATGCCAGCTCTGATATCGTCCTCATCAACTGACCACAATTCGAAATTACGAGATCCCTTTCAAAAGAACCCAAATGCTACTTTAAAACTGGTTATTAATATAACTAATCAAAGCAAAAACTGAAATATTAGGAAATATTCAGCTGTTTTACTGAAGCTGAAGACGACATTTTTCTTATTTACTTTAAAATCAGATATAGGTGCATTTAAATTTTTCTTATTTAAATAATCATCAATTATTTAAAAATTAACAATTGAAATAACATTTTTAGTCATGACACAATAATCTGTTTTATAGGATACACCTGAAAAAAGGTTTTTCCAGCAGTTTTATCGCGAAAAAATTCCCTTTACTTTTTTTAAAAAAAGAATTTTTATTTTGCATTTTTAAGATAAGAGTGATCGTGAAAAAGTGCCTTGAAATCGTTTTTATTTGATATGGAATATTTCTATTAAAGAATTTCGAAAGTTTTGGATGCAATGCAAATATTTAACATGAATTTCAGCCTTATGTCTCGTAATTAAGATTAAAAGCAATAAATGAAGCGAAAATAATTAAAGCTAGCTTACAAAAACTATCAAACATTATAAAGAATCGCTAAATTTAGTAACATTCATAATAATACTAATCAAATCACAAAAGATAATTAGCTTGTTTGCTTATGATGTGCAAATATTTTCATTTGAAATAATTGTTTTGATGATAAAATGAGACTTCTAATAAAAAAAAGTAAGAAAAATAAAGAAAATATTGAAATATTCTTCATTTTCTTAATAATGAGTCTTTTTTTGGATTAATATTTCGACAAATGATTACATCAAACATGGTTATTCAACATTTTTTCTCATCTATAAAATATGCTAAAAATACATTTAAAAATTTCAACTGGGAGGAATAGATTTTACCCAAGCTACTTATATAGATGTAACATTTTTCCTTTTTGAATTCTTTTTAAGAAAAACGAATTTTAATCCGAGTACTGTATATGCCACGAGCTATCTCACAGTAATTTGTTTCGTTTTACCTTAAGAAAATTAATTTCCGAAAATTGCAGCAGTAAAAATATCGAATTTCTTAAAGAGTATTACAAAGAATTGAAAAATGGTGGCAAATTTGCAGTTTCGAGAATGTACAATGTTGATGTTTAAATTGCTAAATTCTGCATCAAAGAAAACTTTTATCGTAATTTCAAAAAAAGGGGGGAGGGGGAATGAATGAATGAAGAAAAAAATATACCGTTTTTTCCCTCTTTTTGCATTTCTAAATCAGCGCTTTTCTTTAAAGATTTTCAATTACTTTTCAACACCATTCAGCTTTTAAACTTGTACTTGCGCTCAAATTTCTCTACTTCCGTTAAGCTACAAAAATCTTTAAAAAAGGGTATTTAAAACACGAACTTTTGATCGCAAAATAAGAATAGCATAAGCGCACTGTGGGGCTTATTATTATTTTTCAAGAAAAAGACTTTAAACTTTCAGATTATTAGTATCTTGAAAATTGATTTAAAAAATACTAATGAAAATTCTTTATTTTATACTAATAAAGCTTTATTTCAAGTTTTTATTATTTTCTCATGTACCAATTATACAAAGAGAAAGTATTATAGACGTAAAAAATTGGAACTCTGGATGTTGAATGTGTTTCACGTTCTTCGTTCTGGAATCAGGATAGCATTTATTTGGAATTATGTCTGCTTTGGAGCAAAATTACCAAAACTTTTAACTTTAAGAATGAAATTTAGAATATAGTCTTATGCCGATTTTACACTTGGCCAGTAATAAGACGGTAAGTAGGAAACGTATGCGTAGAAGGGCAGTAATTTACGTTTGCCACAATTTCAAAAGATAAATTCAAGCATTCCATGCTTGGATATAACTTACAGTTTTGGCGTGACTGAATTTTTCTTTTTCGCTGCATATCTCATTAAAATGATAGATATTTACACGAAGAAACATGGTAAAATAAAAGGAAAAAGGTCAACATACCGAAATCTGTAAAATTATAGAAAAAAAATGGCGAATGAAATGAGAAAAAAAAAAACTGTGCATCAGAAAGAGCAAAACATGTCCGAATTTATCTACGATAAGTAATATATCTTTTCACGCTAAATAAACGCGAAATTCTGGAAACGTCTGCTCAATAAAAAAAATACAATACAGCGGCTTGTAGCTGTCGCTTCCAGATAATTGCTTGTCATCTTCTGAACAGGATTTTT
The DNA here is from genome assembly GCA_026289955.1 of Argiope argentata. Classification (NCBI taxonomy): domain Eukaryota; kingdom Metazoa; phylum Arthropoda; class Arachnida; order Araneae; family Araneidae; genus Argiope; species Argiope argentata. The sequence continues at coordinate 2,254,819 of JAOUZG010003472.1, forward strand.
AGCCTTTCTACGCATGCGCTGTCTACTTTCAGTCTTATAAACTGGCCGAGTGTAAACCCGGCATTAATCCAAATTTGTAAAATTTTGAATCAAATACATTCTGAAGAACTTAAAACACTAGCTGAGCTAGCACATGTTAGTGCGTAACTACAAAATAAAATGAGCTAGATAATTAAAAATGGCAACATAAATTTAGTCATGATGTGCATTATTATATCAAATTTAGAATGAAATCTGTCAACGGGATAGGTGACAGTCAGCGTGTACTTTTACTAGCATGAAATTACAAAAAGTTACGACATTAATTATATTTAATTTGTTGTCTTCTGACTCACATTATAACTCTGTAAAAATTTTGATTTTTAAATCAGCCGTATCGAAAGCATCAAAATATTTCATCTGTTTTTCGATACGTCTTCAATAACCACATTCCAGTGATTAATCGCCAAAAATTACAAGTTAATCAAGACTCTTGTAACTATTATTCGCCAATGCCCTATAATTAACAATAAACAAGTGCCAGTTTTCTAATGTCTATGCTAAGAAGTATGCAACATTCGTTTGCGGGATCCTCAAAACAAATATTCGAGTACTTATGACGTTCAAGGTCTTAGGGATGGTGTATAATTTTATCTTAATTGATTAGGGATATAACATCTTTATTAGAAACTATGCGATTTTTTTTAAAGATCCTATCTCCTAGTAATCTGTATGAAACAACTAAGAAAAATTGAAGTTTGTCATTATTAACAAATTGGTTAATAGAAAGGAAATTTAGTAATATATAAAATTTCTATGATTAGTCTATTTACATCTTCACGGCCGTGGTGGCAAGGTATAGACTCGTGAGCCGTAGAATTTGAGGTTCAAGACTCGATTTCATAGAAGAAGAATCGTGTAAGGGGGTTTGTTGCACGTTAAATCCGTCAGGGCCAAACGTCCTCCCTCTGGCGTGGCGTAGTGTAGTGTGGAGAGGGGTTTTCCAGCCCATGTGTCGTCCTCGTCATATGACTGTGATTCAAAATTACGAGGTCATCCAAGTGTTGCTTTACAACGGTACGTTAATATAACAACTAAACTTCTTCTATTTTCAAATATTATTGTTTAAAAAATGCATAGTGTTTGTTTTTCAAAACTGGTTATTTTTGTTAAATATTAAAAGTTGTTATCCCTTATTAACTATATTAAGCCCTTGATTACGGATATTTCCCTTATTTTTAATTAGATGATTTTCTACTTGGAAAGTTTGTTGTTGCATTTATTCAAATTAGAGCTATTGACTTATATTTATTATTATTCATCACTTCTCTATCGAGTAGTTTTATAGCATAAAAATATCCACGAATAATAAGCACGAAATAACTCGGGCCTTACATTTAAGGGGCTGAAACGAGCTCCACCCTGATCTTACGTTTGAAACATCTTTACGACTCTAGTAAAGATAATTAAAAAAAATGACTGAATCGGAAAAGGAAATGTTGTAAATGATATCCTTCTTTATCAACAATCTTCTCTGTCTGAAAACTATGCTCCGGCAAAACTTTTAAAATCCATCTCAATCCATGATTTGTGGTCCAATTTATTTAATACCATCACGAGTTTAAAACGAAGGGTGGCATTCCCGAATCCATCCGTTTTGCGTTAAGAGCAAAATTGGCGAAGGCAAGTGAAGGTTCTTTTGTTCCTCATCCCGTTCCGAAGTACTTAATTAGTTTTCTGGCGTTAATTACGTCCAATTCTGCCTAAGAGAATAATACCGTGACGCATAGAAATTATCCTGTATTCTAAACATGGTGACCCAGGTTTGGGCAGACTTCCTTTGTGTTCTCAACTCGAAAACTGAATACTTCTAGACATGAGTTCAAATGACTTCCATTTACTTTGATCTCTAAGGACAATGTGGACTCACTAAGCATAGGAGGTGAGAATAATGAGATAATGTCAATTATGTGAAGTATTCAGCCTTGCTCTGAAACTCGTTTAAACGGAGAAACTTGCCTGCTAGATTTCATTTAGGAGGGAAATTCTCGGATGAGACAGTTTCCCTTAGTGAAATACTCGTCAAGAAATACTTTTATACGAATGTAGTAGCTAATATAAAACATTGTTGTAATGCAGTTTTCCCATAAGATAAATTTTATATTTTGTAATTCTTGTCATCTGGAAAGAAATGAGTTTTTACAACTAAGAAATTGAGTTGTCGCTTAAAATGACAAAAGAATCACTGTTTCTTGCATACTGGAGAAAAGTAATTTAAAATCGTTTTAGGCAATTGTCCTAAGAGCAATTTCATTCACAAAAAAGATATTTACTTCAAGTGAACAACCTCTACTGTTATGTCGTTATTAGTTGCACTTGGTCTGGACAAGCATCAATCGGCAAGGCATCAGCAAGTTATAATCTGAAAGGCATCTCTTGTATTGAAACAGCGCTAATTAGGGCCAAGAGTACGACTTAACTACAAACAATCACAGTTGCTTTCACAGCCCCCTTTTACAGAGGGGATGGCACATTCATACACCTTACAGATAGAACATAGAAGAACAACCATGCCCAAACCGGGACTCGAACCCGGGACACCCAGTTCTCGAGGAAGACGTTCTACCCCTATGCCAGAACGCCAGCAAACAAGTTCTTCATATGTATATAAAATTTTTTTTAAATGTAAGTCCATTTGATTGATTGCAATCAATTCTACTTGGTGTTTGAGTTAGTGTGACTAAGTTTTATGAGCAACGTAATAAATAAAATTCAGATAATCTGTTGAAGAGTGAAATAAGAGAGAGTGGTAAAGAATCAAATTTGATAATATATTGTCGACTATATTTTAAATAATTCCTTCATTGAAAAAAATAATGCTTTTCTTATAATTTTAAATTTGACCAATGGTATGATTCCAATGTTATTATACCAATGTCTTTATATGTTAATAAAATATTTTTTTTTCAATCCAAGTCCGTTTGATTGCAATCAATTCTACTTTGTGTTTGCGTTGGTGACGCTAATTTTTGTGAGCTACGTAATAAATAAAATTCAGATAATCTGTAAAAGAGCAAAATAAGATAATGGTAATTAATCAATTTTGATAATCTGCCATCTTTTAAATAATTCGTTCATTGAAATAAATAATGCTTTTCTTATACTTTTAAATTTGACCAATGTTATGAGATAGCAAAAGCAATTCTTTTAAAATCAGTTTTTAATCAATACTTTATTTTTCAAGGAAAAAAACGCATTGATGATCCTTTCGGACATTTTAATTAATGCTGCTCGATTGTTTGATTTGTTAGATTGGCATCCTCTTTCATATTTGCATGAGGGATAATTAACAACGGACATCGCAGGTTTGAAACGTTGACAGATTAAAACTCTCTTTTCAAATATGGCCTTCAATTCGACTGGCGGTTGTTTTACTCCCGGTTGATTTAACGTCAGGTTCATATCGTATCGCTTAATTTTCCATCAAAATATGCGAGATATCAGCACTTTGTTCCTTCCGAAGAAAAGGAAAATATTTATTTTTCAGTTCAAAGTATAGTTTTAGGGAAATAAAAGTTTAATAATTTTGGAAAGATATTATATCTAAAAGCGTAGTCATAATTCACATTTAAGATTGATTTTATAACTTGAAATTAATATTGTGAAAAAGATGTACCTATTTTAATTTAACTGAACTCTAAAAATTAAAATAGGTAGCTGAAGAAAGTATTTTTAATTTGAAAATTTCCCCTACATTTTTTCTATAAATTTTGTATTTTTTTAATGATTTCATATTTAATTTTAAATATTTTTTTTGAATTTCTGTTTGAAAAATACAGTATATTATTCCAGTTCTTCATAGATAAACGAAACGAAATGAAATTGGAAACAAAATTATCCGTCCAACTTAATGGGGTTTTGAGTTAATACGTTTTGACAGGCAGGCATAAGGAAAACATTTGTACTTAATTTTAAATATTTTTGTTTGAATTTTTATTTCAAAATTTTTGTAAAATCATAGATTATTCCAGTTTTTTCGAAATAAACGAAATAAAATTGAAAAAAAAAATCATCCGTGCAGCATAACGGGTTTTGGGTTAATATATATTTACAGACAGGTATAAAGAAAAAATTTTTACTTAATTTTAAATATTTTTGTTAGAATTTCTATTTGAAAATTTTTGTAAAATCATAGATTATTCCAGTTCTTCCGTAATAAACTAAATGAAATTGGGAAAAAAATTTCATCCCTTCCAGCTTAACGGGTTTTTGAGTTAATATATTTTTACAGGCAGACATAAGGAAAGAATTTGTACTTAATTTTAAATATTTTTGTTTGAATTTCTATTTTAAAATTTTGTAAGATCATAGGTTATTCCAGTTCTTCCTAGATAAACGAAATGAAATTGGAAAAAAATTTCATCCATCCAGCTTAAGGGATTTTTGTGTTAATTTATTTTTACAGGCAGGCATAAGGAAAGAATTTATAATTAATTTTAAACATTTTGGTTTGAATTTCTATTTGAAATCCTTTTTTAAATCATAGGCTATTCCAGTTCTTCCTAGATAAACGAAATGAATTTGGAAAAAAATCATCCGTCCAACGTAATGGGTTTTTGGGTTAATATATTTTTACAGGCAGGCATTAGGAAAAAATTTGCTTTTGAAAACTCAGGAGGTGTAAAAATAGGAGATTCTTCAAAATCTCTAGTTCGATTTGGTTGATGATTATGATATCAATACTTTTTATAAGAAAAAGTGAAAACAAAAGAAAAAGTAAACTCTTCGTAAATAGAGTTCTTTACTTTATAACTGCAATGCTTAAGATTAGTTTTTGCAAACTGGTAAATGGAATGCCGCGTTGAAGTCTCCGAATTCGTGAAGAGAGAATTTATCAATAACTGCAATATATCGTCCCTATAATAATGTATTGGATTATTAAAACCTTTTTCTCGTCATTATTGCATCTATTTTGGATTAATGAGTTATTTAGGTGAGTTATAAGTTATCTAGATGAGTTTAAAACAAGGGTTCTGAGGCTTTAAATTTTTTTAACTTAGCATATAACAATCAAAAATAATCGTATCTTCCTAGAAACATCTTTCAAACAAGAATCAATCTATTTTAGTTGCAGGTTTATAATTGAAAAATAAAATTTAACTTTTTAATTTATATTCTCAAATGAGCCATTTATATTATAGTGAAATATGAATATATTTGGTATTGCTGTAAATAACGGATAACAATACATGCAAGTAATGGTTAAGATTTATTAATAATGGTGGATAATGCACCATAAAAGTATTTTATTGCAACCAGTTTTGAGTTTACTCTGAGTTTCATATTATTGATTTCAGGCTTGAGTCAGGTTAAAGTTACAGTCCTATTTTATATTTTTTGGAAATTATATCAAGGAAATCCAATTTTGTAAAAATAATGGGAAAGGGGCTGCCATTATGAAAGGGGAAAACTTTTTATACTTTTTCTGATATGGACTTATTCATATCTTCTTTCAATAAAAAAATTGCATAATTTTTTCCATTAATGAGATTTTCATCGCATGGAGTAATTAAAATCTGATTTTTTCTTGAACTGAGTATCAAACGTGGTATCCTAGTGTATGGCTAAAGTATCATTTCTCATCTGTGTTGATTTAAGAAGGGGGGATTTAAAATATGAAAAATATATCGATCGTTATTTAAAAAGCCTAGTCATCTTTCTAATTTTTACAAATTTTGGAAGATTTAATTTTGCAAACCTATAAAGTATATCTCTGATTTATTTTGTATCCGGTTTAAGCATAAGATTGCATGATCATACTATATGTGAAATAAATATCATGAATTACAAAGAAAAATATTTTTTGAGAAAAACAAAAATAATTTTTTTAATTTCAATTTTCTGCTCGTGGCACCACATTGAATTCCAAGGCTCTATAATATTTATAAGAATAAGAATTATGTATTTAAGCAAAAAACAAATCGAAAAACATAAAAATATTTTTTTTTATTTTCAAGTATACTAATGAAAGTTTGTAAAAATTTATTTGAATTTTGGAACAGGCCATGATCTCTAGATAAAAAAATAATCGCGTATTTATATATTATTGCCATCAACATACAAAATTCCGTTCTTGAAAAATTCAATTTCTAGCCTATTTCACTCCAACTATTGCTCTTATTGTAATCAACAATACATTAAAGGCATACCATGAACCCCCCCCCTAAATTTTTTTTGGTATTTACAGTTAATTTGAGCACAAATCACAGTAATTAGAAACAATAACTGCAAGGCTGAAGTAGAAGCATTTTGGTTACAATTTTTTTTTCTCAACACCAGTGTGTTAATTAAGGAATTTAAAAAAAAACATGTAATTTTGGAGAGTTTTTTGTGGGGTTTTTTTTGTTTAAAATCGTTTGCAACTTAAAGAAATATTGTTTGTTACATTTTAGCGAGGACAAATTAAGTAATTTTTTTTTGCTATTAAGTAACAATAGAAGGCACTTAAATTAATCTGTACCAATTAAGATCCTTAGCCATGGTTAATATCGTATTTAATCGAATAAATGGAATAAATTAAATGACTTTCATTTTGGCTATAGTTAAATGGAAACTCTGAGATAGAAATCATAGTATACGGTGAATTAGAAGTTTAAATAATAATTAACGTAAGTGGTCTCTCTTAAACTTTCATGTATACTTTCTAAAAATAGGTGATATTGCTTTCCCCCGCATAGGATTGGAAAATTTGGATAAGATCATAATTGGCTTCGTGACATTAATAAAGAATAGCTTTAAAAAATTGATCTTTGTCACGAATCTGCTAATTTTATTGCATTAATTGTATTGGTATTTTTGTTTGGCGATTAATCACACGCATCCAGTTAGTGAACAAGGTCTTAAAAATCGAATTAGTATTCTGTATGTTATTTTCCGATTGATTGATTGAAATCAATATATAACATAGCACTACAATTGTAGTCAACCGATTACGTATAAAATTTCATTTATTTAAGCCATTGTGACTTTGAGTTATTGCGATTTTCAGGTATAGATAATTACCACTTGACAAGAGCTCACTTAACGTCAGATTACGATTAATGCCGAGGTCCTGGCATAGAGGTAGCGCATCTTCCTTGTGATCTGGGCGTCCCCAGTTCGAGTCCCTGTTAAGACATGGTTGTTCTTCTGTGTACTATCTGTGAGGTGTGCGAATGTGCCACCCTGTAAAATGAGGCTGTGCAAGCGAGTGTGTGTCATCCTCATAAGAGCTTGAAGTCAGATTTTTGCTCTCGGGTGTTGAGGGGTCCATACCCTCAGAGGCTAAGGCACTACTCTTTCCTTTGTAAAGCGTACACATCATCATCATAATCAAGATCAATACAGAGTGCCCTTTGAAAATGGAATTTCTCCAAAATTAAGAGTTCAGATTTTTTCGCGATTACCATACTTTTTCTTTGCATAGTTCATATACGAGAAAGTAAAAAGTTATTTCTTTAAAATTTCATAGTTATATTGATTCGAGTTTACTACCTAGATTTACTTGAGATAAAGATTTTAAGGAATGAAAAATTGATAATTAGATTTATTACTTTAAACCCATTTCGAATCTAAATTCAGCCTTTATCATTACTTTTAATTAGTATTAATACAATCAGCTACATGTAGAATTTACTTAATTCTGAATGTCATAAGGCCGCAGTTTTTTATCTGTAAATATGAGTACTTAAAATCATTCATCTTAATTGGTAAATTATTTTTAGTGCCAACTTTGAGTTTATAACTGGAATTTTTCTGTTTTTTTAAGACAAAAAAAACGCACTCAAATACTTTTTCACTCACCTTTCCTATGATTTACATTTAAAATGAAAGATTAATTACTCAAATTGATTAATCGTGTTGGCCATTTATTTACTATTTTTTGACAGTTTATAAAATACATTTAATTGTTCTTTTGTAAATATTTCTTATTTAGAATTATTTTTCTTAATATAAAGGATTAGTTTTAATTAAAATTTGTGGAAAAAGGTCATATCTGATAAAGATTATGATTAAAGTCTGCATATAACAAAAGTGATAAGGAATAAAATATAAAATGTCATTAATTAACACGACACTGTTAGAGTTACAAGGAAAAATTTGATTTGCCAATATAAATACAAGTTTTGGATAAATGATTAGTTTCAATATTTTTTCTACCAAATTCTTTATAACAAACATGTGCAAAATTTGAGCAGTTGAGTCTAAATGGAATTAATTGTTCAGTTTTACAGAAATAAAAAATTAAAATACTTTTTAAAAATATATATATGGTTGAATGAAAACTGACGCCACTTAAAATAAAACCATCATTTATATCTATGAGTCTATAATTGTAGATAAATTATGTATCGTTTAAAATGTAGATATAGACTGAATAAGGATTTGATTTAATCATAGAATAAATTATACATAAAGGAAATGAGGCAGGTGCGTTCAATTTTAACAAATCAAGTATTATCAAATTGACCAAAAAAAAAGAAACCATTATTTTAAGATAAAAGAATGTGATATGTTAGGGAGTCATTTCTAGCTCTAAAAGTTAGGTTTTGGTAAAAAAAAAACTTGATTTAAGTACATTATACAGAGCTTTATTCTCTATATATTCAGAATGGCATTATTTCGACATGTATGTTCACACCTTCCCACTTCAGAAATTTATCCTCCATCTCTTGCAACCCTAAAAGAGTGAGGATTTTCAAACTCTGTGTTGACTCCTCTTGTAAACTAGCTGCATAGACCGGCTGATGCATAGGAAAATGTTTCGAATTGTTGTAAACAAAAACAATTCGACTTGTATCTCCACATTTTCTCAATTCGAAAATTTTTGCCTGTACTTGTTCAACAGAAAAAAGTAATGCTTTGCAAACCTTCATTAATTTCTATAACTAACTTGCACAGAATGTGCATTTCAACTCAATAAAAGCCTTAAAATATATTTTATCATTTCTGAATACCAATTTATCAATAATATGAAATAAATTCGCTGGTTTTAAAGGTTTTCCGCATAGTGTAGTAATAGAAGTAATTTAATTGTGTAATTGTATATTAGAAAGAACATGCAAATAATAATAAAAAAACCCATTCAGATATAACAGTGGATAATAAGGAAACTAAAAGAGCAAAATTTTCAATAAGAAGAAACATGTATGGGACTTTTCTTGATAGCTTAGAAAATAAAGATGAGAAAAATCTCATTGTATTACTCGATTTATTGAATGGATATGTTTTTTCTGAGTTTCAGCTTTCGAGGAAGGCTTTTGCCTCTGAACTTTTAACCTCTTTTCCATACTTACAAGACGACAGGAGGTCGTTTAGCCAATGACAGGCTGGATATCTATCAGTCAAGTATACACTTCTGGCAAATTACAGAGTTCTTAAATCTAGAGCAGTTGTCCTTTGGTTATAAGCACGAAACTTTCCAATAAAATTCATTGACGGATGTCTTTCAATAACTAAGAACTGTCAAGAAAAGAGAGACAATGACAACAAAAACGCACACAATGATCTCGAAAATATTTCGGGGCTTAATATATGAGAAATTTTTGTACTTACGTATTAGACAGTCGATCTTTATCGCCAAATCTGATGACGCCGCCAATGAGTTGGTTTAACCGCCAATAATGGCAAAAAATCACCATTATTTCACAAATTGTTCTAACTTTAACTGTTGTTTGTAATTTTATTGGTTTCGTTGCCATTGAGAGGTTATCGTCAATGAGTTACTAAATCGCCGACGGTCTAATATGTAAGTTCCAAATTTTTAAAACATTAATTTTGTTGTTGTTATAAAATACGAAACTCAAATTTAATATTGAAAAATTAACTCACGCATTATTAAATAAGATATTGCAAATAATTTGCATAATTTTTTAATTTCTCTTATCCTTGCCGCGTAAAAAGCTGGTATATATATTTTGTAAATTCATTTGTTCATTTTAATTGCTCAATCAAACTAGATTCTTGATTAGTCACATCAAAAACAAGGATTTCATACAACTGTACTGAATTGCGGAACACTTTTACTTCTGTCTTTGATAATTTTAATTATCAAAAACTGAATGATAATTAGAAATTGATATTTATGATCAATCGGTCTTTGGTTATGATAATAATAAATTGGATCACTAGTAATTTTGGGGAAAATTTATTTGAATTTAGATATCATGCAAATTCATTTTCATTCTAGTTTATAACTTTCTCATATTTCATTTTCATACTTGATTCATGATCCAATATATTAAACATTCTCTTAGAACCCAAGCGAGCACAAATATTGTATTAAGAACAAAATCACCGAGAACGAGTAAAGGGTCTTTTGTCCTTTTTCGGGACGCTGAAGTAACTAGCTTCCCAGGGTTAATTATGCTCGACCTTGCCATGGAGAATACCCTGCAAGCCTAATAATTATCCTGTATTCTAAATATGCTAACATGAGCTCGTACAGAGGTCTTTGCACCCTTCGCGAGAGAGCTGAGTGCTCTGAGACACACATTCAGTTGACTTCTATTTACTTTAATCTCTAATGGACAATGCAGACTTGCTATGCATTAGAGGTGCGAATAATGAGATAGCGGCAATTGTGTTAGGTATTCAGGTTTTCACTGAGACTTGTTTACGCGGAGAAACGAGCAAGTTAGAATTCATTTGGTAGAGAAATTGTGAAGTATTTAAGTTTCCCTCGGCAAGGTAAATAACTACCATAGTAGTTACTTGGATGTATTTATAATCCCCAAATGTAATATGTTGTGTCGGTTTCTATTAGGTATCTGGAACTCTGTTTTAAATAAGGCAAAAGTTCAAATGCTAATTTTAAGGCATCAAGAAAAAATAGATGTTTCATTGATAATATAAAAAGGTAAAGCAATGTTAAAATAAATAAATAAATATGCAAATCTTACTAATATTTATGGAATAATCCATGATAATGTAAAATGCTTACGAAATAAGGCATTTATGAAAAAAGGCCTAATCTTACTACTTATTCAGTAAATAAATCTTCATTGGGCCGGCTTTCACAGAGGTAGCGCGTCTTCCTTGTGTTCTGGGAGTCCCAGGTTCAAGTCCCGGTTTGGGCATGGTTGTTCTTCTGTGTACTATCTGTGATGTGTGTGATTGTGGCCCCCTGTAAAAAGGGGCTGTGCAAGCAAAAGTGGCGAGTGTGTAGCTAAGTCCTATTCTTGGCCCTAGTTGGCGATACTTCAAAAACAAGAGACGCTCCTTTCGGCTTAAATCTGCTGTTGTATCAGCGGGGGGCTTGTCCATGGCAAGTGCCATTAGTAACAACAACAAATCTTGATTGGGAATATTTTTTTTAAGAAATTTTTCAAAACTATTAACAATACATAGAATTGTTTTAACCCTTTAAAATTTATTTTTCTGTTAAATAACTTTGCGTTTTACTAAATCCTTTTTGGGGAAAAAAATTGTGAATTTGATAGATTTTTCTTAGCACTTTTAAATGCAGTGGGCTGGGATATAATGGAATGCCAATATAGATATGAATACTCTATAGATAAGAAAATTAGGATCAATATTGTATCGATTTTGATAAAATTATTAATTAAAAAAATTAAGATTCTAATGAGATATACAGGAAATAATGACAATGGAACAAATAAAAGTAAGTAGATCCTTTTATGTAAATTAAAAGGGCTAACAGATTATTTTAAAAATTCCTCTCGGCAAGCTGGAAGACAAAGATATATTCTTGCAAATTTAAGTTACTTTTTGTCAAAGTAAATTCTTGATATTAGAAATAGTCAAATTTAAGGATTTTGAAAATTACTTTTCAAACCTAAATTTGACTTTCGCGATGTAAAACTTTAAATTTAATCTTAATGAAGCGCTAATTTGGCTAATTGGATTTATTTCCCATCTCCAATATTAAGAAAATCATAGAGAAATAAAAATCCCCCCCCCCCAAATTTCTACCTCCTTTGGTTTAGTTGAGCCATTTACACACTTTTCCGAGATTTTTACATTTCTATAAACATATTCCACTTTAGTTAAAATACAAACAAAATTACTTTAGTTATATTATTCATAAGATAGCATACACGAAGCGTTAATCGTTTTATATTTATATATAATATACACTTTTCAAGCAGGGTTCTTTCAAGCAGGGTTTTCCCGATTTCTTGTCATGAAAACCGCTGCAATAAGTAGTTATCCTAAAAGGATCTGACTAAATAATAAGTGGTATTAGTTTCACTTATCTGCTATTCAAGGTAAAAATATTATTTGCTGGAGCAAATTATTAACATCAAATGTGTTATATCGGAAATAATACTGAGGTGAATAAATGAGCATTTTATTGATTTCTAGAAATAATTAAATCTACTTTTATTATAATTTATGCAGTAAGATATACAAATTTTAAATAGTTTAAGCAGTCATGACTTTCAAAAAGATTTGTTATTGGTCATAATATTGAAATATAGTTATTCATTTTGCACAATATAGGGTGTACCAGCAAGACCGGATGAACGACGGTTTAAGAAAAAATATTTATTCAAAACATGAACATCATTACTTAAATGATTTTAAATAGGAAGATGTTCGAAATGCCCCCTGTGCATATAGAGGCATGCATGAGAGGGTCGTGCAATGATTGACCATACACGTTCTAGCATTGTAGTGTTCACAAAAGTAAACACACTGGGGAAACTAATGAACAAAATACCTTTCTGAAGAAACTGGATCTCGATAAACCAATTCCTTTACGTAGCTTCAAAGGAAGAAATCTAAAGGGGTCAGATCAGGAAATTGCGATGGCCATGAAACAGGACCCCGAAGCCCAATCCAGCACCGAAACAAAGTTTTTTTTTCGTAAACCGTATATGACGCCATACATTTTATCTCGAAAACTATGGGTCATAGAGGCACGATTCTTTGGGCATTTTTTGTTTTCCAAACAACGAATTTGACTGTGCAGAGTTTATCCTGTCTTGCTGGGACATTCTGTGTCGCAGCCAGTAACATAAACTGTTATAGTGAAATAACATTAACTAATCAAGTCTAGAATAGTTAATTCTTGTTAATTATTATAGGCTTCAAAGAATTTTTAGTCTATTTCAATTAAATTTTCTGATGGTATGTGTATTTGTAACTTTTCAGTTAAATTTTGACTTATCCCTTTTTCTAACTTTGATATAAAGTATGGGTATTTTGATGAAGAGAGATTGATGCCTCTTTAAATTCAACTGCAGATACAATTTTACCCATCTTCTGTAGCTAAGCTACACCGAGGAGCAGAAGTGTGCGAAAAATTCACCGAGCGTTTCATAGATTGGCAGGAAATAAGATTTCGATGGCTTTTTAAAAAAGCAGTCGAAGAGTAGAGCAAACTTGTGGATTGCTTTTTTAAGGTTCAAGGTTTCTATCATCGTGAAAATGAAATGTTTGCCATCCTCCTCCTCGTTGTCATGCTCAGTTGGGCGATTTAAATTACTGCATCTATTCATTTTTTTTTGGAATTGTTGGAAGAAAATTTATAACAATCACACTGAAAAAAGTAACTTTCAGAATTTTATTTTTCGCTTATAAAATGTGTAGCTTGACTTTACCTTACTTCAGCCAAAAGAAATGAATTGGGCATTTATGATAACATTATATAAATCTTAGTGTTTTAAAATTTTAAAATTAAAAAAAGCACCTCGGAACTCTGGCAAAAATTGAAGTCTTTTAATAAAAATGAAATTAAGAATCTATTTAATATGATACATCAATAAATTAGGATACCATACTATATTTCACTATTAGAATTATTTACATTAAGAATTAGAATCAATTACGTTAGGAATTAGGATTATATTATTCGGATCAATTACGTTAGGGATTAGGATTATATTATTAGGATCAATTATGTTAGGGATTAGGATTATATTATTAGGATCAATTATGTTAGGGATTAGGATTATATTATTAGGATCAATTACGTTAGGAATTAAGATTATATTATTAAGATAAATTACGTTAGAAATTAGGATTATATAATTGGGATCAATTACGTTAGGAATTAAGATTATATCATTAGGATCAATTACGTTAGAAACTAAGATTATGTTATTAGGATCGATTACGTTAGGAATTAGGATTATATTAGTAGGATCGATTACGTTAGGAATTAAGATTATATCACTAGGATCAATTACGTTAGAAACTAAGATTATATTATTAGGATCGATTACGTTAGGAATTAGGATTATATTAGTAAGATCGATTACGTTAGGAATTGGGATTATAATATTATGATTAATTGCGTTAGGAATTAGTATTACATTATTAGGATTAATTGCATTAGGAATTAGGATGAATAATATTGAATATTTGGAATTAGGATTAGTTTATTAGAATTGTATTATTAGGATAGATTATTATTAGGAGTAGGATATATTCAAACAAATGAAAAAAAAATTATTGGTTGGGAACAAACAATTAAGTTTGCAATTCAGCATACCAATTCTAACCAGGAACTTAGGAATCAAAATTTAAAAAGAAGTAATCTGAAAAAATCAATTTTTTAAAATTAAATTTTCTTGTATTGAGTTACACGATGTTTTATTTATCATGTTAAATTTTATTGTTTAAATTTCATTCATGTCTGACTTTATCGATTTAATTGCGAAGTTTCAAAAGTATTTTTTAAAATTTAATCTCAATCTGTCAGATTCAAGATTTGCATTAATCAAAGGACTTTGTATTAACCGATTTTTATTTTTGTGAACTTGCGCCAGCCTAGATAATTTCATTCAAATACAAGGAAATTGGCAGGAAGCATACTTTTCATGGCCCTAGAAAGGGTTAAAATAGAAAAACAAAAGGAATAATAAAAAAATAATTGTGAAAATGAAATGTTGCATGAAATCTTTCCCTAAAAAATTAATCGAAATTCCTCTAATAATGAATCATCAAATGAAAATAAAAACGAATTAAAAATAACGATGGAATATGCAGTAACTTGCTGCATAAAAAATAAAATGTTAGATTACGAATAATGTTATTTGTCATCACCACAAAATAATTTAAACTATAAGAATTTTTTTTTCAGTAAGTTATTAGTTTTGCAATTATTCAAAAACAGTTCTACTTAAAAGAGGTAAAAGAATGTGTTATAGTTAAAAATATAATCCTATATTTATTACTTTCCCAGTTATGCCTGACCGTATTATAAAGATTCGTCATCTCTGTCTCTTTAAAAAAAAAACGTAACAATTAAAATGAACAATCGAATACACAAAATAATTTTTTAAAATGGCTTTAAAATTAAAGAAAATATTTATAACTGCAAATATATTTTTAAAATAACAATTAGAATTAAAATATGCTGATTACTCCGAAATGGCCGCATGAACAGCGTAGCGTGATCATTTCCCCTCAAGGGATGAAAAGCTTCACAAAAATCCCTAGTATTGGGGGGGGGGGGGAAGTATCCTAAAAGCAACGACTTTATTCCCTGCCGGAAAGAAATTTCATTAGAAACGCCAAGAACTGTGGTAAACGTAATAAGTAATTATAAATTAAAAACTTTGTAGTAGAAATTAAGTAAAATAAAAATTTCATTTTTATTTCACTAATAAAATTGCGTTTTCAAAAGCTATTCTAATCAAGTTTATTTTCATAGCATATTGTGATAGGAAAACAGTTGAACTGTTAAATTCTAAAAGCTAGTAACCTTTTTAAATTTCGTTTTGATTTCGCTGATTAGTTCCCGAAAGACTTTCTAAGGAAATAAATAAGTTCATTTCTCAAGGAACTGGATAATCCTTTTTGAAGCAATTAAATCGATAGCGTTAATTAATCGACACTCTTAGATATTTATGCACTTGAGGTAGAAAGAATTGTAGTGACTGAAAATATAAATTAAATCTCCAATTTATATTTTCAGCCACTCTTTAAGATCTTGATTACTGGAGGGATTTTCTTATCAAGAAATAAATTATTCTGCGTAATTTCTATTTATGATGGTCAGACTAAAGTGATTTTTTTGTATTTATAAATAATTAATAAAAATTAATTTATGCATTTGGAAATATAAAGTAATATTATAATTTATCAAATAAATTATATTAAAATGATTACATTAGTGCAATTATAATAATATAATTTCAGCTTTACCATATAACATCAAATTAGGCGTAATTGAGAGCCAAATTTTGGTTTCGCAATGAAAAGTCAAATTTTAATTTTTTAGGATATTTATTCAAACTATTTTAATTGATAGACAGAGTTAAATTATTTTTCAGAGAATATACTTTGAGTAATTAAATTTTAATTATATCTTACAGAACATTGTCTTTCCTCTGCATTTCTTGGTGGCCGCTATAATACACATTAAATATTGCCTGCATTACAATCATGCGTTTCATTTATATTAATTAAAGACAAAAAAGTTAATTTTTGTTTGAAAATGAGATAATGCCTTACAACCAGCATTATATCTCATTTCAAATCATTATACCCCGATACAAGATTCGCGAAGCAATAATTTGATTTGGAAAATTTGATTTCGATTTGAATTGGTAAATTCTTTTTATGATTAATCATAAAGAATCGAATGTTTAATTAATAGGAAATATGAAATTAATGACAAATTGGTAATTCTGTATATTTCTTTATATGAAGAATAATTTATTATTAATTATGTGACCAACATTTAAATCTAAGCGTTTTAAGATTAACCTTTTTCCAATTGCATTTAAGGACTGGCTGTGGAGAAAATATAAATATTTTCCATTCATGTTTACGCCGAGTTTAAGGGATAACCCTTTAATAAAAAAACTATCCAATCAAATATCAGCTGACATTGTGAGGCATTATCATTCATTTAAGCAAAAGCACAAGAAAGGAACAAATGTATCCTTCATAAGGACTTCACCCCTATAAAGCAACACAATCACAATACTTAAAGAATAGTTGAAGACACAGCTCAGAAAGCAATCCTATTTCTCTTACACAGTTGTATGGATATAATTCGCAGATGTTTCTGAAATGTTAAATTCTAGTGGTTCACCAGATGTCATTAGTTCACCAGATGGGCATTCATTTTGAGCCTGTCAATTAATCAGCGATGATTCATCAATGAACATCTATATAAAGAATTGTTGATGTAGTCCTATTTGAGATAACTCCACATTAGCCTTCAAGGTACTATGAGGTCATTACAACATTATTTTTCATTTATTTTTTTCGCAGTATTTTTCCTAGTTTATGCAAAAATAAGTACTGATTTTGTTTTACATAAAATAACTCCTGTGAATTCCCTGAGCTCATATAATCTTTTTTGCACGGAGTTTGAAGCAAAATTTTATATGAAATGACCATTATGGTCACTTCATATAAAATTTTTAGCATCTTGAGTTGCTTTACTTTCTGTTGAGTATGCTACCATTACGTAGAACATATAATTGTCATTATTGTCTGTCATGACGATCATCAGATTTGAATCCTATTAAGAGTATATGGGGCATATCATAGGGACATTTTCATTCCCTCTCATAGGGTCATTGAAACCTTTTGATCCAAGAGCATGTTTTCTCTGTGCGTGTAGGCTGCGGCTCAAACCTTCATAGTTTTTTTAATGAGTGGATGCTAACGGATGTATTACAAAGAGAAGCGATCACATTACCTTTTAACAAGCTTGTACATGAGCAGCTTTTCTTTCTTTGATGATCCTACTTTTGTTGTATTTTTAATAATTAAATTATTTACTGAATAATTTCTATTTTAACATATATATTTTTATATTAAACTCTTTCACTAATTTCAATATGTTTGTAAACTGTACTTTTCCCCGTTTTTTTTTTTTTTTTTTTTTGCTTAGTTTTCCTTTTGATTGCTTAATTTCGGACACCAATGTACACGTTATATAATACTTTCAAAAGCAGGCAGAATCAGGACCTGACTTATATTAATATGAAATACAGCAATGTATGCAGTAAATAATTTTATACCACATAAATTATTATCAGTAATTTATTCACTGACCTTATCTTTACAAAGGTATCGTATTTACAATGCCAACGCAGATATAGCATTACACTTAAGAGTTGCAAATTGACGAATGTGCTGAATTTCCTTATCAAGATGCTGAAAATCATTTACGTTAGCAAGAGAGTTTTGTTTCAATTATAAAGTTCAGTGTAATAAGTTAATAATTTCTCGAGATCAATATAAATGCCTTTTGAATGAGTAGGAATCTCGAGAAGATTCCGGTAGGCCAGTAAAAAAGACAGGAAAATATAAATAATTTAGAGTACAGAGAAGAATTATGAACCGAAGTACGGACAACACATTAAATAGATTTCAAAACACTGCATAACTAAAATGTTAACAAACTAAATCATACGAATACTAAATGAAATCTGGACTGATGAAAAGGAACTTAAAAACCATATCAGAAATATGAATAGTTTTGGGGTCAATTAGCATTTGATAGCAAAAATAAAGTTTTCTTTTCATCGAGAAAGGGAAGCGAATGAATGGCTTCTTGGTTCTATTATGAAAACTCTGAGTTTTTTTAAATTCGACATAATAATTAAATTATTTTTGGAAAAATTCAGTTCGATGTCAAATATAATTAGATGACTCAAATAAAATGTTTGAAATACATTTTAAAAGTCAAGAAAATGTTTTTGAATGTGTTGTATCCAGTTGATAGATAAATAAGTCTTCGGTTGATTTTTTCCGTATCCTGAAAAAAAGGTCAACGCTGTTATAGCAAAATGTGGCAAAATATCGACATTAATGTACTTGATAACTATTAAATGCTAGCCACAAATAAATGATTCCCTATTAGTGAATTTGATGCAAATTACAGAGTGCTATTTTCTCCCGAATTGATGATTAAATATAAGAACTGAAATTTATTTTACCGAGTGAAAAGAGCTGTAAAATACAATTTGAAACATTAAACAGACAAAAGATATATCGTATCATAGTAATCATGATCGTCAACGTAACATTAATCAGTTCTGGCTGAATCCGATTTTGTGCAAGTGATCAGGAAATATTGTTACCGCAGTCGTTGAATAACGAGCTCTGACTCCGCCAATTCGTACATGACCAAAATAAATGCTTTTACTGAGATTAGTTGTACAGAAACCTTGAATACTGTACATAACATACCGTGATTACATTTTAAAAGTTGGGATGGCTTTAAATATGTTTTTTATGATTTACAAGCGGAACTCAAAATTCTATTACGCATCCTAATCTCTTCGCTTATATTGGGACCATGTGTAAATAACTTACTATTTCAAATAGAAGACCTGTTTATAAAAGGGATGAAAATAAGTAGATTTGAAATGTATTTAGGTTCTAGTATGTATGTAACAAGTACTAATGTCTCAGCTTTATCCTGGTCATACATTTGAGGCTCCATTCCAGCGATCTCTATTAACTAATTGATTGCCATTATATTTATATATATGAATGTATTACATAAATTTAAAAATATTTTTATTATTGTTGCTGAATATGATAAACTCTAAAACAAGGATCAACGCAAAGTGCACTCTTCTCAGGGCACTGTGGACAAAAATACCTAGTTTCCTTACGTTTTTTCCCCTTTGTACAGAATATATATATATATATATATATATATATATATATATATAAAAATATAAAGTTACTGATTGTAATTAATATTGTAATGACATTTACTGCAATTTTTATTAAAAAAAGAACACAATGAGATAACTCGTAAGTGGCAACAAGCACAGGAATTTTTATCAGCGACGCCAGCTACGAATTATCTCGTAGTGTTTTTTTTTTCAATAAAAATTACTGTAAATGCTATTACAATATTATATCAGTAACTTAATAAAATTATATTTTTTAAACTTTCATGTATTCTTCAAAATAAAACCTTGGCATCCAGGGCAAGACGCTCTAAATATGTTATGGGGAGTGGCTAAGGCTGGTTAATCGTTAGTGGGTTAAGGCTGATCAGGTATGTGTTTCATATGCAATTGTGAAATGCCCTTTTACTGGTAAGATACGAATGATGAGCAGAAAGGTGCCAGCTGGGGTGATGTCATTGGTATTAAACTATTATTTGAATTTGTAAAATCCATTTCAAAGTATCTGTTTTGTTCATTTTCCAATACCAAATTACCATAAGTATTTTTTCAGACCTTTTCCTAGGTAACTAATCATTTTAATAGATATTTTTAAAAAATTGGAATTTCACAAGTCAATAAACTTAGTAATTTTGATTTTGAGATATCTAAAAATTCTATTTAAATCCCATCTTTTTAATAGGAATATTGCCAAAGTCTACTTGAACCTTTATCTACTGAATTATGTTGCTATCAATTTTCCAACTTCAATTTAGTACCAGTAGTTAAGTTTCCTTACAGAATGATTCCAGAGAATTCAATAAAATTTTTAATTGATAGGAATATATTAATTAATTATTAAATACTTTTCTTTCCTACTTTCAGTTTATATTAACATTGTTATTTGGGTTACATTCTCAGTGTTTTTTAGAATATCATCAGCAAAATTGGTCATATTACGAAAATATAATCCATAATTAAATGGTACTTATAAGTACCATCAATAGATAAAGTGTTAAAGCGTATAACGTAATACTATAAGCCTAAAAATAATCAATAATAATTAAGGGTATAACGTAATATATAAAGACTAAAAAAATAATCAATAATAAAAATAATCACTAAGCAGTTTGTCCCGTAGCTTGAACGTACGTTGATAATAAATTCGATACAAAATAGTATCTACTTGACGCTTTGTATTACTTTACAAAATCAAAATAGGCATTTAAAAATAAATTTATATCTATGCTATAAAAGAAAAAAAAAGATGAAAAAGACTTTACAGGAGAAAGAAAGTCCGAAATTCTTGATATTCCTCTTTACCAGTGATGTTCTCAGGGGAAATCTCTGACAAATCTTCCCCCGGCAAAAGTTTCCAGAATTCATCTCGATACTTGATTTGTGATCCAATTTATCCAATACAGTCCCGAAAGTAAAATGAACAGAGGCATCCACAAATCCATCCGTTTCGCATTAAGAACAAAATCAGCGAAGGCAAATGAAAGGCCTTTTGTTCCTTGTCCGGATGCTGAAATAATTAGTTTTCTGTCGTTAATTACGTTCGACCCTTCTGATGAGAATAACCGTCAAGCATAGTAATTATCTTGTATTCCAAACAGGGTTACAGGGGTTTGGGCAGATGGTGTTTGTACCGTTGTTAGAGAACTGAATATTTCGAGACATGCCTTCGATTGACTTTTATTTACCTTGATTTCTAACGGACAGTGTCGGCTCGCAAAGCGGGAAAGGTGACAATAATTTGATAACGACCAATATATAGGATGTTCTTAAATATACGGAGACCGGTTTAATGGAGAAACTCACTTGTTAGAATTTATTTAGGGGAGAAATTATCGGATTTGAGTTTCGCTCCGTGTGATAAATGCCTAGCTTTGTAGTTGCAAATATTTCTACAAGTCTAGGATAATTCCATGATGTTCAATTTTTAAACTAAATTAGTAAATGCCGTGTAATGCGTATCTAACGTCATTCAGAACGAAATGTACATATTTTTATCGTATTGAAATAATTTAACTAAACTATTTGTCATTTAAAATAATCAAAGAAAGATTTTTGACATTGAGCAAAATAAAAGTTATATTCATCAGTTTATATTTCAGCAAAGCTAAAAATTAATAAAAAGGATTTTCACTAATTTTAGGAACTTTTAGCTTTACTACAATATAAAGGGATTTCAATAATTTGAGAAATTTTTAACATTGGAGAAAATATAAAATTATTTTTGGTGTCTAATATAAGTATTATTTTTCTAAAATATATAATTAGATAAAAAAAACTGGAACAGCATATTTGATATAAAAAATAATTTTAAAAAGACCATAATGTAATATATGGAAACAAATTCTACTAGAACAGTTTGTTTAGTAATCTGAAATTTCTTGAGTTTAATTAATTAAACAGGAAAATAGTATACAAAATGTAATTTTTTTTAATTTTTTTTTATTTTTTACATATATTACTCCTTTTTTACTAAATTCAGGTCCGAATTAAATTCTAATTCTAAATAGAAGCTATTTTTCTGTGTTACTTTGTCTTACCAGTGCAGTAAGAATGGATTATGGAATACTACTGACATTATTTTTTTAAAGAATTCTTAACAAAAAATTATTTTCTCTTATTAATATGTATGAACATTTTGGATAATAGAATGAGATCTCTAAAAGGGGAATAAGATATAAAGTATAAAATTTGATAAGTCTGAGATCATAACTTTGTAGCATTTTTTTAGCTAAAACTCTCTTGAAATTTCTCTGCAAGTCCAAAGAGAAATCACTTTTTTTTTCTCGGCATACGTGATACAAGGAAGGCTCATGCTCATCGTCAGCAGAATTGGTTTTGAACCCATGATCTCCCAAACAGAGTTTTTGTCATCTTTTGCTTATTTTTTGGAAGCAAAAACACATTTTGTTAAGAATTTGATTATTGCATATCTGTAATGGCCTTTCACTAAATATATTTTATTTTCGTTTAATCATCAGTTGGTCGATTAATAATATTAGCATATAACATTAGATTGTCATTAAAACGAAAAGACAAATTAGTTACTGATGTGAATTAATTAGGAAAATTCTGAGTCATCATATACAAGATATTTTAATTTTTGCATACCTCCTTGAATTCTTGGAAATTCATAAAGAGTGCTCCAACATGTTTTTTTTTCATTTACTTTAATTCTTTTCCTATTTAAGCGTAGAAATATCATGAAAATTTCTTTTAACTTGCATTATATTAATGAGTTTATAAATCTTTTGATAAATCTCTTGGTTTGTGCAGCTGACCTTGAGAATTTTATCAGAATCAATTTCTGATTTGTGCAGTGAATCATCTGATTTTAAAGTAATCGGATGAAAAAAAACTTAAGAAGTGCAGAAAATGAAACTTCAGAAGAAACAATTTTATTTAATAGAACTGAATATTTCAGAATTTGAAAGTACTAAGAAAAGGTGATTCACTATATTTACCATTGCATGTTTTTTTCCCCAAAATTCGACTTGAAAACCAGAAAAAGTCAAAGCATTAACAATCAAGTTCAGAACTAGCAAAGGATTTACTATTTTTTTAAATTTATTTTTTGCTAGAAAATAAAAGCACAAATACAAACTTCCATGCGGTATTATATGATTATTATTTTGAAGTGTTTTATTATAGTAATGACTATAAACATTTTATTCTATCAATAATTAAATCTAAATACATTTTAAAGACAGTTTAATGCTTCTTAATTATCCTTTAAAATATCTGTTTCAACCTTAATTGCTAGTTAAAATTAAACAAAGAAATATTAACATCTTCGCCGTCCGTAACGCGTCTAGCGAGTTTAAGTGATATTTCCATCGGGTGGCCGTAACACGTTTCAATCGTTCTTAACTCTTTGAGGGCGAAAGACGCATATTTGCGACTTTAAAAATTGTCCACCCTCAAAGGGTCAAACCTTTTAAAACTTTTTAATGTTTGAAACCATTTGTAAATTCCTACTTGTTTGAGTTTTCATTTTTGTCTGTTCTAATGCAGCGAAAAACAGAAATTTTCGCTATCAGGAAAGGATGATGAAGGGGTTAATTGAGCTTTCTGTTGTTGTTGTTACTTATGGAAGTTGACATGGACAAGCCCCACGCTGATACAGCAACAGATTTAAGCTGAAAGGAGCGTCTCTTGTTTTTGAAGTAGCGCCAACTAGGGCCAAGAGTACGATTTAGCTACACACTCACCACATTCGCTTGCACAGCCCCTTTTTACAGGGGGAGGGGGGCATAGTCACGCATCTCGCATACAGCACACAGAAGAAAACCAATTCCGAAACGGGACCTGAACCCGGGACTCCCAGAACACGAGGAAGACGCGCTACCTCTGTGCCAGAAAGCCGGCTATTAATCTCTCTAAAATCTTGTATTAATTTAACCCGAATGAAAAATGCATAATTTTTATCGATATTCATAATATAAACGTATATATACATTTAAGAAATTTTTTATTAAAGTATGCTATTGCATATAACTAGAAGAAAAACAATCGCATAATTATTTTTCCTGCCTGTATTCATGCACTTAAGAATTAAACGGTGAAAATTTGCCTTTTTTCTGCGTTTCTTTTCTGTGAAAAAGCAATTCAAACTTTGAAAGACGCTACAAAATTGTTTATAGCCCGAGAAATAACAATAAAGAAAACCCACGCATGCCACCGCTTTCATAATTCACTTGAAACAACGAAACCGAGTTAAAATTGAAACGATCATTAGTCAAATAAGCATTTGCGGAATCGAATCGGAGCTAAATGCTTATGAGTTTTAAATGATCATCGTAAATCTTTCAAGTCCAAATAAACCTTACGAGTCAAAAGCACTTGGTACATTTAGATTTCATGAACTTTAGCTCTTAATAGCGATTCTCGAATTTTATGGCTTTGATCTCTTAAAAATGCATGTTGTTAAGTAGAATGTACGGCTTGATGCACTAGAAACGTTTTGGAGAGATCTCGAGCTTAAAAATAACATGTACATATTTTTGAACGGATGACATTTCAATTAAGATAATATATCATGGCTATTAACATTTCGTCCGATTTTTAAAATCGATATTTAAGTGAATCGATATAACTTCCTCTTAGAGTAATTTTTGAATTTATAAATATTACTCCACCTATCTTTGACAGATATCATTAGCAGCATCACTGCCTGTCTGGAAATAAAATGAGAAAGTATTTTAAAAGTATGGTGACAATCTTTAAAAAATAATTATTGGCCTCCAATTATACAGGGTGTTCATTAATTATTGTCGGGGTTTCCGTACCTCATAGCTTTCGAATAAAAGATACTACACAAAAACCGATTACGTCTTCGTAAATTACAGCTCAAGGAATTTTATTAACTATATTAAAGTGTAAAGCTTGCACAATTTGCTCTTTGTAGGCATTCAGATGAAGGCGGTTATCGAGAATGTTCCATATCATCGTATGCGACATATTTACCTGCACAGCTGATTGTCTCGTCGATTTTCGTGGACTGTGAGTAAATATTTCTCGGATGCGATCAACATTTTCCTGCGAAGTGCTTGGTCTTCCCGTTCCCTTTCTGTGTAGAACGCTAGCAGTTTCCTAAAATTGTGTTAAACTGAGTCTGATAGAATTATCCGAAGGAGGATTTTTCTCGTACGTGGTCCTGAAGCGATGTTGACTAGTTATGACTGATTTAGTTTCTAAAAACCACAATAAAAGCATTGCTTTTTTTTGCACGGCTGTCATTTTTATTTATGACGTCATAATTACCCAGACTGCAAATGCGCTAAGATAGCATTGTTAGCACGTAAAATTCTTTGAATTGGAATTTACGAATACGTAATTGGTTTTTGCGTAGTATCTTTTATTCGAAAGTTATCAGGTACTGAAACCCCAACAATAATTAATGAACACCCTGTATATATTTTGCTTATTAACCCTGTCAAATTTTGTGCAAATCAAACATTTGCGAGAAGTAATGCTACACAAACGCATTGATTGTTTTTGGACGTTCATATTAAACATATCCTAACAAGTATAATTTGCAAAGAATTGTTCCAACAAGTTAAAATGCAAATTTTAATACAACTAACAATAAATGGTATACAACCAAAAATATTCACTTTGCAGATTTCAAAATATTACTTAATGAAACAATCAAT
This sequence comes from Argiope argentata, assembly GCA_026289955.1. Taxonomy (NCBI): domain Eukaryota; kingdom Metazoa; phylum Arthropoda; class Arachnida; order Araneae; family Araneidae; genus Argiope; species Argiope argentata. The sequence continues at coordinate 2,280,572 of JAOUZG010003472.1, forward strand.
GGTGAACACAATAAGGAACAATTAATCAATTTGAGACACGCTGTGAAAGAGAAACATCTAAAATATGATAAGACCTAACAAAATAGTTTTTCCAACACGGTAGTGCATGCCCACATACTAAAAGTGAAAGAAACTTTACAACAACTTCGCGATGCCCCATTTACGGTATTTGCCAGATGTTGCTTCTTCATGCTATTTGCTGTTTTGCTTCATGCATATTAGAGGTTTCTATAGAGAAGTTATATTCTTGTATAGGTGTCAAAACCTGGTTTGATGAATGGATTGCATCGAACAATTGGACGTTTTCATCTCATAATTCGTTTATTCGTTAATCAGAAAAATGGACAAATGTTTCAGTTTCTGAAGGGAAATATTCTGGACAAATTGATATTTAATTTTTATGGTAAAAATTGTATTCTGATTTTACTAAAAAGGGAAAGAATCGCATTTATACAGCCAATAATTTTATTTTCTACTAAAAAACTTGGATGTATCTGTCTGAAATAAAGGAAATGCGAAGCATGTATAACAAGAACTCTATAGCTATAAAATAGAATTATTTACTTTCTCTTTATCCCTAGTATTCTATGTTGATGCCTTACTTATCGCTGTATACTTCATAGTTAAAACCACAAATTCCTTCTGTATGTGGATGTATATGAATTAATTTTTGTAATTAATAAATATTTTGAAATGATTTCTAAGCATAGTAAATCTCATTTCCCGATAAAATGTAATAATAATATTTCACCAATATAAAAAAAACTTATATATAATTGATATATCCGTTTAATAAACTCAATAATTTCAAAAAACGATAAAAAAATTAATTACATTTTTTTAAATTTTCTGTCAAGAAATTCTTGATATGTTTCGACTACTAGAATAAATGATTTCTAGTTATTAATATATCAAACGGCCTAATAATTTAGATCTGACTCTGTGTAATGAATTATACATCACAATTTATTCGTTTTTATCGCTCGTCACTTTCACGTGACGCGTTGATCGTTTTCACAAGTTTTTCTTTTGAGTTTTTAGGATATTTAAATATCATCTTTTTTTGAAACCAATATTTAGAGTTACAGCGTAGACAACAGCTCTATTTCCAACGTACAACTAATATCTGTTTTCTGAAACCTTTCTACAATAAAAATATGTTTGTGGTGATGGAGAGATTTGAATTAATGAAAGCTTTTATTTTCGAATTTTCCAACGTATTTAATGTATTTCAGTAACTTGGAAATCCGAATTCGAATCGTCCTATTAATATGTGACGTATCTAAAATGTATTAAAAAGTATTTAATCTCCAAACTCTCAGTTATTTTTATTTAAGTTAAATCTTACCTTTATGGACAATTTGAGGGAGATGTTTGACAGTTTAAAACTGAAATTGTTAATTGTGCCTTAAATTCCTTTCAAATTGTTGAATTAGAATTCAAAGAATCTGTCCAGTATTGACTTTTAATTATCTAGATCTCGATATAAATTTTCATGCTAGAAATTGATTAGCTGATTATTTCTTTATCCTTAATTCCTCTGTTCATTTGGAATTAAATACTCATTTAGAAAGGCTTTTAAAAAGGTTTTTTTCCCTTCATTCTCATCAGACTGTAGCTTGTGTTTAGGGATCCCAGAAAGAATTTTGGTAATGTGGCCTTTCTTTTTACTATCTTTCCTAACTTAAACCATTTTTCACAAGTTATTTATGGACATATTTTAGTTATTAAAGTAACTTTATTTATACGAAAAAAATAAATGACATTGATTTTTATGTCATTTTTTTTATTCCTGTTTGACTAAATTCCTGTTTTATTCCTGTTTGATTAATTTAATCCTGAGATTAATATGATATATGATGGAAAATCTTGACCAATATGAAATGTATGCAATTTAATTAAAGTAAAACGTTCGCCAACAAATGAGTCAAGTTCTTTAGTTTTATACTTTGAATAAAAAAAATTCTATTTACGAAATATCAAAGATGAGAACTCATTAGTAAAGTAATCGAGGTTGAATTTTTGAGCCTCAATTTTTCTTAAATGAGTTCAAAGCTAAAGTGATGAACTCTTCCTAATAAAAGCTGTTTCTATCACAATGCTTTCTTTTAAAATTAATTTAATCTTTAAAAAGAATTTTAATTGATAACTATTCAGCCAGAATTTTTAGATCCTTCGGCAGATTTTGTCTTGCATCGTTTTTCACCTGCACCCGCTCTAGTGCATAAGTTTAACATCTTATTTACGGAATTGTTTTACCATCAATTTTTCAAATTTATTTTTGAACCATTAGTTAAGTTTTGATATAGAATAAATTTAGGAAAAAAAATTAAATTTAAATAGTTCAATTAATTGAATTAATAATTAAAGATTTTTAATGTTATTTTTAGATAATATCTAAAAATACCCTTTTTACGTTCTAATAGAAATACGTTCTTCTTATTTTTTTCAAGTACTTTTAGAAAAAAATAGCTATATTGTGAAGATATAAGCTGGATTTAAACGGCAATTTAAAGTACCGTAGGTAAATAAAGGGTTAAAGTTTATTCATATTATTAAAAAATAACTTTTAATCACTTAAATTTCTTTAGCTTTATTTGATCTTGAAAAGTTAGGTGATAAAGCTATCTAAAAAAGTTCAATTAATCTATATAGGTAAGGAGAGACATAGAAGATATGCAATGGGTTATAGTTTCAACATTTCCCTCGATATGGAGGTGGCAAATGATTATTCATAAAGAATCTAGGTGTTATGAACTTTTAAATACGATAAATTGTGGTAAAATCCTATTAGTGGATAGTGATAAAGGGCTTCTATTTGCTTGTAACAATTATTTTAAATATATAGATATTTATTTCTTTTATTAGTCGTTTGAAGTATGAAAATAATTCTGAAATTTAAAGACAATCTTGATATATATATTCTTTTCCAAGTCTGATATTTTGATTACAATATTTATTTCTTTTTTTTATCGTACAAAGTATACACTTAGAGAAAGTATCTGTCAAAAAATTCGAAATCGAAGTTTTAACGACTCTCCACATTTCAGACATTTCTGAGTACGAAATAGCATCTTTTTGGAATTATTCTTTCTGTGAACGCAATAACTCAAAACTCTATTGAACTAGACGGATAAAATTTTGTACATAATCTTGACTCTAGTTTTTGCAATTTCAGCCAAACAATCAACAGCAGGAAATCTGTCTGTATGTTTTTCCGAATGTAAGAAAACAATTACTCTAAAATGAAGAGAATACACGAAACTGTACGCAGATTTAGCTTCTAAATTGTATTTATGTTTCAAGGTTGAACCAAATCCACCAAACTGTTGCCCTTTTGTTGATATGTATTTTCAAATGCATCTAAATGTGATAACTCAAAAAAAAAAAACACCAACTTAAATATATGAAATTTTGTATGTGACTTTATAAATACAATTGTAGTTATTTGTCGAGTATTAATTTCAAAAAGTCCGAAAAAATATATCCAAAATATATATTCGGTTTTCTGTAACTTATTTAGTAACTTAATCTTCAAAGATAGCACTGTAATAGAGTCTTTAAAGGGTTCTATAGAAATAATTATTTATTATCAGTGACTTTAGGGTAATAATACGGAATTACATTTATTAGTACACAAGCAAAAATTTTTAGTGGAGAACATTCCTATTATTTGTTACATACATTAATACTTTTAATGTTCTTATTTGGGTTCCAGAAAATTTTAAAGATACTCTATCAGTACTAAAACAACTCATGCAAAGGAACATGTTCTTGTCGTGCATCTATACTAAAAAGCTCTACTTGACATAAAAAGAATTCGAGATTTTTAGGAAAAACTATAGGGGAAATAAGACGGAGTTACAGATTACACTTTTTTCATTGTATGCATGCATTTATTGTACGGAGTAAATAATGGAAATTTGCCAGCAGTCATACGGCTCTGACTTAAAAGATTTTCTTACAAATATGCCCCGCACAGTAGATTTTTAAAGAATTTCCGTCAATTCGAATCTATATCTTTTCTATTAAACAATTATATTCAATTTTCATTGGAAAATAAAAAGAAAAAGAAAAAAACTTTCACGAAATATTTATTTCAAAACCTTTAAACAATTCATAAACAGAACGTGCATATGGCAGGAAATCTCAAGTTAAAAATTTATCTCAAGTTCATTCATTGTACCAATAGTTATTACATATACTGAATAAATATGTATTACCTTAGGATTATTAGGCAATATAACATTGAACAGATCATCCAAGTTTCCTTAATTTGAAAGAATGCCATCTGGAGCATGTGGCACATATATTCTATGTAAAACTGATTTTTACTTTAAGTTGATTGGGATTTTTTGATAAGATAAATGCATCTAGACGAGTCATTATAAACAAGCACGAGTCAAACTTGAGTCAAATGCAAAGGAAGAAAAAGCATAATAGTTGACTGTTTAATATCTCTGAAAAAGAAAACTCGATATAATTTTTTTTCTGAAATGAATATTTTTCTGGCTGTATAAATTACGACATTTATCTCTTCGAAGAAATAAATTTATAGATTTCAGAATTAATTTTTTAAATTGGTTCTGTAATAAAATAACATGCCCTTTGATTACGGGGTGGGATAGGAACATATATTCACCGGTTTTGCATCATATTTCATCGTATCAACAGATACGAGACTGTTGCATGTATAATGTTGTTTACTTATATTCGTTTATCGAGCTATTTGAGCGCTAATGTGCCTTTATGAGCTTAATAAAACGGATTTTCCTTTTCCGCTAAGATTAAATATTTAATCTTTTTTTATCTCAATCTTTCTTTGCATTCTTCAGAATGTAAATGTAAAGCATAAAATAATTAAATCATAATGAAGCAATTTCAGCTCTTTTAACCTCTTTTATTGGCACAGCTTTCTTTTTAATGTTTTCGAGCAACTTCTATCAGCTTCTTATAAAACATTGGAGCAAATAATTTACCGATAATTCAAATATTCTTTCTTAACTCAAAACTTGATTAGCCTTCGGAATATATCTGAATATCTGTTTTTAAGCTCTTATACTTCGATAGATAATCTATACTTGCAGTAAGACTGGTACTGATTTGCTTGAATATTAAAGCATCGAAAAGCTTATGCCTGTAATTATAGGAATCTTTAAACTTTTTTAATAGAATACAAAGTATCAAACCAAGTCAATAAAAATTTGAATTAATAATTATGAATACTTTGAGAGATCATTAATTCATCGAAAGAGTATCTGCTTCATCCATATTTTGGTCAATTTTTGGAACAACTCATCTCAGTCATGTATCTCATAATCACTTTCAATAGGAAATAAATTTAAGATTTTTTCAATTCATTAATTAAACTTTTATCAGTATATATTGACAATTATAAAGTTCATTTACTAAGTTACACTCAACAATTAGGTCATAAATACTTTGACAAGTCCGCTACAATGCAATATAACACACATACTACAATACAAAATGTGCACTATGCAATATGACACACATACTACAATACAAAATGTGCACTATGCAATATAACACACATACTACAATACAATATGTGCACTATGTAATATGACACACATACTACTATACAATATGACACGCTATTTCTCTACATAATCTCCTAGCCGCTGAAGCCATTTGTCGGAACGCAACACAAATCGTTCTTTTTTGTCCCGTAGGTAGCTTAGAACTGCTGTCTGAACCTGGTCTTTGGAAAATGTAATGAGCACTGCCAATGGATATTCCCAACCTTGTGAAATGTGTGCTATTGTTGAGATTAATATCTTCCATGCTGCGCCATGACTGATCTGCTCACCGCTGTTGGTTTTCCTTGCCTTTCTACATTGGTTAAGTCTGTGCAATCGTCTTCGAACTGCTGGTACCATTTCACAATGGTTGGACGTGGCATTACATATGACCCATATACTGAAAATATCTCGCGTTGAATCGACGTACTTGTTAAACATTTTACCCATAAAAAACGCACTGTTCCACTTACTTCAACGGTGGAGTAAGTTTCCAGCTGTCGCGCCATTTGTTTCTCGTACTACACAACAACGATTTCCACTATCCGAATGAAGCTGCTACCGTTGTAAGTCGTGGTGTTCAACCATCGTCTGCCAAGTCTTGGCTCTTGTTTCACCATGAAGCCATTTGAGGGGGAACAAGTGAAAATTATTTTTTGAACCTCCTTTGTAAACTCACTTGTCTACATTACAGTCGAATCCCGGTTTTAAAACAAAATTTTTCATGTATTTTGAATACAACTAAATTTTTCTATTTAACTCTATAATATTTCATTAAGTGCTTTGCGATTCTGTATCACATTTACAAAAAAATGAAATTAAACCAGGCCTTCATCCTACTGTAGATTTTAAACTGATGTATTCATAATTTTCATTTCGGTCTAAACTTGAAGTAGATATATAGTTTCAACATATCTTAAATATAAATATGCTAATTGGACGCTGAAAGATCTAAAAAGGACAGATGGTGAAACAACGGAGCTAACTAATGATGAAATGATACATATGAATTTCTTCAAGCCTATATAAATTTACTAATTTATTTAAATTTCTACTCGTGATGTTAAAAACATTTTTTTTTTGCTTGAAGTAATTTCTTAGGTTTTACATGACATATCTCAATTAACGGAATATCTCAATTAACGGAAATATTTATTCTTTAATTTTTACAATTTAATGTCGTTTTGGTACTTGCGTATTATACCGTCTTCGCCAACGGTTTAGTAGCTTTTGGGCTACGGATTTAAATTTGGCGATAAAGATAATCAAATTACACCATTGCCGGATTGCCATAATTGGAGGTTTAGCAATTAATTGGGATAACTTCAAATTTGGTGATAAAGTTGGACGGTATAATACGTAAGTACATTTTCACATTTAATTAGCTTAATTCTTGGTTGTCAGCATCTTGTATTGTGTATTTTCTAATTGCATTAATGGTTATTTTTTGATTAGTGGCATTTATTTAATTTTAATTAAAATTTTATTTGTTAATTTTTTTTCCAGACAGAATTTTTAAAAGTTAGGTCATAAATATTTTAATTAGTTTATTTTTAAAAAATCATATGCTAAAAAAACAATTCTCAGAACGATTCAGATTAAAAACTTTCCCTCGAAATTTCAGTTTGCTTGTAGTAACAGGTCTCCTCATATTATATCTGTTCTAAAAGAGAGATTTTTTCAAAGTTAGTAAGTGAACATTTACATCATTCATTTATTATTCACAAGCAGAAATGTTTTAACGTTATAAATTTTTTATTTTTCAAAAATTTCTTTTTTAACCCTAAAGAGAAATTTGCAGAACATTTACATCTTTGCATTAAACAAAAAGAAATCACAAGGAAGAAAACTACTCAATCGGTTCAAAACTCTCCTTCAACCTTCAGTGCATGCTTATTATAATCCAGCCCTCTTAAGTGAAAACTTGAAAAAAAGTTTTTAAAGAATAATCCTTTTTTCTCTTTCGTATTTTAACTACCAAAAGTTTAATTATGAAGCATTTAATTCATTTACCAAGGTTACTAAAATTTAAATTCGTTTCACAACTTAACATAAGATGTTAGTTTAAAATTCATTGAGGATAAGAGTTTAATTGTTTTTTAGCTTAACCACTTAACTGTTTTGCCCGAGTGCCATTCGTGCATCGATTTATCGAATTTTGATAGTTGTAAGCTACAAATGAAGCATTTATAACGATTATAATTCGATATTAAAACTACTTCAAATACATAGATAAGTCAAGTATTTAATAGATTTTCATTTGAATCAAAATAAAAAAAAAATTTCAAAATGGAAGTCATCTTATAAGATAGGAAAGAAATTAAAACAGTTTAGTGGTTAAAAACCACTAACCCCTCCTTATTCTGAAACTCTACAAAAGCGTTTCTAGAATATGACATTCCAATAAAAAGATATTTAACAAGACATTACATATCTAATCTTATCGTATTCCATTGGGCATTGCGGTGGCCTGATGGTAAGGTCTCGACTTCGGAACTCCACGACTTCAAGTTCAAGACCTGATTCTTCCAAATAACCATCTTGCAAGAGGGTATGCTTCACTATAAATCCGTTGGAACCCAGCATCTTCCTGCCGGTGTGGTATAGCAGTTAGGAGATGCTTTGACCGCTGTTCAAAATTGCCAGTACTTTTTGAAGCTATCACTAATGCTGCTTTAAGACGGGACGTTAATATAGCTAAACAAATAAACCAAACTATCTTATTCCAGGCTTACGTAAGAGGAGGATACTTTGTTGAATATGAGGTATCTAAAGAATGAATTTTTAAAATTATCATCTGTCACAGCTGATTTATATCTTTTAATGTAGTGCTCCTTATTGATAACATTCCTTATTTGTGAAATAAGCAAACAGGAAGGTCAAACTTGAAATTGAAATTCAATCTGAGATGAGGATGTTTGGAGTTTCAAAATAATATTTTGAAATATGGTACAAAATTTGCAAAATTTATTCATGTATACAGTACATTTAGATATTAAATGGAAACCATTCAGTTCAGCTTTTATGAAAAATGCGGCTCAGAAATTGGAAATAAAATAAATAATATTGTAGAACAGAGAATCAGTTGAGGAGTTTAAAACAAATCACGTAAACTGTGAATAATGCATTAGCCGGTAATTAACAGAGGCTCTTAACGTGCTTAATTTATTAAATCATTTCATTCGCCTTCTAGTGGCTTCCTTCCGCAATGGCATATGATTTCAAACCTTATCATAAATATAATACAACTTCAGAGCACTTCTGGCTTGGTTTGGTGGAAGCCGTGCATGGAGAACTTTGGATCGAGTCAAACCCACGCGACACCGAAAATTCTCCGCTAACTCATCTGAATAAAGTGGGATTCAGAAACCGCAAATTACGTTTCTCTGGTGCTGTCATGCAAATAAGACTGCCGTTGATTTAATGCTTGGTAAACACGGGATATTTTTAGAAAGTTTCTACAGAAGTTTGACTAGTTTGCGTGAAGTTACTAGAAATAGGTATGCGAAATCTTGGATTATAGAGGATTGAGAAATTTTATAACGTAGGAGCTAGATTTGGCTTTATTACTCCAAATACATTGCTAAAAAATAGTGTTTTGAAGCAAATGGGATTTTAAAATTTAAAATATAGTTTTTAAATGAACTATTTGGATATATTCAAAGGTATGCGACGACTATATGAGGGAGTTTTTTTAATGATATTGGAAACTGGTTAAATTTTTGAATATTTGCATAAAAAGTATCTACGAAACCAAAATATACCAGTTAATAGACAGATGTTTTACAGAAACTGGGGAAAAGAGCTGTATTTTGGCCAAAAAGAGATATAAATACAAAATGTTCTTGTTTAGAATTTTATCAAATTTTTGCTTTAATTGTTTCATATAGCTAAAAAAATAATCTAGTTCCTGAACTGAAAAATGTATGAAGTAATTTGAAGAATTAAAAGATTTTAAGTGAAGAAGAAAGTTATTTATATGAAGTGATTTTTTTAATGTTTAAATACTTTTTTCTATATAAATTTCATACTACCACGATGAATATAAAAAAGTGAGAAAGAAAGAATTCATGAATAAATTTTTTTGAGATTCATTTACTTGGAGTTGAATAATTTCTTTTCTGAAAAGGAACGTTTAGCAAAATGTCACCTGTAAAATAAAGACGACTTATGAACCAAAACTTTTAGTTTAGTGATTCATCAATTGATTTGATTAAAATTTTAAAGAAAACTTCAATAAAATATATTAGTTCTTCTTACGCGTCCTCTTGTTATTGTTTTGTGTGTTCAATTATCGAATTTCATAATCTCAACAATATAAGGGTTCCGTGTACATTATAGAATGTCAATCTAGCAAATCAAATCATGGTGATATTATTGCTTAAAGTGGCATTTTTCGTGTGTTGTTACAATGTACATAAATATTAAAAAATCCAGTTTACAATATTTATTTTTAAAGAGGGAGATTCTCTTTATTTTCCTGTATGTCACGCACCAAGGCCATTTTGTGTCCTTGTATAGTGAGTAAAACATATATGCATCTTGGTACGTTTTTTTGACATATGATGTTGATCTACTATTTTGGTTCCAAGAATATTTGAAAAATTATCCGATTCGTTCTGCTTTTGAGTTATTTGTTGGTTAAAGCTGATGTCCTTATAAGCTAGGAGATCTTTCTTTCTATTTTTATGTTGTCCAGAAAAGTTGGTATAAAAGTTTTCTTAAGTCTTGAAGGGAATTTTTGTTTGGGCTTTGTTTTTAGTTTTAACTTTTCAGATTCATTGAAGGTTCTAGGAAAAATCCGAACATAATTAAAATTAATTTGCATATTACTTTGTGTTCACCAAAAACCAACAAAGTTTGTTTCGTGTTGAACGTTTCTCAGACCGTTCGCGTCAAACCAGTAAATGCCTTGCACATCATCTAATTGTGAAAGATTCGCGAATCCATTGACTCTCAAGTCTATCAGGACCTCCATGAACAAATGGCGGGACTGGTAGATAGAATATATTGTGAGACAATAGACCTAGTTGCTGTATTACATTTCTGAACCAGGTAACCTTATGATTTCAAAATAAAGGATTTTCTTGTTATTGCATACGGCCTCTGATTTTGAACCAAGCCTTATCAACTAGAGTCAGCTATAAATATTTCATTTATAATTTATTAAGTTGGGAAGATAGCATGTTCCCATAAGCAACAAGATCTTTCTCTCTCTAATTCTGTCCTGAAAAATTGGTGTAGCGTACCGTACATTCATATATTTCTGAAGCCCAGAATTTCGGTGTTAAAATCAGAAATTAAACTTCCCTTTACTGAATCATTGTGTCTTTGGATCATCATGCCCTTGAACTCGCAAGTAGATAGTTTATGAACAGATAATATCTATAATTTGATACAGACCTTCAATTTTGCTGTAAAAACTACATACTAAAAACTTCATTCACTTAGATCTTGACATTTATATTTCAGTTATTGAGCTCAAAGCTATGCATAGTTCCATAAAGATCGGACAATTACTAAATTCTGGAATTTTTCGGTTAATACGGTACTTTATATATATTTCGCATATAGAAAGCCGAATAAATAAATAAAAACAATATAAAAAACTAAGAAAGAGAAATAAAATTTGAATCATTTTCTTTTTCATTTAAAGAAACTAGTTAAAAATTTTCTTTAAGAGGGAAAACTAACTTTGGTCACAGTTATCTAATACGACTTATTTTTACAAGCTTTTGACATAATTCGAGAACGGTCGAAAGAGAAAACACGCGGGAATGTTAACTAAACTACCGAGGCGACATTTACACCAGTTCCCTGCTGAATCAAGTTTAACTACTCTGTAAAAACAGGATATAAAACTTTACACCTAATTTTATAGTTGTGTTCAAAGTTTAAAAGAAAAGTTGTCATCGGAGTTTTAGTGTTTCTCCGAACACTACTCGTAAAATGCTAGTATCAGTAAAATCGAAGGCTCTTTCCTTTTAGATATAATAAAATGAATAAGATATACGAATCGCTATTGGTATCCTTTTATTCTTTTTGCTTACAATGAAACAGTATGCCGATTATATTGAAGGAAGTTAACATTCTTTATTTCTAACAAATGTATTCAATTTCTTTGCTTCGTATGACTGTAAGACAAATTTTGGAATACTTCGTATTTCTATACTGATTTTAGATCTTATTTCAGTAATATTTTCTATCATAATTCAGTAAACATTGGATTAGATATACTAGATTCAAAAAGCAGTCACATAAAATATTTTTTGAAACAATTTAGGAAATGCATGTGCATGAAATACATAGCGTGACTTTTACGAGGTTTATGATGACCTTTGATACAACGAATGCATTTGCCTGAAAGGCGAAAAATATAAAATGAAGGAGGGTCTCAGAGAAAGAATAGGGTTGCAATAAACATAATAGTCGAAATATGCAACTTTTTCCCAATTTTTAATTATTGAAATGTTTTCACCGCGTTTTGAAACAGCGAAATGAAATCAGATAAGTCAATTTTTATTCATGTCTTATACTAAGTTATCAAAATAATTTCTTCTGATACATCAAATTCCATCATCAGCATTCCAACCAAGTTGTACACAATATTAAACCACACACGCATACGCGCTCACACACATATGCACACTATTGTAATATTGTGATTCCTTATCGTTTAAAAATAATTTTTGTTTCCATTACCAAATCGGGAATTATTTTTATATTTTTATTATATCTGTTAAATTTACTTCCAAGATGCAAATACAAATTTGGCACAACATAAGATCAGATAGGATAAGTCATATCACTGACTCTCCGACCCACCTGAAAGCACACGGATAAAAATTCTGAATGACCGGACCTCGGCAACAGCAACACTGGCATGAACAGTGATTGAGCTCTTAGTGTCATCAACCGCCACGGTTCAACCCTTCTCGTAGGAAGCAGGTTCCGCCATCGACGGGAGAAACTAGATCCCTCTCCTATTTGTGTACCCTCTAGGGTGGCGAGATACAACCACCATGCAGGAAGAATCGCATCCACTTTTCGAGGTGCCCCCAGGGGGATAGATAGGATAAGTCATACCAGACACTCCGATCCGCCTGAAGACATACTGATGTAAACTACTAGGGCTGAATGACCGGCTAGCCATAGCAGCAATTCTCACGGGAACTATGGTGGAGTCCTAATGACTAGCACTGGCCATGGTTCAACCCTTCCCGTAGGAAGTATGTCCCGTCATCGATGGGAGAAGCTTACCCCTACCTTTCAGTTTACCCACCAGGGTGGCGAGAACAGCTACCATTCCGGAAGCATTTCATCCTCTTTTCGAGGTGCCTCCTCCTGGAGGGTTGTATAGATAAGATAAAAAAAGAAACATTTGAACACGTATTTTCTTAAATGCAATATTGAGTCTAATTTTTCTGATTTAATATTCTGTCTCTCAATGGCTCCGATTCTTTATCAAGAGAGCGTTCTCATATAGTCAAAACAATTTGAAAGATCAAGACAAATTTAATTGAAATACTGAACAGCTCCATTCAAACCGAATATATAGAAAAGGTGTGATTATATATACAAGCATTTGAAATAATATAATTTCTATAATGAATTATAAATGGTATCATTGTTTATGTATGTATCCTAAATAATAATCATATGTTAGTAAAATATCTTCAATCATTCCAAGTTAAGATAATATTTGCAAACATACTGTGTTATTGAATTGACGTAAACGTAGATAGGGAAATGATGGGTTTATACGAACTATTACATCAGCATTCAAGTTATGTAATATATGTCAGGAATACAGAGATGCTTTCATTAATCTATCTCCAAAACATTTTCATTAAACTGTCGAATCGACAGACCAATTATGTTTGAGGATCAAATAGAAGTTCTTTCCAGATTATTTATAATATTCCAGCAGAGAGGCAGTATTAAACTCCTAAGAAATCAAAGACTACCCCTCCAAATATTTTATCAATGACACTGACATTTCTTCCGATCATTTTATTCAACGATTTTCAGTCACTCATCCAATAAAAACAAATTTTCATCACACATTTCATTAAAATATAGTTGAAAATGAAATTTCAAAATTATTTTGGGGAAAAATTAGGCTTTTTTCAGGGAAAAGTATTGAATGTTCAGTTTGAGCTCATGAACGTGCAGAGTATTCAGTTTGAATGTTTGATTAAGATTCATTGATGCTTTTGTAAAAAAAAGGAATACAATATTAGCCAATGAAAATATCTTCAGTTGTTTAGAGTTTTCCATCGTGTTTTTGCGTAGCTTTGCACTATGAAGTGACCTTTCACTACAAACTTTAAGGTTATGACAAATTCTTTCTAGAAATTAAATTTAATTTATGAAATATCTGAAAGAAAAAATCATGAAAGAACTTATCTATTTTTGAATTGATCCATTTTAGTGCATTTCTTTTATGAATTGATCCCTTTTTAGGGATTTTCTTTTACGAATTTATTCGTTTTTTGGGCTTTTTTTCCAGGAATTTATCTATTTTTAAAGTATTTTTTTATCAATTGATATAGCAGTCACGTATTTTAAGTGATTTCCATTGACATGATTGTCATATTGAATTAACTTTTGAACATGAGCTATTTTGAGATTAATTATTGAAACATTGTTAATTATAAAAACATCATCCATTTCACCCGTTTCATACATCAAGACGATCTTCGGATATGGAGCGATGCTCCTTTCAGCTGTTCTTTCATTAGTAGAGACTTTGATCGTTTCCATAATCAGTTTGAAAGTTAATTGTGTGTGAAATTTCATAATAATTGGATAGTTATTTTAAGCGAAGTGGACGTTTTGTTTTTCAAAGAATATTCATGGATGTTTAATTTACATGCATGAACTTGCTACATCATTATTATAATTAATGATTTAATAATGAAATTCAGCTCTTCAGGTCGTAAAACTGGATAAAGGTTCATATTGATGATTACTAAAGACTATGTTGATTGCATTAAGAATTTGATTTTTTTTTCAATTTTATTATAAAGTAACTGGCTATAATTCTATCAGAAATATTTCCTTCAAGGTATATATTAAAATATTGTATCAGCTCATATATATTTTTTGATTCATCAGATTTTTCTTCAAATATCGTAAAGGCTTATGGAACTTAAAATTTTGAAAATCTGACGTAAATTATTAAATCCAAATTACAAAAATTATTTCTTTAAAAACTGGGATTACAAAGTGACTGAGGAGAGAATGGCTCTGTAGAAAAAAGTCGTAGATGATGAAGACTTGTTCACAGGAAAAATATTAAATTCTGAAAATGTGTTTCTCATAGATAAGTTTAATACTTAAACCCATGTTATTGCAGAGAAATCAATTAGAAAACTTCTAAAAAATTTAATCTGATATTATCATATCAAATGAGATGAAAAAAATCAGGAATTTTAAAAAGATGTATTTATAGAGATTTAATAAAGTGAATTTTGAACGCATGATATTTAGAATAATAATAATAAAAAAAATAATTGGCCTTTACTTCTAAGTTGAATTGTTAAAAATATATTTTCCATCATAGTATGAACCATAAAATTTATTTTTTTATGATTAAATATGAAGGGGATAGTTACTAATGTTATTTTTATTAAGTTACTAAGATTATTTTATGATCATATTTTTTTGGATACTTTTATATAAGATAAGAATATGATAAGAAATAATATATCATAAGAATTTCTTAGAAAAAAGTAATTGTCCAAAAGCAACACTATTCGTGTATATATATATATATATATATATATATATATAATATTGGGATATCAAGTTATAGAAAAAATATAAAAATTCAGTTTTTTAAACTAGAAGTAAAAAGTTCTTTAGGATTTGAGTTTCAATAACAAGGGAGATCAAAAAGAAAGCAAGCAAACGTTTTATACGATTAAGTAAAACTTAATGGGCATTTCAACATAAAATTGATTCTTAGCTTTTAAATATCATTTTAAACATTAAATTGAATTTTTACATATATGCTATATCCTTGTTGACTTTATAATTCACGGATAATTTTATTTTTAAATTTTGAATTTAGTTAAAATTCTAGTTCACAAAATATTTTCCTGCATTTTGTATTTTTAAATTTCTAAAAGATATTCACTATACACTACTGACTAGAAAATGCTGTATTCCTCTATAGATTTTTGTAAAGTGTAACTTTGTACTTTTTAAAAATAATTGGTATAAATTATATATATATTAGAAGTGTACAAATTACGGCACGATAAAAAATGCCAAGGAGTTAAATCAGAAAAATAAGAACTTGCGTAACCTATATTCACGCTACTTAATTCTATATACAAAACGCAAATATTGAAAAAAAAATCTCTAAATTAAGAGACAATTACTTTAAACGTTCCTTATAAAATTTTTATGTCTGTTTTATTGCAAAGTTCAGCATGCAACACCGCTTTTTCTCTTTCAGGAGAAATTGTTAACATTTTCTTCTTCCCATTACTTTCTTTCTAATTGAATTTTAAACACTTTGTTTCACTTATGATCATTCTCGCGATTATAAAATTTCGCATTTTATCGAAAGTTTTTTCTTCTCCAGATTTTAAAAATTCTTGCACAATACAATGCGCTTCAGGGGAGATAATCTGATATGAGTTTCGGTCTCGACATGCCGACCTAGCGGGTTCAAAATTTGGTATGAATCTATAATTGTGATGTCAAGATCACGTACTAAACTTCATTTATCATGCCTGTTGTGCATTTGAATTATTGCATTCACATAGAGACAGACAGATGTTCAAGTCTTTGAAGCATTTGCTGCAATATTTACTGGTGTTCCATAACTCAGCATATATATCCTGATGATAAATTTCATGCATTTAATACGTTGCGTTATTGAATTATTGTGTTTACATATATTCGAATAGATAGATAAAAAGACTTCCTCTTGATAAATTTTGAATAAATATGAGAAACATATTAACAATTAGCTTCAAAGAATATAAAGCAAACCCATATAGCAGCAGTCGTTTATATGTTATCTTGTTAGGAAACAGAAAGAGCATCTTCCCAAAGTGATTATTTGGACATAGATTTGATAGAAGGAAATTTATTTGCATTGTTCATCTTCTAAATGAAGGAATATGAAGTTGAACATTTTACATTTGTAGAACTCTTTCTTTTTATTTTCTGTCTAGTGATAAAAAATAAAATAAGTTTTTGTTATTCTTTGCAAAAAATACGATTCGTAACGTAATTTTTAAAAACTGAAAAAATGTATTTCAAATTATAAATATAATAAAGTAACTAAAAATTTTAATTAAAATTATAAATATGATAAAGTAATTAAAATTTTAATTAAAATTATGAAAAATATAAAGTAACTAAAATTTTTAATTAAAATTATAAATAATAAAGTGATTAAAAAATTTAATTAAAATAATGAAATATATAAAATAACTAAAAATGTTATTGAAAATTAAAAATATTATAAAATAACTAAAACATTTTATTTAAAATTAAAAACAATATAAAATAATTAAAACATTTTATTGAAAATGACAAACAACATAAAATAATTAAAAAATCGTATTGAAAATGACAAACAATATAAAATTACTAAACATTTTATGGAAAATGACAAACAATAAAAAATGACTAAACATTTTATAAAAAATGACAAACAATAAAAAATTACTAAATATTTTATAAATATTTAAATAATATAAAATAACTAAAAATATTTTATTGAAAATTAAATAATATAAAATAGTTAAAAATATTTCATTTAAAATTACAAATTATATAAAATACTTAAACACGTTTAGTTAAAAATTAATATTAATAACTAAAAATTTTATTTAAAATTACAAATAATATAAAATAGATTAAATTGAAACTGAAAAAGCATATGTTGAGCCCGTAAGGCATGAAATGACTCGCCAATAATCCGAAATTCAACAAATTCGTTAAAAGAAAGCCCAAGAATGGTACTCAACAGTCTTTGAAAATGAAGTTGAAAGCCACATGCTTTATCGCGTAGTTGAATGGACTTTCGAGTTATAATAAAATAAAGTCTAAATAAATAAAAAGACAAAAATGTCAAGACCCTCTCCCCTCCTTCTCTTGCTTTCTTCTTCATCAAATGAACTTCCAGCGAGCGACATTCTCCTTCTTCCAATTCTGTTGCCAATACTGTCTCTTGCTATAAAATACTTCCACAGATGGAGACTTTTTTATGGCAACGAAAAAAGTACGTTAAGGTCAAAAAGTAGCAACGATTTGTTGTAGCTTTCAGCTGTTAGTTTATTAAAGAACCAGTTGTCAGAAATTGATAAAGTCACAAAAGTGTTCAACGAAACGTGATTTATTTCTATTTAAAATCCATGAGTTTTTTTTAATACGAATATCTATTTGCCCCTTTACGGTTCTTTGAACGTGAAGTGAGTGAGGACAAGCAAAATAATTAATGAAGAGCATGGTTCATTTTTTATCCGACCGATTTCAAACGAAAGCGATAAATCATTTAGATGCTCTTTCATTTATACAGAGCTTTCATTATTTTCCTTCGTCTGTGCCATAGTCGGTTAATCGAATTCCTACAAAGGTTTTGGTTCAGAGAGCGTGAATTTACACAAATGAAAAACTTTGTCTTTCATTACATTTTCTTTTATTTCGGACAAAATGTTTTGAATGCTGGAAATCATCCAATTTGGGATTATTCGAAAACAACTTCGATGCTAAGTGTTCGTAAAGATATCAGAAGCATATTTTCTACAGAGCAACAGAAAATTTGTTACATTGCCTCCTTATATTTTTATATTATTATTCAATAATGCAAACACTATCTTGATTGCCGAATAATTAAATAACTACGCCTTGATCAGTTAGTTTATTAAAGAACAGTTGTTAAAAAAATCTTATTAGGTTGCAAAAGCGTTGAAGGAAACGAGATCTATGTTTATTTAATATCCATTAATTTTTAATAATAATATCCATTTTTTCACTTTATGATTATTCGAACGTGAAGAGGATTTCAGGCAAAAATAATTAATGAAGGGCATTGCTCATTTCTTTTATCCGACAGATTTCAAATGATGATGATAAATCATTCAGATGTTCTTTTTCATTTACATAAAGCGTTCATTATTCCCTCTGGTCATTGTTATAATTCATTAATCGAATTGGTTCAAAGAATCATTCTCTTTTTTTATTTTAAAAAAAGTGTGTGTGTGTTTCGTTTTTTACTCTATCGAAAGAATGTGTTGTAAATTATTTCTAAATTAGTATTAAGTGTTAGCAAATGTCTCAAAAATGTTTTTGCATTATTTATAATAAAAGTTGCAACATTTTTTTTAAAAATTCGATAATTTTTTTCTTTCGTCTTTAATTTGTCTAGCTCTTCAAAATCGGTACCCAATGTGTGTGTTTTACGTTGAAAATAATAAAAACAAGTAATATAAAAAATTAAGTCAATTCCTGCTAAGCTGAAAAAGAAAATTTTTATTTTAACTACTTTTTATTAAATAATTACGATTGCTGTTTCCGTTTTCCTCTTTAAAACGGAAAGACAGGTATAGTGGTTTATGAAGGTATGGACCCCAGATCACCTAAAGGCAGAAGACGGAATTCTAGCTCATACACGTCACAAACCTTTTTTCCGGGAGCGAACTTCATGCATTTCATTCATTCATCCACAGATCGTAATTTAGATCTGAAACAAAGGATGATCACCTTTGACCCAGTATCCCTAGTTATATTAATCAAGACATGGAGGACTTGGTGACCACGACATATTTTACGCCCACCACACAGACACTCGGAGAGTCTTTGGATGGTGGGTTCGAACTCTCAGCCCAAGGGATGTGAATACAATACCCAACTAACCATGCTATCTTGGCCTAATAAATACGATTACTTAAAAAAAATTGATCAAAAAATTATGCTAGGGTTGAATTTTCAATGCCAGTTGAGGCAACCCAAAATACACGAAATTTCAAGGCCAGTTGAGGTAATGTTATACAGATTGGAAATTTTTAAATTTTTTTATTCTGCATTATTTTAATTCAAAAATACTTCAAAATGAGTCCTATAAACAGATTAATTAGCAATGTTTAATTTTAAATGCATCAAACATTAAGAAAATAAATTGAATCATTTGAAATAATCGGCCGAAAACATGCTAATCCTAACCACATTGGTGTGGCGAAAAAACAAACTAAATACGTTACTTATTTGGTGGTGGGGAAATGAAATTTTTTGCAAGAAAGTAGTTTTTAATTAATTAATAAATGAATTAATATTTGAAAAACTGTATTATCATCAAATGCCATCTACTACAGGTTTTAAAAAATTTACTTGAACTTGATTGAATGAATATGAAGTATTTTATGAACGATTGAAAATTTGAACAATATATATATATATATATATATATATATATATATATACGGAGAGTGTGAGCTAATAGTAGGAATTGAATATAACAAACTAAGCATTTTGTGGGCATTGAGATTGTTTTGAATTATTAAAACTGAATATAAAGAATTGTGGTAGAGTACTAGATAATTTGTTTCTTTATAACTTTTAAAATTCAGAGCCTTTTTGCCATTTTATGAAAAATTAAAATCAACAAAAGATAAAAAAAAGCATCGATTGGAACAAAGGAAAAAAATACACATTTTTGTGCCAAAATGGATATTCTGGATATAACTTTTTCTGTTCCTCTAGGAAAAGAACTGAAATACCGTTATTCTTCCAAATATCAGATGTTCCATAGCATAAAAATGGAATCACAGTATCGAGTGCAATTTCTTGAATAGCTTGTATGGATTTTTCGAAGGGTACTTTTATAACTGCATGAAAGATAAAGGATTTCAGGTTACCAATAATGAATACAAATAAATGAATACTTTGCTTCAACAGAAGCTGTAATCATAGAAAATACTCCAAGAATATGATTCAGAATAATTGCTTGATTGCATTTCAGAATCATTGCAGAATAGAAATAATCATTATTCATTGCATGATTTTTCTGAATTTTATTAACACACCATCCTTCTTATCAAGACATGTTTAATGCATTCCACCGTTGATTAAAATATGTTTCTATTTCATTGAAATACATTGCGGTACGAAGGATTATAGCTTGCATATATGTAGTCTGAATTTTCAGAAGAGGTTCCTTAGATAACATGCATGAGTCTTCTGAATTGTTGTGTGAAAATTCTGGAAGTTTTTAACGTCTCATTTGTACCACTCATCATTATCTATACATGGCAATGATTCATAACTACTACTCATTATCTTTACATGGTAATGGGAGACATACCATGCTTTGAAAAGTTTTTTAAAAATTTATTAAAATGAAATATTTGAATGTTCATATATAAATATATTTGAATATTATAACTTTAAACGAGTAATTCTTACAATAAATAAATTTATATTATATACATCTGAGAAAAGTCTCTGACAATTTGGAGCAAATTGAATATTTAAATAAGTTTTTGCTTTTTATCTATATAGGTATTTTTTTTATAAAAATTGAAATTTTAAGCAAAAAATACATATTCTATAAATAAATAGTGGCATGTCGCTCTATATGATTCAGTAAACGTATCAGAGTTGGAATAGAGGTTAGAACTTCGGACTCCCATGTATTTTTCTTATGTTCTTTTTCTTATTCGTAATTCAATTGGATTTCGCTAATAAATTTGAATCAGACTTATAATAGAATTTTATTTACAATTTCAAAAAAAAACGAGCGAAATTCGATGTTCCAGATACTGGGTATAATGAAATGCAAATTGCATTTTCATCTTTACAAGGAGAGTTTAAATCAAATGATACAAAAAGACACCGAGGGTATAAATGAAGATTAAATTCACAATATAAACCATAGGCCTGAGCATAACGATCTGTTTGGTTAACGAGGCAAAGAATTCCTGTGGCCATAGCAAAACCCAATCTTCAACAGTGTCCTTGAGTTCGCCATCCAAGTTGAAGTGCTTCTCTTTCAAATATTTTTCAAGGGAGCCAAACGCATGAAAATCGCAGGATGACATGTTAGGGCTGTAGGGCGTATGGTCGAGCTGCTCCCATTGGAACTTGGTCAATTCCGCTTGTGTGACCTTGGAGAAGTGTGGACGCTCGTTATCATGGAGCAGAGACACATCCACCATGAGTAGCCCCTGTCTTTTGTTCTTGAAGAACCTGTGTAGCTTTTGGTGTATCTCACAGTACACATTGGAGTTAATTGCTCTGAAAAAACATCTGAAAGGGAAGCACTTCAACACAGATGATCAACTCAAGGACGCTGTGAAGGACTGGGTCTTGTCACGACCTCAGAAATTCTAGGAATAAGGAATCCTTCGGCTCGTTATTCAATGGATCGTTGTGGTCAGGCCTATGGTGTATACTTTGAATGAAGTCTTCGTTTATGTAGAATATCTAACGGAGCTATTTTTTCGAACCATCATTTTAGCTTTTATTTTTTCTTTTATCAACGTACGATTGTAGATGTAATTCAAAGCGAGAATTGTAAAAGGTTAGATCATTTCCCAGTAAACGATAATTTTAATTAATACAACATTCCAGAACAACGCCATCTATCGAGTTTTTGAAAAAACTGTCACAATTAATATTCAGGCAGAGACCTAATAACCAAGGTACGATAAAGACGTTTCCACCCGTCTGCGTTTCTCTTTCTCAAAGCTACGCCGTAATATGTTTTCAGTCACATAATGTTTTTGTTACTTTTAACGGCCTCCTAGAAGAAATAATCTTTCTGTTTGTTTAACATCTCCATGTTTTAAACCATTTAATATTTCCCTGTAAATACTCCCCTCTGTAAATTTTTCCCTTAACTCTAAATAAATTCTTTTATTTTTTAAATAAGTCGCTTCATTTTTCTATTGCATTATTTTATCTTAGTTTTCAAACTGAGCCCATAATTTTATTATTAAAAACTCCTAAACACTACGCCAATAAATTTCCGCTATCTGAAAAGTCTAATATTTTTGGAAGATTTGGTTAGACTCCCACATTTACACCCATAGTGTCATTTCGTATCTTTTCATTTGAATACCTCTTGTAAACAACAAGAAAGCTGTGTATTATACCAGTAAGTTCTGACAGAATTGATATAAAATTCAATTCAATTATTAATCAAATAAATATGAAATTCAATTCAGTCAAATATTGAAGTATGAAAATCAGCTTAGTTAAACGTCAAACTCCAATTTTTCTAATTTTGGTCAGTTGCTTTTAATTTTAAAAGTTAGAAATAATAACAGAAGTATATATTAGAAAGCAGGTTATTTCTTTATAAAGATTACTATTCTTTGATATGCTGATCATAATTTTCCAGAAAAATCATACAGAGAAGAAAAAATATAAAAATATATAAAATATAAAAAAAATATAAATATAAAAAATATTTAGCGCTTTTTCATGTACTTAAATAAATGTTTAATAATATAATGGATTTGAAATTCAACTTTTTTCGTATATGAGAATATAGACATTTTCTAGGAGATATATTTCAATTCATTATGTCATGCCCATTCGATTGTGATATATACCGAATGGTACAAGGCGATTTCTTCAAAAATCCTTTATGCCAGAGACATTTCGATCAGAAAGACTAATGATTTTTGCTAAAAATCAAGATGGATTTTAAATTTGAGTCTATCAATTCACAGAGAAGAAAAGTCGGTCGTTTTTCAGAGTGAAGATCTTCATTATTTAAAATTTTATGAAAAGTGTGGGAGCATTATATACTATCGTCTGTTCCATATTCTTGGTTAAGGATGATTTCTTACATAATTAATAAACGCCATGAGAATGTAAACAATTTCAGGAATATTTAGTACTTGATTCGTGCCCATATATATGTTATATTTATATTTTTAGTTTTATTTTAGTTTTTGAACTTTAGTTTGTTAATTTATCATTTTTTAGCCAAAAATTCGTTTTAATAATGTTTGTTTTGGTATATCTTGTCCTTAAAAACTGCCATCAAATATACAGAGGAATCTCAAATTTAGAGGATAAACAGCTCCGCTTAATAATTCGTTTTTCCTGGCATGCAACAATAATGTTATATGGTTAACGGTCTCTTCGTCGATAATGAAATGTAATTTCAGAAGGAGTCTATATATTGGTCTCTCCGGGAGAAACACATTTGCTGTACCTATATTAGTTTGGATGAATTTCTATCAGTGTTGCCGGACTTATTGTGAGGGACTTATTGTTTTTTTAATCCGTAAGAAAAGGAATTCTATTAAAAAAAAGAATTTCCATATTTTATTGAGGGGAGAAGGGAGGAAGTGAGTGTTAGATATGAAAATGAGAAGCTGTCAAAAACACGTATTCATACATACAGAAATGGTGTAGGGTTGAGACGACTCCATACCTATGCTGGATCATACCCCTACATGGAGAATAAAGGTATGCGATGCATCATAATGGAGCAATTCTGTATTCTTTGTAATCTTTGACTATGTTGTCACAGTGGTTACGGATAAACATGTGGCGTGAACACCTGTATATCTTATTTAATTTTCTTTTGCATTAGACCAGAGATTGCTGCAGATAAAAAAAACTTCTATCGACTTTTGAATCATTGGAAGAAAGAATTTTTATGCAACCATATTTTATTTTAATTATTATGGGAGGAATTTTTTATGCAGTAAATAAAAAAAGTCTATTAAATACATAAAATGAATAAAAAGTAATAAAATATATAACTAGGTATATTTAAAGGTTTTTCAGTTATTTTCATTTGGAATTTTTTATGCGGTTTGTTTTATCGAACAATATTTTTTTAATATTCATCAAATAAAATATCTTTTATATACTTATAAAGTTTCAAAACGTTTTTGTACCGTCTCCATCTTTTACAAAAGACAGGTTTTGAGTGCGTTGCAGTTTAACAATTTAGGAAGAAAAGGCGATAAGTATACAGATGACCTGAAGCTAGCATTAGGCTAACACTAGCACAAAGCATTTATTTTCTCCAATAATATATTTCTTATTATTTTGGACTACTCATTCAAGGCATATAAACTATTTTTAAAAGCACAACTTCTGTTTAAAAAAAATCTGCATCACATATCTATTAGAATTTGTCATGATTAATGATTTTTAAGAAAGAAATATTAAAGTCATAACATGTTCAAAAATAGTCATATATAGAAGAAAATATGATTATGATAATTAGGAGCATCAGTTTGTTTTAGTTGAAAACTACGGCTTTTGTTTAAATGTTAAGAAATTTTTCTTTGAAGAACCGCAAGTTTGAAATTAATTAGTACGCACAATTAATAAATAAATCCAATAATAACGTATGGTTAACATTCTTATTTCATATTATAATTTAGATTACATCAAACTCAACAATTTTCTGTGAAGCTTAATAAAAATATATATTTAAAAAAAAGTTAAGCTGTTTTAGAAGGCACACAGAATAATATTTGAATTAATTTTTTTTTTAATTTGGCTTTTATATAATAATAATGATGCCCTGCGAGTACCCGGGATTTAAATTTTAAAGCCAAAAATAGTTTTTAATATATTTAAAGTAATTGGGTGAAAAAAAATGTTTGCTGTTTCTTTTTACTATTCTAATTCAAAGTTACAAGAAGATTTTTTAAATCTACAAACATGATATTTGCATTAAATATTTTGCCTTCATATTACAGGAAAATATTCCAAGAGTAATATTCTACTCTAGATATTGTTTATAAAACAATTCAAGATTTAAAGAACATTCTTTCGGCTTAATTAGTCCATTAAATTGAAGGTTTCCTTTGAAGTTACTCCAAAGGAATTTTGCCCAAAACTTAATGGCAAAAATGTCTCTACAAAAGATAATTCCATTTATTAGATCTATTTTTCTTCCCATTTTCATGATTCCATTATTTCTATCCAAGAAGGAATTTTATTTTTCAATCAACGTCGTTTTGCTGCCTATCTGTTTCTACTCAATCTTCGTATGAAAACGAATAAGAGACGTGTCCCATTTAAGATTATCAATTCTTTTGGTTGTTCTTTCAAAGGAGTGTGGGTATCGAGAAAAGTTTTAGTCTCAAAAGGTTGCGCGTGGCTCCCTCTGTCGGTGGATCGATGGCTAGACTGAAAGCTTAGTGCCATCCAGAGCGCCCGCAGATCCGCCACTTGCTCGGACGCTTCGTTTGGACCACCCTCAGGTATTGCTTCTCATTCCTTTCAATCTCCTCATCGTTTGGCCCTCTAGATCAACATTTTCAATAGGGGCGGAAAGAAAATATACTTGGTAGGGTGCTTCAAAAGTTCGAAAAGTTTCGGCGCCGCTCTTTACCAACTTTTGGAAGAAAGGGAAATTGTTATAGAACTTGTTTTTTGCCCTAAAGAATGCGCGGAGTTTTGACAAAATAGGTTTTTGTTTAAAAGTTTGAAGGCTCGGGCGCTTTATAAACTTTTTTATTAAACTTCAATTTAATTATTTCCTTTTAAATTTTTAGTAAAAGTGAAGATATAAAGGGCTTTCGTTTATTTTCTTTGAGTTGATATTGTTTTATGAGACTTTTCGAAGTTTTGAAGCAAGTAAATTTTAATCTGGAATTTAATCAAAAAAAGTTGTTAAAAATAAGGCTATTTGATTAAGTTGTTAATTTATTACTTTAGAATAATTTGAAAAATTGAATCTATTTAATTGAGTGTTTAGAATGATTTTTATTGAAAGTTAATCAAGGAAAATTGTTAAAAATTAGGCGATTTGTTAAAGTTGTTAATTTACTACTTTAGATTAGATTAATTTGAAAATTTGAATCTATTTAATTGAGTGTTTAGAATGATTTTTATTTAAAGTTAATCAAAGAAAATTGTTAAAAATTAGGCGATTTGTTAAAGTTGTTAATTTACTACTTTAGATTAATTTGAAAATTTGAATCTATTTAATTGAGTGTTTAGAATGATTTTTATTTAAAGTTAATCAAAGAAAATTGTCAAAAAATAAGTCGATGTATTAAAGTTTTTAATTTACTACTTTAGAATAATATGAAAAATTAAATATATTTAATTTAGTGTTTAAAAGGATTTTTATTTAATGATTTTACCTAATTTAATTACATTTTATTATTGTCTCTGAAGGTTACAGTTTCTTAAAAACTAGTAACGAAGTTGACTCTATAAGCTGCGGAATAATATTTAATTTCAGACAAGATTTGATGAATTTATCGTAGCAAAACTTATTTTTCTCATTTAAATTCGAATCTCATTTATCCGAATTTTAAAAAACCGTAAAAAAAGATAATTTTAGAATCATTTGTAATATTTTAATAATTTTATTTTTAATAATAAGTGAATTTATTGTGTGTTTTATTGGCATACTTATGTATAAAGTATAAAAAAAATCAAGGAAATGTGTATCTTATTTTTAATTTTCTGAAATGCTGTTTCTTTTTCTGTGGTTTCTAAATTTTTTAAAAAAATATCAGCAAGTTTTATAGTTTTACTTTTTCTTTTAAAAAAAGATATAAAACTTTAACAAAAAAAGTATTTAAAAAAAAGTTTATTAACTTTTCTCAGTAAGTTAAAAGATATAATTAAAAAATTATATTCAAAATTCCATAGCTGTCAAGTAAATATATTTATATTGTTGTATGATTAATTATATGATAGTTTTAAATGTTAAAAATTTTACTGAAAAGTTATGTTTCTTTTAACAAACTACTTAAAGTATTTTTTAAATATTTTATTCATTTAAATCAAGGAGTAGCTCTGATATATACATGATTTGAGAATTTTTAATGGTATTGAAGTACATTAATAATTTATAATTTTTCACTTGTATTTGTATTTATTATTATTACTAATATATTTCATGAATACTATGTTATTTAATCTACTTGGAAAGGTTATCTTATATTTTATTTCAAATTTGCTATTTAAATTTTAAAACTTAATGATAAATGTATTGCTCAGAGGTACAAATTGTGAAAACTTCTGAAATTTATGCAATTCTGAAAATTATTATTAGATATCAGTTTGGTAGCTAGAAATATTTCTAATTAGTGAACAGTTTTTTTCATTTATTAAGAGTTCATGAAAATATTTAAGTATATAAATTTGTAATGGAACCTGATATTTAGTCTAAATTGGTAGACAAAAATATTTTTAAAGAGTTTTTTTTAATAAATTATAAAATGTTGAGAAATGTTTTTCGTTATTTTCTGCAGTTGTCTTTCATGCTACAATAAAAAATTAACTTCTTGATTTCATAGAGTTTTTGATTTTCCTTTTTCACGATTTTTAATTGACTTTCCCACTAATTTTTATATTTAGCTTTGACCTTATATTTTTATAATCAGTTTGTGAATTAGTATTCCTGATACTTAATTGATAACTTTTCACACATTCATACTTTTTTGTAAAAAGTTTATACCCGCTTCATTTCGTATTATACTTTCTATAATATACATGTTTTAATTTGCTTTTCATAATATACATTTCACAATACAATTTTTGATTAATGCATAAAATTTTTAAGAAGGGGTTTTGAATAAATTGGAAGAATCTTATAGAATCAGAATATAAATAATTTCAGCAATGCGCTGTTGGTCTTGACTTGTTATGAAAATTTATTTAAAAAATTAAGTTATCCTCTTACTTATTTTCAAACCCTATATGAAAATGATCAGATTTAAGTTTTAGTAACTTTATTATGTTTATAGGTTAAAGTAAAAATCAAATTAATTCAGTAAAAATCAAAATTGTTGACTTAAAAGGACCTAAATCTTTCTGGCACGAGAAAAGGTTTTATTATTGCTTTATATTAATTTATACTAACTGATAATTTCTTAAATATTAATAAATCAGTTTTTTCCTGAATAATCTATGGTTCATGACCAGATTTGTCTTTTTTAATAATTTAGGAAAGTTTTAACAGTCATTTATTTTTGTTTTATCCGTTTTTGGTATTTTAAATAGTTTTTAAAAAATGTTATATAACTTCATTTATTTTTTAAAAAAATGAAAATACTTCTGAGTGCTTAGACTTTTTATAGTGCAATAAATAACGATATATAAGGCTTTACGATACATTTTATAATGTATAATATAATATAATATATATAATATATATAATTATTGTATAAAGTTAATATTTTAAAATCACCCTGATTTGAAGAGAAAATTTAAAGGACCGTAAAGTCTTTCTAAAAACTACCTATACGCAAGGCCCAATTTTGATTTGATTTTCAAATATCGCGGTTAATAAGGGAAATATACCAATTCAAGCGTCATAGGATCACGACGCAGAATAACTAAATTAATTTATAGTTTTATTGATATTATTTAAAATTAAACACGTATGGTATCAATAAAACAAACACTTAAAATAATTTAAGAGGGATGATATTTTTTAAAAATAAAATCCAGATCTATTTATATAGAAAATGTTAAACTATTGTTTATAATATGCAGAAAAGTGTTATAAATTATTGGAATAATGCATATATTTTCATTTATGCACGAAAACTTTTTCCTTTCATGACTGCTTACTTTGAACCTTTTTACCAACACATCATATTATGATACACGATCATACTAAAGCGGATTTATGACATATATTTATATATCTGCCGTAAAATAAACTAAAAATTATTTATAGATGGATATTTGTTTCATCTGAAATAAATGTTTGTCTATAAATAAATTTTTCCTGAGTTTCTTCGCACTTTTTCTTCTTCATATGTGATGATTCATTTTGACAAATTTTTCTTTATTTTTAACGTATCATTTTGAAATAAAATAACATTTTAGAGAGGGTTTAGGATATAGATTTTTAAAGCTTTATTGTAAAATCGGTATCTAAATCGAATAAAGGCTACTCTATAAAGAACTTTTTTCATTCATATTTTAAAAGTTAATTTTGTTATCTTATTAATTATTAAAACCTAATTTTATTGAATTTTGTTGTTATAAGAGAAAATATTGATTTGATTTTAAAATTTCTTTCTCATAATCAGACACATATACAAATAAAAGAATTTGATAGTGCAAGAAGCAGTAAATAAGAGTTGAATTCGATTGTTCAGAAATTGTATGGCATTATTTAATGACTGAAAAAAATGTGTTGTTTTGTTCAAGCCATATTTTGATTACATTTCATTTGTTTTGTCGCTTATCTTCAAAAATTATGAAAATATATTGTTTGAGATAGAGAAAAAAATTGTTAAGTTAAAAAAAAAACTCGAAATATTTGATTCTTATTCTTACATTAGCAATAAGTTAAAATGAATTTTTCATCTTTGAAGATTTCTCTCTGTTGTAAAGGGAGAAATTTTTTTCCGAAAATAGATTAAATAATGCTTTTATTTAGTCTTTATTCTCGGAATTTTAAAAAAATGAAAGCCTTTGTTGTAAAGAAAATTATTTCGAAAAAGCAAAGTAAAAAAAAAATCATAGTTTCAGCTTTTTAGCCGAGTGGTAATGCATTAAGCCCATTAAGTTCTTTGAAGTAATAGAGTTAAAAAGAATAAGGTCATTTTACTGAAAGGAAAATCTTGCTTTAATGCATTTATTTTTGTTAGGAATTTAAATCACTGCGTAAGGAAAAGCAAACTTGGGAAAGTATGGCGTGATATTTCGTTATAAAAAATGTTTTGCCAATGTTGATACATATATAATAAAGTTCCTGTATTCATAATTCATAGTTTTAAAATTTTTCTATTGTTGCCGAAAGTAAGGGCAGATATGAAGAAAAAAATTATTGTTTGAGGGTTAGAGTAAGACATTCTCACTAAGTATATAAAGAAAAAATTGCCATTACAGCCATGATAAGATTCATTTTAAGAATTTTTGATTTAAGGCTCTTTGAATTTTTTAAAAAAAGGATGTAGAGAATGTAAATAAATACAGAATTTTAAAAAACAATCTTTAACTGGGAAGGGAAACTCAAAGGAACGTAATATTGAAAATTGAGTTTTATCGGCACTATTTGGTATTTAAATAAATGTGTTTATTAGATCATTTACAGTTTTTGACGCCCTCAGTTTATCCAGATCTCAATCAGTTTGATTTCTTTTTCTGGATTAATCTAAATTCACTTTATGATATATCAGAAGATACATCGGGGCTTCTGACGGCGCGGATCCTGGTCTCTTCGGCAGTTATCAGTTGTATTCCCGGTACTTTCGCCTGCTTTCGGGGACCGTTTTTACGTCGTCGTGGATAGCACTATGCATCAGCTACTTTAAAAATTAACCGTACTATTTTCGCTCGTGTCATTCTTATTTTTTTCTTTCTACCTTTGTTGTGCTCAGAAAATTTGCTTTCGCAAATATATTGTTGAAAAGTATGACTTTATTTTTTAATATCATGTACTTACGACGACACAACCTACATATATATTTTTTTAGGAATTCTGATTATTACATGATTTATGTTATCATACTTCATCTTTTTTGTATACTATTTAGTATATTAAACACATTTTTCAATTTATGACCACTGTAAATAAACAAAGAAATCATAATTTTTTTCAAGTCTCGAATTAATTATTTATCAACAATTTTTGCATAAAGCTTCCGCGTAATGACAGCCTCCATAAAAAAATATCTTAATATTTCATGTGATTGTCTCTGAAAACTACATGACGAAATATTATGCGTTAATGTAAATGGGTTAAGTAAAGAACATAAATATTATGATAAACTCTATTATAAAACTTTTCAAGTTTTATAGTCACAAAAGTCATCACAATTGATTTCTGTGACTATCTGATGATGGATGGATTTGAGAGATCAATTTCTTCTTTTGAGCTCACTGAAAGCTGGTGAAGATGGACATCGTAAATTATAACTATCAACCATCAAATTAGGGAAAGCCATAAAAATGTTTGGAAATCTTCAGCTTCAATGAAAAATTTGAATAATTTTTTATCTTCAAATAACTTTACTGATGAAAATATTTTCGTCTTGCAATAAAATGTATCAATAATTAACTCATATATTTCTATTATGGTGAATAGTTTCATGATAGTAACATTTGATACATGTGACTGTCTGGTGATAGATAGATGAATAGATTGATCGATTTGCTAAATCATTTTTTTTTTGTTTTGAAAGCTTGTGAGGGTGACCATTTTTTTTTTAATTTTGAAATCATTGAAAGCTTGTGAGGGTGAACATCATTTTTTAAATTTTCAAATCATTGAAAGCTGGAGAGGGCGAACATCATTTTTTTTATTTTGAAATAATTCAAAGCTGGAGAGGGAGAACATCATTTATTATTTATTTTGAAATCATTAAAAGCTGGCGACGATGCACATCATGAATTAGAAATATCAACCATGAAGTTAGGGAAAGCCAACATAATGTTTGAATATCTTCAATTCCAATGAATTGCTTGATTAATTCTATTTTTTTTAAATGAAATATTCTTCTGTAAAAATATTTTCGTGTGGTAGTAAAATTTATCAGTAATTAATTCATAAATTTTGCTGTTAACTCTGAATTTTAAATTGAGGTTTGCTTCAATAAAAGGTCTGTTCACTAATTATTAATAATTCTTCATAAACGCAAGGAATCAGATGCCCATCTTCTTAAGTTTTCAGGAAATTTCATTTAATTGAATAAGAGCTTTAGTACAGCTAATTATAAAATGAAATAATATTCAGTAAGCTTTAATTGTTTTATTCAATCAATAAATATTTCATACAAGTTTTTGATTTTTAATCTCCTCTCAGGAAATTGAAAAATGTTCGTTTATTACAATTTAAAAGATCCCAATATTTTTCGGTAGAAATGTATGGTTATGAGATTGAATTCAAAAGTTCCAATTCGTAAATTACAGTTTAATTGTTCGAAGAAAACACATTCTTCGAACAATTAAGGGCACAATTACGAAATCGAAATGAATCTACAAGATTTCGCGAAATTTAATTGGTTTATTGAATAATACTCTAAAGAGTATAAACTTGAAGCGTAGATTTCAATTGGGTGCTGTTGTGAATCTTGAAATTTGAAAAGCAAGCCTTATTACAACGGCAAAAGAATTCTGATTGTCTTATGCTTTTGAAATTCGTGGAATGCAGAGTTAAATAAGAGCATATCTTATCATATCTGAATTATTAAACTCAAAGTTTCTTAGTTTGTTATTGTTTACTAAATTTACAATTATTTCTAATTTGTTAATGAATAATAGAAGAAAAAGAAGATATTTTAGGTTATTTTTTATACCCTCTTATATAACATGAATGGTATTATGTTTGCACAGTGGGAATTTTGAAATGAAATTAAAACTTTGTAAACTTTCTTATTTGATAAAGAAATACTACCCAATTGTAATATTTTAAAAATATATTTATTGCTAAGCCTATAATTAAATTGAATTTTGGTTTGTACTTGTGGTGCCACCTGGTGGGGAGTTTCAGTAAAAACAAATCACAAGATTAAGGACTAAAAAGGAATTAATATTAAAAAGTTATATTTTAACCATAATAAGTATTATTAGTTTATATTAATTTATTGAACTGATAAAATTTAGTTTTTAAATGTTTTTAATTAAATCGTGTATTAAATTCAATATATCTGAATGTATTTGTTCTTGAATCGTTGCTTTCATGACGCATAAACTTTGATATGTTCTTTTATGGATTTCAAACATTATTTTTAAGTGAACAGGATGCGAGTGAAATAATGACAAAAATTAATATAAAGCGCATAGTAGTATAAAGAACATAAATGTGAGTATTTGAACTCAGGATATCTGAAAATGGGTTCTTTCCACTACACCCCATCTTTGTAAATCGACCCGGTTTGTCTCTTGGTTTCAAAATTGGGGAGGAAGCACGTACTTTTATAAAAGCTGTCTCTTTCAGCAATTTAATGTTACTTTTAGCATAGATGTATGCAAATCATGCAAATATATGTGATAAAATATGCTCCCCGTCTTGGAATGCATAGTTTGCCTTCTAGTACTGTAGTCTAGGATTTAGATAGTGTTCTTGAATTTTAGAATTGTTGTCTTCAAACCTTTACTCACATGTATATCAGAGCAAAGATAGTTACTATTTTTGGTAGTATATTTTGTTCATAATAACTTATACATGTATTTCTCTTTTTTTTTTTATCCTTATATATTCATGATTTCATGATGCATATTTAAAGCAAAAGAAAAATAGTTTTTATAAAGACACTTTTATCAGTTTATTTTTACTATTGAATTTTTGTATTTTAATTTTTTGATAGTTTTAAACTCATAATTCATTAAAAAATGTAGACAGAATTTTTATCCAATTTAATATCGGATATCATTTCTATGAAATCAAAATTAAATTTATTGATTATTTCCTTATAATTAAAATCGAAAATGTCTACAATAAATATGAAATTCTATACAATCATAAAACCATGTTGAATAAAATGTGTAAAAAATGGGATATAACGGATTAAAAAAACGTTTAATTTGCGCTTTTTTATATTACTACTTAACTGTTGAAGTGTGCTAGTTAAATGTTTTGATATATTGATAGCAAGAATTACATCAGCAACTTTCTTGAGAAAAAAAATCATTTCATTTTGTTTTATGTCGTTTTAAGGCAAAGTAGCTTTATTTAATCCGACTGAAAGTTGCAAAAACAAACGAAAAATAATTAAATGAGCGATATTTATTTGCTCCTTTTATCATTTAATGTTCTATCAATCTAATTAATCAATTGTTGATTGTTTGCTCTTGTGACTAGTTCCTAGGATATTTTTTGTTTTATGCCTCCAGATATCTCTTTTTAAATGCTTTAAATTAATTTATTTAGATATATAAAAAACCGATCAACATTAGACGCTTATTAACAAACGTTTTTCTTTTTTTTTTTCTTTTTTCTTTTTCTTTTTTAGATTATGGGTGCACATATATTTCATTGACAGCTATCCCGAGAATTGCTACAGTTTTTAATGTTCATGTGTATTTATAATCTCACTTTTGTGCCTTACTTTCGTCTGCTTTATGAGGGTAAATTTGAAATCTTTTTTAAAAAAACTTGTTCATTTTATCAGATATGGCATTTGTTATTCCAAAACATTCTATAAACCATTGTATGTTACAGTAATAGTGTTTTTAAGAAGTAAGATTTTTTATCAATTCATACAGTAGCATCAATTAAGTACTTCATTTTTTTTCTTGATACATTTTTTGAAGTAAGGGTATCCGAATTTTTGAATAAATTATTATACTCCTATTATATTTTTTGTGTTTAATTATTCTATTGTTAACGAATCGAAACAAAATTTAAGCAGAAACTTTAAAATTGCTTACTAACAGAATAATATCCTTCAAGATCTAGTTTTTTCAAATTATATTTAATTCTAGAATTTTCCAAGCTTGCATAATGTGTAAGTTTATTTTATAACATTCTTTATAAAATCTTTCTTTATAATTTTAAGTGTGTTGGAGAATAATTCACAGAATATCTAAAAAAAGAGGATGATGAATTTTTATGGTGAAATTTCCTTCTTTACGAATTCTTCTTGAATATTAAAATGAATCAGGGTAATAAAATGCTTTTGTTCATTTTATAATCTTTGCCAAGAGTTCTTACATTAGATATCTTGCTGGTATTTCATCAGGCGAACCTTTGAATTTCGATTCTCATTGTTTAACAGTTTGGCAATATTATGCGATTTATTTGTTTTAATATAAAATGGCAAGTTACTATATTCGTCATTAATAAAACATCATGCTCATGGGGAACATTCTCATTCATTCCCATGAATCTGTATCCTAAGTTGATTCCTAGTTATGAATATTTTGGAGTTTTATAAATTATTTCATAAAAAGTTTCTTTCTACGATACAATACTATTTTAGTATCTGAAGTCTCTAATCAAAGCAACACACTTTAGGTTTCAACGTTGGCAGTAAATGCTGGCCTTATTAATAAAGTACAAAGGTTTAAAAAAGAAGGGGTTACCGGTTTCAATGTGGTTATGCTATATTGTTACTGTTCAAAAACAGTTTTCAAATATTCTTCATGCTGCTTTAAAATGTAAGCTTATAAAAAGAAAGCATTTAAACATGTATATTTCAAATTTTAAAAACATTGTGAATGGAACTAACAAGCGTATCATTAATAAGTAGTATTGAATTTTTTAAAAAATAAATGTCTAGACATAATTTAAGAATTTTAATTCTCCTTCATTATGTGTTTTGACTAATGACACTTGCCTTAGACAAGCCCCTGCTTATACGATCAGTAGATGATTTTAGCCTGAGAAATGCGTCTCTTAGTTTTACAAGTAGCGCCATCTAGGACCAAGAATATGACTTAGCTACTCACACGTCACAACCCTTTTTAGGAGGCAGACGTCATTCATTCTCTTTTAATATAAATACACGATTTGTTTATTTATCTTCAATGACTTTATTTTATTAACTAAATAAAAAAAACCGATATTTTCATACTCAATGTAGTCCTGAAATTGGTGAGAAATTTAGAACAATTTAAAATAATTTTTACAGAACATAATCATTTATTTATGTTGTACAACCAATTTCGATCCGAAATAACTTTTAACCTCTTTTTCTATTTGCATAATTATATCTAAAACTCAGTATATTTGATTGAGGCATTTGGCACTTCTTGCTTCTCTGATTATCGCTCCAGTTTCTCCTTCAATTGCCATTGAAAAGAAGTTGGTTACAAACGACCGGTTTTATAAGTAGATTTCAGAAGCTACAGCTAGAAATAAATTTAGTATGTCTAGCAAGAAACGATTAAAAAAATTCATATATTTTTTAACCAGAGAATATAATCTTAATGAAGTAATTTTAATTTTTTTTTTCATATTCTGTTAAGGTTTAAAAGTATGTTTTCGAAACGTCCTGTCGACCTGGTGGCAAGAACTCAACGTCGGGTTCAGTAAGTCCCAGGCTTGAAATCGGATTCGGCAGAAAAACCGTCATGTAAGCGTGTCTCACTCACGCTAAATCAACCAGGACAAATTGTCCTTCTGCTGATACAAAGACGAAGTGTGGCGAGAAAGATACCAAAAACGGCTCTTGGAAATCAATTATTCCTCAAAAATTTGAGTACCATTCCTAAATAGTCTTAAACTTCTGAGAGAGAAGTAAATACAGCTAAGCAATAATTTGATAAGAATGTATATGCAGACATTCTTTCTGGAATATTAATATTATCCTGGATTCCAATTGAAACATTTTGATGTCTCCTCTAAAGTAAATATAGCTAAACAATATTCTGGTTGGAATTTATTTACAAGCATTTTCTGAAGAATGGTAATATTTTCCTGGATTCTGGAATCCCATGAAATAATTAGGAATTTTGGAATTCTGATAGATTAATTAGAAAAAACATAATGCCAATCGTTCAGGATTAGAGAACAAAAAAGGCATTTGATTTTTTTAATTATATTTATTGATCCATTCTCTATTAATGTATTGAATTTTAAAGCTTTCTTTTTGAACATAGTTAAAGGAAATATTAAAATATTTATTCTCCGTGATTGCTTCTAATTTTGTTATTTTTTTGCCAAATGCTGGAACAGCATTGCTGAATTTGGCACTTAAGCAATAAAAACCAAACCAAGAAATGCGTAAGGAAATTTATTACTTTTGATTGTGCTGATTTGAATCTTTTAAGAAAAAAGATTAAAAAGAAA
This sequence comes from Argiope argentata, assembly GCA_026289955.1. Classification (NCBI taxonomy): domain Eukaryota; kingdom Metazoa; phylum Arthropoda; class Arachnida; order Araneae; family Araneidae; genus Argiope; species Argiope argentata. The sequence continues at coordinate 2,317,775 of JAOUZG010003472.1, forward strand.
GTAAACAGAAATAAATTAAACCTTAAAATTAAAACAAACAAATAAAATAACATAATTATTGTTTCAAAAGAATAAAAAACGATATATACGAAATCTTACAGAGAATATGTTTAAGAAGTGACATCTCAGTTAACCCATTCGCTGCCAAGCCTAAATTGTATGAGGTTATTCCAATTGTCATTTCTATTTTGAGTGTTATTGTTTATCTGAGTTTTGTTGTTTCAAAATAAATACACATATTTTGTCATAAATAACCATTTACATGTGTAAAAATCAAACACGAGTATACTCGTGGTTGGCAGTGGGAATAACCTCATACAATTTAGGCTTCGCAGCGAATGGGTTAAATAAAGTAGATGTTTTGTAAAAACAATTTATTTGTAGCTTTTTTTCAAATTTTTACACTTGTATATTTATGTTTGTGGTCATAAAAAGGTTGTAAGTTTGACAAGTTGTACGTTATAATATATTGAAAGTATCACGAGTATATTCGTGCTGGCAATGGATAACACCTTGTCAACCACGAGTATATTCGTGGTTGGCAGCGAATGAGTTAATAAATAGCTGACGTAAAATATTTGATGTAATAAAATTTAAAACTTATCAAATATAGAAACACTAATTGGGAATCTTTTCATATTGCACTTATAGCTAAAAAACCGCAGTTTCAGAAAGAGTATTTATTTACAGAGCAAAATATTTCCTTCAACAAAATTTAAAACTTATCAAAGATAGAAACACTAATTGGGAATCTTCTCATATTGCACTTATAGCTAAAAAACACTAGTTTCAAACAGAGTTTCTTATTTATGAAAGAGAATCATTTTACAATTAAGGAGTTCTTGCAAAAAAATATCTGGTCTTTTGAAATACTTCTGAACTCTTTCGACCATCGTTAATTTAGACCAGTTATGAAATGACTTACGAAGAAATATGAAGCGACTTCTCCAGTTTCCATAAACTTACCGAAAATAAGTTTCTTTTATAAGTTATTTTTAAAATTGCGAGAGTTAAAATAATGATAATGCACGATGGCCGAAAGAAAATATTTTGTTACTGAAAATTTCACAATACCAAAGAAATAAAGAATTTCATCATTTTGAACTTAAACAGACAAATCAAACTTTCAATTGATGCATTTTGTTTCAATGCCATTAGTTAACTTTAGAACATTGCTGTATTTCCTTATAATGAGCTATCTCTAAATATAATTTCAAATTGATAAAGGGTGGTAGTGAATTTTGAAAACTTTGAGTAAACAAAGGGGCTTTATAATAAGTTATTTTCAAAATTATGCGGATTAAAAGAAAGATAATACACGATGGCAAAGAAAATATTTTGTTACTAAAAATTTCACAATGCCAACAAAATCTAGAATTTCATCATTTAGAACTTAAAAAGAGAAATCAAACTTTGATGTATTTTGTTTCATTGCCATTAGTTAACTTTTTAACAATACTGTATTTCATTATATCTCTAAATATAATATAATAATCTAATAGATATCTCTAAATATAATTTCAAATTGATAAAGGGTGGAAGTCAATTTTAAAAACTCTTAGTAAACAAAGGGCCCTTATAATAAGTTATTTTTAAAGTTACGTGAATTAAAAGAAAGATAATACAATATGTGAAAGAAAATATTTAGTTACTAAAAAATTCACAATGACAACGAAATATAGAATTTCATCACTTAGAACTTCAACAGAGAAATCAAACTTCCATTTGATGTATTTTATTTCAATGCAATTAGTTAACTTTTGAACATAGCTGTATCCCATTATATTTAGTCATCTCTAAAGATTATGGAAGTATGGGATAAATTTAATTTAAACCATTTTAATAAACTGTTTTATACCACTATTATTGTAAATCTTTTCTTTTCAAACACTAGCAATTTTATAGACATTCTTTATATTCCCTCTTTCTTCTATATTGTGTTTATGAATTGTTTTATATCTGATATGACTTTGTCTATAGTGAGTGCAAATGCTAAATAACTACCATCATCGAAATGTCTAAAAAACAGAATTCAAATATTACATCAAGGAAAGAAAGCCAATTTTGAACAAACTTTATTTTCAAAACAAAGGAAAATGATTTTTTTGTGAGTTAAAATTAATGAAATGTTAGGGAATCAAGTTGCAAATTCGGTTGTAGCGCATGTTTAAAGGCAAGGATTCGATTCTATTTGCACAATTAGCATTCCAATTGGAAGCGACACCAGTGATATTAGGAACGGACCTAATATTGTTAGAATGGTTGTTTGATGAACAGTTTGGTACTTGACCCAGAACTCAGGTCTCCAAACCGCATAAAGGTGGAGATGTTTGACTCGCTACAGCCGATTTAACAAGCATAGTTTTGCAGAGACGAGCGATAGTCAATGGAATAGGTTCTCTGACTCACAATTTTGTAATAATAAGACTATTATCTTATAGATAAGTCAGAAGGGGTAGCAATAAAATGTTGGAAAAAAATATTATATGCAGGATTTCAATTTACATTCTTGTTCAATCACCATATTAATATCCCTTTACTGTAGAAAATCAATGCTTTGAGAGATTTTGTTTGTCAATGATTCATTAAAAATTCTTCATAAATTTAATTCGCAACAAACAATTAGCATCCGAACGCCATACCGCGCATCCATTTCTTCTGGTAATTTGGCTCCTTATCAGGCTTGGTATAGACAAATATGGGTTTCGTTTTTTTTAAAAAAAAATTGCACTGAAGTCAATTGGAAAGAAACATACAAATGACAAAAGTATGATTATAAATAAAATTGATAACAATGGTAGCAACTAATATGTGATATTTCTTCGATGAAAGAATATTGAATAAATGAACTTGGTAATATACACTAGGAAGCATTGCCTAGTCTCTTTTTCAATTCCTACTAATATCTTATATATATATATATATATATATATATATATATATATATATATATATGTTCATATTTTCAATCGTTAATAAAATACTTTTTATTCATACAATCAAGTTATTTTTTGAAAACTTGTACTGGATGGCATTTGATGCTAATACAGTTTATCAAACATAATTTAATTACTTTTATTAATTAATTAAAAAACTTCCTCACCAAAAATCTTCAATTCCCCACCGCCAAATAAGTAACGATTTCAAATTTTTTGCTCCATAATAATGAGGTTAGGCTTAACATCTTTCTGACTGATTATTTCAAATGATACTGTTTATTTTCTTAATGTTCGATGAATTTAAAGTTAAACATTGTTAACGAATTGCTTTTTTGGATTCATTTCGAAGTAATTTTGAATTAAAATAATGCAGAATGAAGAAAACATTTTCTAATCTGTATTTCGTTACCCCAAATGGCGTAGAAAATTCCCGAATTTGCGTTACCTCAATTGACGTTGAAAATACATCTTCAAACGAGTGTGTTTTGATTGTGGTCTGAGTCTGTTTTAATTTATTTTCAAAGTATACGAACTTGATTTTGTTTTGGTTAAGTATAATTTTTTATCAATTATTTTTATTAATTGTAATTATTTAATAAAAAGTAGTTAAAATAAAATTTTCTTTGTGGACCTAAGTAGGGATTGACTAAAATTTTTTTATATTACTTGTTTAAAGTAAAGAAAAGGAAATGGCGTTTTATGAGCTGAATTTAAAAGTAAGAAAGCAATTATGTAAAAATGAAAGATTAGAAAGGGACCTGGGATATGTACCATGAGTAAAGTGAGGAAACATTAAAATTTTGCACGTCCGAATTTAATATGGTAATCTAATGAAAAATTACTCATTATCAATTATAAGCTTCAATATGCTTATGATTAATTTTATTTAGGATGAATTAATAAGGATTTCTTTTAAATGAATTACTTTCTAGTGACGGTGAATGTTTAAGGTTCCACAAAACAATAAAAGGACGCAAACTGGCAAAAGAAACATTTCCTATCTGGAATATGTTTTTGCAATGCTATCTGCTCTTCTTGAAGTACAGAAAATATATATTAAGAATTTAGGCATCATTTGATAATTTTTGAGCTAACAATCTAAAAGAGGCGATATAATCAGCCGGCAGTATCTAGTTTTAATGGAGAATGGAAACGAAAAACCAATAAAGTCTTACTAAAATGAGAACTTTACCACTTTTAATTTAAATATTGTATTACAATGAAAATCTGCTAGAATACAACTGCCTTTGTTAGCTGAAATCGATAAAAGTTTATTCAATTGACCTTTTTTTCTTCTTTCGGTCAATAAACTGAAAAAAATCGGAACGGATCTCACAAAGGGATAATTGTTGGAAATGAGCAGAAAACTGGAGTAATGGATACTGTAAAAAAAGCGAATTCGAACCACATTTAGAGGAGAACGGAAGGCGAGAATGGTAATTTTTGCACAGCAAATATGTTAATAATCTTTTACTTTTGTTTTAATTTCGAATGGTTTTTTGTAATTGCCGTCGTTCCATCGAAACGGAAACGAAACAATTTCGAATTTTCTACAACCGCGGAAGAAAGAGAAACATTTAATTTAGTGAGGGTAAAAAGCAAAGAAAAAAAGAATAGAGAAGAAAAAGAACAAAAAAAAAAATATCGTTCGATAAGCATATCAGAAGCAACAAAATTCATCGGTGTACGGGGAAAGCTTTACAAGCAGAATAGCTAGTACGTTGCTAGTGAGCCGAAACCGATAAAAAAAACTTTTTTGAGTAATTTGATGTGACCGATGATGTTTATCCAAAAGAAATTTTGACGAAGTATCTGAAGAATTTTTTCCTTCCATTTTCTTTTTTCCTTTCCGGAAAGACTTACATAAACCTTTTAGGTTCAAGTGCAAATGATGGGGGAATGCAGAACAACCAGGAAAATGGTTACGTCACCCGTTTTCTCCGGGATATTTTACAACCAAATCAATATAAGTCAGGCAGCGAGGAAAAAAAAGTTGTGAATATCTTCCTCCCTCTCTTTTTATCTCTTACATTTGACGGAAGAGCTTAAGCCGGTTATAGGAAAGGAATCTTTGTCCCCTTCATACCATCTTCAGCACTCTCTTGAAGAAAATAATTTCCTCTTCTTTAATCAGTGAAGTTATGGAAATATCAAGAGTGAGTATTTCCTCTTGTCTCAGAATAATTTATTTTCTTCGTTCTTTTTTTGTGGTTTTTTTCTTCACCGCCAACAATTAATCAAAATCTTTCACGAAAAAAACTGACATATTGAAAGTCTCAGAGTTTTGCTTCTATCAAAAATTAAAAGAAAGGGAGACGTTGTTTCAATGATCAATGGAAACAAATATGTTTTGAGAGGGTAGGGAAAAAATTTCTGACACTAATTTCAATGCATATAATCTCATTTATTTTATTAAAATATGTCAAGATGGAGGATAAGTTAACGAATTTAAACTCGCAGCTAAGTGAATGTAGATTAATTTTGATTACTTTAAGCCTTCTTAGTTCTGATAAACTTTTTTGATATATTTATTTTCATATTCAACTCATTTTCATAGAGTTGGGTATTATCACAGAATTACGGTGGCTATATACAGGCGGGGAATCGCTTAAATTATTCAGACACATAACTTGTGAACGGATTTATCCACAGTTATTCAGGGCATAGTTAAAGGCTATTTATTCGCCTGGTATGTCATTTCCTATTAAATCGAGGGCTTTCAACGACTTCCCATTTCTAATTCCTCATGCCCACAATAGTTTCGAGTCAGGATTGTCAAATTCCACATTTGACCACAAGGTCGTTATGAATTATCTCATTGTGCAGCACTTGTCTTCATGTCATAGCTACCGAATAAGTTTTTATCATTGCTTTAGACAGAAGTTGGGAAATTCTTTAGATTTCATTTTATTTTTTGTATTATACTGAGCTGTTAACAAAGTGTTATGCATTTCTATTCTATTAAGGACTAGTTATGCATATTTCATTTAATATGGATGTAATGCAAAGAAGATTTTTCTGTATGCCTTTTGATCGTGAGATATCATTGAATTGGATATTGTCAACCAAATGAATCAGACATTAGAATTTGAACTTTAACCCAAAAATACATTTGGCCAAACTTTCGATAATTAGACAGATTTGAGATATTTTTCATGAGTGTAAGTATCTCTTAATTTAAATTCTAATTAATATCCTAATTTTTATTTTGAATTGTCCCATATTACCACTTTTAGGATTTCCTCTTATTTTCTTACTAGATCCTAATTTGTCATTTAATTATTTGTCTTATGCGTTCTAAAGAAATTGACGATTATTAAAATATCTAATGCTACGAGCAAAAGGATAGTAACTTCTAACATCTATGCATTCCTTTCAAAGACACCAAAAATTTCCTTAAGTCTATTTGTGTCAAAAAAAATCCTACTAGTATCTCATAGAAAAATACCTAAAGGGAAATTTTCCATCACCATTCTCTTGTGTGGAAATGTAGACAGATGTGTCGTGTTATTGCTTCTCCCCTACACAAAATGTGCCTGTCATAGTAAAATAAATTGAATTTTATTTCAATAATTTCATCACTTTGCACAATCATCTGCAAAATTGTTAACAATAGCTCAGATGAGTTGTTTTTAACTCAGATAATATATATATTATCGATTCTTAACAGCATTTTCAATTCAGATATAGTCATTGAAGTATGACGTTATTCGACATTTTAACTCGAATGTTGTTTTAATTTTTGTGTTAAAGTTTTTTTCTGTAAAGTAGTTAGATTACACTTTATAATTTTCATAGTTTTCTTAATTCTGTACAAGAGTTCTTTTTAAATTCATCGCTTTTATTAAATGAAATACAAAAAAAACAGTATAATTGATGAAATAGCAGTTGTAAATTAAAAAAAACTATTACATTACAGACTGGGTGTTAATTTACAGAAATCTTTAATAAATCTAGTAATAAACCTTTAATCTAGTAAAAGGTGAATTAAGTAAATCTTTTATAAGAGGTACTATGAATTTAAATAAGATGAAATATATTTGATTGCAATTACAATATAAAATATTTTTTTTAATTCTACAAACATTTATTTAAAAAATTGATTTTTCGACTCAAAATAAAACAAGAACGATTTTTTAGTTTTTTTAAAAATACTTATAAATATTTAAGCTTTTAATTTTAATTAATCCACAAAACTTTATTATGACTGAATACCAAAATAGATTCTCGGTTTCTATATTTATTTTAAAAGTTACGTCATTCCCACATATACAGCATAAAATTCTCCAATACTCTTGTGAACTACTACTCACAAAGTGTATTCCTTCTTTCTTTACTCATCCCCTTCTGAAAACTTAATCGTTCGAAAACAGAATTTCTTCAAAAGCAAATTCCATGGTATCTAATCAAAATTTAACTAACTCGCTTCTTTATTACAAGCAACTATCAGAAAATGAAGACATGCAGGAATATTTTTGAATCAAGGTAGCTTATGTCTTGCAAAGCATATATCACATTACTTTCTAAAATTTGATTGTAACTGATACCTGTTATGGTGCAGCGAACTAGCCCTGTTGTTGTAAGATTTTCGAAAAAAAAATCACAGCAATTAAGTCAACCGACATACCATACCAAATTATCTGCATCTTAAAATGTTGGGATGCATCTTAAAATGTTGGGAAAGACTTTGTTTACTCTCACTCATAGTTCTGATGAAGTCCTTGCAACACTTCCAGCGCTTACAGGCCGCTGATCCTCTAACTCTGAATCGATTGCTTCCATAATCTCTTCCACAACTTCCTGATTCACAGATCTTCTTCCTGTAGTTCCATGGAACATCCCGAGTTCTCCTGTAGCTTCAAATTCATTAATCTTTTTCTTTAAGTCATTCAGATATTGGAAACATCAATTCTTTGCTGTGAATCACTTGGCTGCAAGTGCTGTAAAATTTTAATGTTATACGGATGCATCTTAAAATGTATTGCAAGACTTTGTTTACGGTCTGTCATGGTTTTGATAAAGTCTTTGCTGTACTTCTGGC
>JAOUZG010003472.1:2325764-2342902 GCA_026289955.1 Argiope argentata
CTACTTTAATCTCTTCCACAACTTCCTGATTCACGGATCTTCTTCCTCTAATTCCAGGGAGCAAGCACTCTGAGTTCTCCTGTAGCTTCAAATTTATAAATCATTTTCTTTAAGCTATTCACAAATATTGGAAAAATCAATTCTTTATTGTGAATAGTCTGGCTGTAAGTGATGTAAAATTTTAATGTTACACGGTTGCATCTTAAAATGTACCTCAAAACTTTGTTTACGGTCTCCCATAGTTTTAATAAAGTCTTTTCTGCATTTCTAGCGCTTACAGGTCGCTAATCCTCTAACCTTGAATCGATTGCTACTTTAATCTCTTCCACAACTTCCTGATTCACAGATATTCTTCCTCTAGTTCCAGGGAGAGCTCCGAGTTCTCCTGTAGTTTCAAATTTATAATCCTTTTTTTAAGTCATTCACGGACATCGGCCTTTTCACTTAAATTTTTAAGACGACTTTTTTCTTGGAAAACAGCATCATAGTTGTTATTCTTTTGGTAATAGCATTTTGCTAACAGAGCACATTCTACCTTTGACTAAGTCATGGCTATAGCTTAAAGATACATAACTTTTATCATCATAATGATTTTAAAATTGAGTTGGTATCCATTTTGATATAGTACAGAACAAAAACATTTTAATATTCTGCAGCGCCATCTATTGCAAAAAATAAATTAATTTTCTTATTGTGTAATTCATTTCCTCATGTTGTAAATCAAACATACACCAAATTTCTTCAATATACTCCAAGTGGGTTTTCTTTTACAGTCCTTAAAACACTTGCACTTTAATTATAACCACCCTGTAAATTTATTTAAAAATCGTTCCCACGTTTACAGCACACGCACCTCAACTGATCGTGTGAAACACTTCCTTTCATAGTTGATCCATTATTCTTTCATTTTAGCTTAATCTCCCTTCCTTTTTCGTACACTTAATCGTTTGGAAAACTTGCTTCTTTTTAACACAAGCAAATTCCATGGTGATCTAATCAAAACTCAAGTAACTCGCTTGTTTATTAAATGTAGCTACCAAACCATGAAGGTATATTTTACGTGACTCTCTAAGGTGAAAGTAAATAAATGTAAGTGAGTATAACTTTTAGTTTACTAAAAGGGAGTAAACGTTAATTTGAATAATTGGTTAGTGCTTCGTTTATGGAAAGAATGTTTGAGTTTCAAAATGATGATTTAATAAGAGATTAGTCCAGGCTATATTCATGTAATTTTCAGGAAATATTTCAAAGTGTGCTTTGTTAAAATTTTCATTCATTTTCTAAACAATCATTAACTTTTAATAATCTAAATGTAGTGTTAGATTATTAAATGACTTTTAACAATTTAAATGTTTAATAATCTAAAATATATCCCTGCATTTTATAACTTCAAACGAGGATTCCTGTTTGTATGAATGTATATAATATTTATCTCGGAAACGGCTCTAACGATTTGGATCAAGTTTTATATTTATGAAAGGTTTTGATTTTTAAGTTTATGTTTATAGGTGATTTTTCTGAAAAAAAAAAAAAACACGATTTTTTATCATGTCAGAGCATGATGTGGTTTTGAGGAAGACGGTTTTTGGCGTCAACAAAAATCCGTAGGCGCAAAATAAAAATTTTGTTATCTGCATGAGCATCTCAAAAAATCAACGTGTTACCATTGCCTTTACAAAAGCTCTGATTTTTTTTAAATAAATTAACTACTACAGCAAATAAAATCTTTAAAAAATTTAATTTTAAGCACGTGATTTTATGAAATGAAATAAATAGGAAATGTGACATTTTTAAAAAGAATAAATGTGAGACAAATTGTTTTGATCGTTTGCAATACTAAAGTTACTAATTAAATGAAATAATTAAAATGAATAAAATTATAATCTAACTTGCACGAGCATGTGATGCTTGGCCGTTCAAGAAATTATGTTCTGACACGATACATTGAAATATGAATAGCAGATTTCCTTCTAATCTTTTATTTTATAACTAACTGTTAGAGCCTTTTTCTGTCAGTTCTCCTGCTGACAATTTTGTATAGCACTATTTCTTAAATTTTAATGGCATCGGGATAAGCTCCTGTTCCTCAAAATTTTGCGAGATTGCGTTGCATGACATTATTCAAATGTGAATTTTCCGATAGCAACAATGCAATTACAGTGTTAACCAATTCAAATAACATTTTAAACTAAATTATTATTGAATAAAAATATTTTTTCTTATTTAAATTATCAGTTCATACGTATATAATATTGAAAAATATTCATATGTAATCAATGTGCGATTCGCATCTCAATATTTTCTCAAAAAAATTATTGAACAAAGGTCTTTCTTCATGGCACTTTATTTTAATGTTTGATGAAAATCATTTAACAAATTTTATACCTTTAAAACGCGTAAAACGTATCAAAAGGAAAATAAAATGCAATGTTTAGAAGGAAAGTAATTAAAAACATATTTAGATTTCTGATTCATTATTATTTTATTTGACAATACACACTTTAATGCTGTTCAAATCGCACTGAATCAGTTATTTTGATAATTAAATAATGTAATAAAAATTATATTTCTTGGTATATTTTGTGAATTTAAAATCTATTATACTCTAAATATGTATTTCCAAAAATGTCTATTCTTAACTATATAAATAACTTTTATTACCATTATAAAAAATGAATTCATATCCATTGGAAGGAAAGAAAAATATAAGAAACGAAATGATACTCTGTTATTTTTATTCAATCGTATTTTAAGGAAGATACTACCGGAACTCCCCAAGGCAAAAAAAATATTTCATGAATCTGTGATGTATTTTAAAAATAACCCAGGAACAAATTTCCCTGTAGTCTATGAAATGCAGAAAGAAATATAGCCTGAATGCAACTGGGAAACAAATATTCATATACCATCAGAAATGGAAAAAAAAATTCATCCTATCTATAAAAACTGCATACCAGATTCATAAGAACAACTTTTCGATCTGTCAGAAAATTTCAAAACATCGTCGCGGATCGATCTCATTACAAATGAATATCATAGCGCGTATATTTTACAGAGATCTGTATTTCGTATTAATATTTTATTCTACGAAAGTTCGCATTCGTATTGGTAGAAATGAAAATATTCTTTTTTATTTTCTAAGTTCTTTCATGAGGTCCCTGTATTAAAATAATGATTTTCAGAGTCGTATTTTCCTTGGTAGACAGTGCTAAATATATGTATATATTTTTTTCAGGTTATAAACGCCAGATATATTGAGAATTTTGCGAGTTGAATTGGGGCTGTATATCACAAAAGCGTATCTTCCTACGCTTTTCAATCTGGAGAGAAGCTGTTATTCCGCCGGATTTCTGGACTTTTCGTCTAAGAAAATGGCACTGATTTTCGTATTGCTGTCATTGCTTCTTGTAAACTTGGATCTGCTCTCAAAATGCGAGGCTAAGCCAGATGGAAGTGAAATTGGTCTGATGCCTTATTTGGATGAAGATATTCTTGGAATCAACAGAAATGATATGGATGAAGATGATGATGACTTGTTGCCTACCTGCGATTTGACGTCGTATGATCCGAAAATGATGAAATGGAGGCTTCAAACCGACAGTCAAACGGTGTTCTTGGACTTCGATAAGGTAAGTGATTTATGGAAACTTTAGAATTTTTAAAATCAAAAATTATAAAACTTAAATTTTAAGAAATAGCGGAATGTTTTCAGCTAACATTAAGGAATGGAATAAAAATTCTTCTCTCAAAATTTGACAATGTAAGTCGTCAAAAAAAGGAACGCTTTTGCAACTTCGTTGTTTATTATGCAATTTTCAAAAAATTGATATCAAATATAGCAGGCTTTTTGAAGTAGACAATGAATAATATTCCACAAACTAATCCAAGCGAATGGAAACGAAACCATTCAAAAACTCCTGCACAAACGACCAAAATGTAAAATACTAAATAGACTGCATACATAACTTTTTCAATAAAGTTTCGACGAGTTCTGTTTTTTTTTGAATGATCGAACTAATTTCTGTTACACAATATTTAATAAGCAGCTCCATACTTTTCATTACAAGACGTTCACCATAGAAAGCAACAACCAAACGAGACACAAGAAGAATGGTAGCCACAATTGGCGAACTATCATCTGACATGGCGATAATAATAATAATTTTGTTTGATATTTAACAGACAACGTGATTAAGATAGTTAATTAAATACAATGTAATTTTTTTTCACTAAGCAAATTGAAATTTTTAATAATTTCATTTAGCAAGCTTTTTTATTTATATACAAACCGTTTCATTCCAAAATTTGAAGTAGTTCTTAAGATATACATAATTTGTTTTCGGTAAACTTCACCTTTAAACTCTCAGCATTTTAACAACCGTCAATAAAGATAAAAAAATTAAACACTCTGGCAATGAATATGTTCTGAAATAAAATTTTATATCGTCTGAGTTAAAAAAAATCATTTTTTTAAAAAAGAAAGCAAAATACATATAAAATATCGTTTGATCTGGATATAAATATAATATTTATTTATTTCCAGATCAAACGATCTGAAAGCTATTATTATTTACGATATTATAATTGTTGTTGAAACTTGCGCATCGTAAAAAGTGGATCCATAAATATACATAAGTTTAATATATGATCCCTGTAAAAATGAGTGTCACAAATCAACTGTGGGAATTTTATAATTATTCTGAATATTTAAAAGAATTATTCGTGATATGAGCATAATTTTTTGAATTTGGCATTTTAGTATGCCGGCTTTGTTTATACTCAAAAATTTTACTACGTCAAAAATCCCATTTTTCCCTCATTAACATTTAAGCTTTCATAAAATAATTATCACATTTCCGTTACTTCTGCATTTATTTCGTAATTTTATAAAATACGAGATTCTCTTTAAATAATCCAAAAAAAATTGAGAAATATTTAATAGTTTCCGAGATATCATTGGAAGTGTCATTTTTCATAACACTGTAACGCTCGGAATTCAATAAAATTTTGTTGAGAGATTAATTTTATGACGATAAACCGATTAAATGAGCAATATTGATAGCCTTAATGGAAAAATTTCCTGATAATAGTTAATTATGTTAATTAACCTAGTTTAATGAGTTTATTTCCATCGTCACCACAGTTTCGAGTAATTTCCATCGTCAACACAGTTGTGAAGAAGTAATTGTAATAAAGTTATAGATGTGTTCCCTTTTTATTGATGACGACTGTACTATCATTACGAAAACTCATCGATTCAATAAATAAATTAATAGCCGTAATGGGAAACTTTTGAGATTTTAATTAAATAATTCTGTTAATTAACTTGATTAATGCTCGTTATTTGGAATGAATCTTTTTGTTGACGGCTACTCTTACTTTAATTTTGAGTATAAGCAATGATATTTTATTAAATGTTGATGTTAAATTTATTATAGGTTATTTAAAGGGGAATATACCTTAAAATATGTTTCATTGCACTAAAAAAGACTAGTAAATTTATGATATATTTTAAAAATGCAAGTTTATTTTTATAAATTATAAGCAATATTTCTTTTTCTATTATGATCCTTAGGGGAATTTTATACCCTTTTTTTTACTAAATAATTATTGGATTCATTTTCAATGCTACAAATTTACTTTGAGTCAGGATTAATCACTGAATTTCATTTTATTTACGCTTAAACTTTTCTCAAATAATTACTCTCAACAAATCATTAAAATATACTTCTCGGTTCTTTTTATTATTCAGATTTTTGTTTAATCTTCAGTTGAACTTATCCTAAAGTTGTTAGAAGAACACAATCTACTCCTCATAATTTGCAATGCTCTGATACGCGCACATACTCATAAAAAATTGGAGGGAAACTTTATGAGATAAGTAAGAGGGGGGTCGAGGGGATATCAGTTAATGACCTGGGAGGGATACGGCGTAGGAGTAGAATATGATTGGTATGTTGGGTATGTCGAAAAGTCTACTAGCACTAGACGAAAAATGTTTTCTCTCATATATCAAAAATTTTGCTATTGTTGATCACTTATTTTATATATATATATATTTGAAAATGAAATAAAAAGAAGTGTTTAATAAATAATTTCTTTATATTATCACAATGATTTTCTTCTCATTAGGAAAAAATGAGAATTTAAAAAGTTAGTTGTAAAGATTTTTGTCTTTTGTGATAAAACAAAAACAAGAATTGTTGTGATAAAACAAAAAAAGGTTTTCGAGTCTAAATATTTGATACATTATCAAATATGTTATGCGTTTTTATAACTCAGAAAACTTTTTAGTTTCAACATAAAATAAAAGAAAATCTTGATAATATAATTTAAAGATTTTTAAATTCAGCATAGAATTATTTTATGATGCATAATATATTGAAAGAACGAAAAATAACAAGCAAAACAAAAGCTTTGTCAAATGTAAAATTATTTATGATGTGCATTCTAGTCCAGTAAAGGAAAAATTTGGTTAAGAAAAGACTTGAAAATTAGAAGTTTTTGTGATTTTCTTTCATGGTTTAATTTCTTTTATGGATTAAAATAAATTTTATAAATTCTATGTTCTTTGATATTTCTGTATGGTTTTGGGAAAATTTTCTAGATAGAGAAAAAAATTGTAGATAAAGAAATGAAGGCGAAGTTTATAAAATTAGACAACATTTTTCATCAGAATAAAAAAAATCCTTTACTTATAGTTCTAGAAAGCTAAGTGAAATGGAAAATGAAATGTCCACCTCGATCTCTGTTCTTAAATCGACTCGAAAATATCTGGTATATTTTCCTCAGACAAAAGACACAAAGTTTTGAACGGCAAAGAAATATTTTTCTTTTTTTGAAGATTTTTTTTAATGGAGAGAAGAAATTTTTATCAAATTAACGTTATATATGTTTTTGTTATTTTGCAATTTGTTTCTATCTGGTATTCTATTTCAGATACCATGTTTTTATCAACATATCAATACTGGATATAATCTTTAAGCAACGTACCTAAAATTTTGTTTTCTAAAATATTATCCTATTCAATTCTAATGTCTGTTGTTACCAATAGAATGTATACGAAAAAAGTTATTTTATTTTACAAAATCAGAATGTCATCAGGAGTGTTGATAGAGAAACAAATATATAAATTTATGATTTTCACTTGCTATTTCATATTGGGTTTTTTTAGTATTGTTAAGAAAGCATTATTTTGTTCTGAATTTTTGAATTAAAAGTTCCTATTTACGAATCAAGGTATTTAAATTAATATTTATTACAATTAGCAATTTTTTTCTCAACTAACAGCCATTGTTGCCGATTTGATATGTTATTTTTTAAGCTTTAAACTTACTTGAAGAAATAGTGGAATTTGAAATAGGAAAAACGGACAGAAATATGAAAATTTCTTTTTCAATTCCTATTACTTGTTTATACTCTTCTTAAATACTTTTATATATCTTGGTGAAATTTTCAGTCGTTAATGAAATAATTTTCCTTCATCCACTCGAATTTAAATACATTTTTTTCAACTTGTAGAGGATAACGATGTTAATGTAGTTTTTTTAAAATAATAATTCATTAATTAAATTTAATTCATATTTAATACTTTAAATAGAGTTTTAACAGTTTGTAATGAAAATTGAAATCAACAGGCTAAATCGGAAAAATGCATGGATTTCAGAATTTTTCGCGTGAAGGTGAAGAATACGGGATCAATTCTGGCGAAAATCAATAATTTTTTATAAGTATTTTATATTAATTGCTCATATTTAATAAAAAATAACTAAAATAAAAAAATATGTTGACCTAAGAAGGAATTGACTTAATTTTTTTATATTGCTTGCTATTTTTTTCTTTAACAAAATATATGTTTATATTCAGATAAAATAGACTTATAAGAAAAATTATTCAATAAAAGGAATATTTAAAGGGCTTAGAGAAATCAAGACAAATTTTAATGACTTTCAACAAAAAGATATTGCATTTATATTTAAATATCTTTAAAATTTTCCAAGTGTCTTAATTTTTGAAAAAAAATTAAGTAGAATTGGTAATAAAAATTTTAATTAAAAAATAAAATAAAATAAGACAAACATTTTATATTTCAAATTTTTTTAGATAGTTAATAGTCAATTTTTCAATCGGAAAAAAAATCTGAATTTTTATAAATATTCAGTAAGTGTGCACAAAAATATTTCTGAAGAAATATTGTTTGAGTGAAATTTATAAAAAAATCACTCGCAGTTTTACTGTAAATAAATATATATTGGGATATTTTTTAAAAAAACTAAGCAGCTTGAAATAATTTGAGATTTAAAAAAATTATATATCTTTAAATTTTTAAAAATTTAATTCGTTTAAAATGATTTAAATAAAATTATGACGCATTTATATTTCAATACATAAGCATAAAAATTTTCATAATTCTTTGAATAATTCGCAAAAAAGACTAATAAAGTCAACCTTCTTTTTAAAACAAAATGACTTTCTAAAGTATTTTTTACCAAGAAATAAAAATCAAAGTATTTAAAATCGATTTTTGAAAAATCAAGCATTTAATCGCTAATATAGATCGCAGAGTTTCCTCGCGAGATATATACAATTTACGTAATATTTACTCGTGCAGTACTTTTCCATTTGCACTTTGATCAAAAATATCTATGATACAATTTTTCAGGGACTAGTAACAGTTTCATTTTGGTACCGGTAAAATATTTCGTTGATAGAAGTTTGGAAATATCTCAGACTACGCAGTCCTTTGAGGTATCTCGCACGAAATTCTTATCCTGATCGATGTTTCAGTTATAAGAATGTGGAATTTCTCAGCAGTTTTTTAAATTTTGTATTTTCTGGAATTTAGCTTTTCAGACGAGTTTTTTATTCAACTTCGTTTAATCAATCAACCGAACAAAAATACACTTTGAAACAGAAATATTGAACAATGTAAAATGAAAAGTTATTAAGGTAAAAGGAAGTAAAAATATTTTAACTCTTAGAGAAAGTATATAAATAACATCTTAGTTATTTAAAAAATGGCAATTAATGTAAAAAGTATTTCCTTTCCTTTTTTGCTAGTATACAATATTTTTAAATTCTTTTTCTTAATTTCTGAAATACTTTTCTAATCGTAACTACGAATGCAATAAAGATTTATTTTCTACAAAACAATTTTTAGTGGAAATGTCTCATTTATCGAAAGTTTTTTCAGAAATCTAAATTTTCAAAACTTTTAAACAAATTGTCTGAAAAATATTCAAAAACTGATTATGTTTCGGATTAGAAAACTCGTTAACTTCTCGGACATCGAAAATACACTTACATTCATTGTAAGAGAATAAAATGACAGTCAAGGCGTAGTTATTTTTATATAAATTGATTTTTTAGGGAGGTTTATATGAAACAGTATCCCAAAAGCAAAAACGGATTTTTAATTAAAGATCTTAAGGCTTCCAAGGAGAAATTTTTTTTTAAAAAAAATTATATTTATTAAGAGTGTGTTTTTTATTTAATAATATTATATTTTAACATCCAATTTATGTCCCTTGAAGAGTTTAAGTACTTCATAATACCTATAAAAATTATATAAATATTTGAATAACTATAAAATTATGTATAAATAAAAGAGAAATATTAAGATTCCTTTCTGTTTTTTATACTATATTTGTAAGGAGCAATTTTAATATTCGATGTTGTCTGTAAATACCTTCAGTTTATTAAACAAGCAAACATATCTAGGTTAAGAAAGTGCCAAAGTGTTATATAATGGCTTAATGTCCTAATTTACTTTTTACTGATAAGAAAATGTATAAAAATATTTTCTTTAATAAGTAAATTTGTATTGCAATATTATTAAAAAATAAGCTATTCAAAATTAAATTTTCTGCAGCATTTCAAAACGAATTATTTCTCAGCTGTCCTTAATTACCTGCTATATTGAAAATTACTATTCGGAAAGCCAAACTAATTAATATATTTATCAGTTTAAGGATTGATATAAGTTCTTTATTGAAATTATTACCTTGAAATATTAGATTATTAATAATTCAAGCTGTATCTTGAAATACAAATATTATTAAATCTCAGATCACAAGAAATGTAAATAATTTAAGAAAATTTTGTTTAAGAAAGCATTAACAATCACTCATGAATGACTTAAGAATAAAAAGTATAGATTTTATTATTTCACACGGTATCAAACAGAACTTTTAATAAAATGGTGGATAAATATATGCTACTATTAGAAAATTGATGTTATTACATAAAAATACTGTGCACTGGAGATGACATAGTCATTGTTAGAATTGAAAGCATTTTATATGCATTGGCTCACATGGTTGAACTCTTGCATATAAACTGCAGTCGTTTCCGCTGAGTTCTCGAAGAATTCAAATCTTGATGTGGACGTGAAAAGGCTAAGTCAGACGTCAGGATCTCGGGGGACGCTATGTCCCGGAGCTAGAGCACTTTCCAAAAGAGGATCATCAATCAAAGCATCTAGAATTTTTCTCACCTCCAAATACTTTCATCTAGATTTTGAACTGTAGCATTAGTCTTCCTATTCGTTTGATACGGTTTTTAACACGAATTCCTCCGCGTGTTTTCCGTATTTTATATGAAGAGATGAAGTTAAAATGTGAATTTTTCAAAAATGACATTTTGTTCAGTACTTTTTAAAAGCCTTTAGAAAATGAGGGGAAATTTATGAATAATGGATTTTATATATTGAATTGGTTGACTTCAATATTCTGATTTGATAATGACTTCAACATTCTGATTTGATAATGACTTCAACATTCTGATTTGATAATGACTTCAACATTCTGATTTGATTATATTTTTCTATGATGTAAAATATTTCTGCAGATTGAAATGTTCAAAAAATGATTAAGTTCTAATTATCTTATGGTTTATGAATATATAATTTTAATTTTTCTAAGATATAGCATTCCGGATATTTCTAACTTTTTAAATCATATTTTAGCAAAAATTAATAAATACATTCAAATAATGAAAATTTGTATCTGTTAATAAAATGGCGCACAAAAATTGAATATTTAAGATCATATAACGGTATAGATTTAAAAAAGCCTTTTACCAGATTAACATAGCAGTAAGAAGAATTTTATTCCAACAGTAGGAGTTTATTGTATTCTTTAAATCTGAAACAAAAATGATGGACACAGTATAACCTTATCTGGATCACAAAAAAGCAACATTCACTCCATATTAGGCATTAAAATATTTGCTGTGTGATTACATAAAAATATATTCTTTTCATTAAAATGATAACCCAGATTTTGTGTATTTTAATATATACTAAATCAGCTAAGTTACTGAAGACAGATTTATTAAGCAAATATAAACGCCAATATACTTGATAAAATAGAGGAGAGATCGCAGTTTTCAAATTACCTTCTAAAATTTTAATTTCATTCATTTGATCTAAATAAAAATATTTTCATTCCAAATGCGAATAAAAATATTTACTTTGATTATAAATT
This sequence comes from Argiope argentata, assembly GCA_026289955.1. Lineage (NCBI taxonomy): Eukaryota > Metazoa > Arthropoda > Arachnida > Araneae > Araneidae > Argiope > Argiope argentata. The sequence continues at coordinate 2,337,251 of JAOUZG010003472.1, forward strand.
TATTTTAAAATGATCCTTTTTAATTCTTACCACAAAAGTATTCGTAAATTTAACTTATCAATTTAATATTTAAACGAGTACTTTTTCCATCTAAAACAGGAGCCATAAAACTACGGTTTATAAACCTAACAAGTTTCATTGTTGCTACATGGTTTTTCCCCTTAACAAGTTTCATTGTTGCTACATGGTTTTTCCCCTTAACCAGTTTCATTGTTGCTACATTGCTTTTTCCCTTAACAAATTTCATTGTTGCTACATTGCTTTTTCCCTTAACAAGTTTCATTGTCGCTACATTGCAGTTTTTATCTGATATAATTTTTACACAAAATATAAGATGAAAATTAAAATTAAACACAATGTGCATTTGTTTTTAGCAATTTTTTAATCTTTAAAATTGAGATATTTATATATATTCCATTCGCTTTTATCAAACAAATAAATCCAAGTTTCTATCGATGGTAGTACTGGCTGTATGCCAGTTGGATCTCTGGAATTTATATTGAAACCAGTAGGATATTTTTTCATTTATTTTGGTAAATTTTTTTAGGTTTCATACTGGAAATTTGTATTAATTATTATTTTAATTTTTTAGGCCTTTGACTCGCTAATTATTTTCCAAATGCATTGTTAGTCAGAATTTTGCAAAAAAATTTAACGCTTTTAAACATATTATACTAATTATTTTTATTAAATAATATTATTAGTCAAATAATATTTTAAATTTTGGTATTTTAACCCACCTGTCGTTTAAGAAATACAAAATGATCCCGACAAAATTACGCATTCATATCTACTAACAATTCCCCACAAAATTATTCCCCCTGTGGTTGTCATATTTGGCTCATCCTCACAAATTCTTCCATGAGGTTCGACGAAACAAATATGGTGCAAAGAAATGAAAGAGGGGAATACTTAGCAGAGGGATGCGGTCTTTCAGGCGCCTATGCTGGCGCCGAGACCGCCGCTGGAAAGAAAGAAAAAGCGATGGACCTCATTGATTTACTGGACGATTCATTGCTTCGAATAACCACACTTAGACAAAATGAAACCGGAGAAAACACTAGAAAAAAAAGTTAAACAGTGTTGACTGTCACAATAAATGCAAGTCGGCACCTCTATCTACTTGTTATCTTGTTACGTTTGTTCCATCAAATAAAAACAGAATGCTGATAAAACTCAGCACTTGGAGAAACAATCAGCTAATTGGCCACGTAAAATGTGAATGTGCATATCGATTGAGTCGCATGTAAATAAAGGGATTTGAGACATAAAATTTAATCTTTAGAAAGGTGTCTCATTGTTTAAAACAAATTTGGATATTTTTTTCATTGACACTGAATGTGTAAACTTAATAAAAAGAACTTTTAAAAAGACGATTCTTTTACAGTAGTTTTAAACCAAATGCTTTCTTTATTGTTTTCTGTTTTTTATTCCTACATTTATGATTGATTCTTGGGATCAATTTATTGGATTCTTGGAATCGATTTCTCTAAATTTTCTACCAGATGATAGATGAAATTTAATGATATTAATCGATAAATGAATTCTGAAATTATTAAAACTGCATGCTTGCATTAGGAACACAGCATTATTGGAATTTTCGAAACTCTAGTACATCATTAAAATAAGGAATGAATTCGATTTTTTGACACAATTTTTTCTAAACTGAAACTTGTTACATTTCAAAGTTTCATAGAAAGTTTAAAAACGATTTCTCATTTCATAGGAAGTTTTTAAAATTTTCCACATATTCCTTATCCTTAAAAGTAGAAATTTGTTTTATTTCAATTATTTTTTGATTTTTATGCTATTTCTAATTTATTACTCTAAATTTCAGGGATTCTTAAGATTCTTTTTTCAAATTCAGTCAAAGTCCCAGAATCTAATTAAGAAAAACTTAATTACTGTATTAGTTTTGAAAATTTGAAATAAAGCATTCACATCAGAGATATATAAATGTTAACAATTTTAGATAATCGAGCACATTTAATAAAAGAAAAAAAATAATAGCAAATTCAAAAATCAATTTTTCAAGCATTAATTAAGTCGATATAATTAAAAATGCATGAAAGAAATGGTAATTGCTGAATACAACTTTTAAAAATGTAAACAGCAATAAACCGCCAGCCGAAGAATCCCCGTATGTGTGGTGGCTGGTTCACGTTAAATCTGTCGTAATCACAAAGTCCTTCATGTCGAGAGTAATACCACTGGGAATGTTTGTCAGAGGTGATCGTTCTATGATCCAGATCTGAATTACGATCTGTAGATGAATGAATGAAAAGCGTGAATAAAATCCATCCCGTAAAAAGGGGTTTGTGACGTGTGTGAGCTACAAGTCAGACATCTGTCCACGGGTGCTCAGGGGGTCATACCCTCGGAGGCTACTGCACCCCTCCTACCGTTGTAAAGAGAAACACGAGAACACCAACGCCATCAACAGCAATGAAAGGATTTTTTTTAAAGTTTAATCTTTACAGCTTAAATAATAATGTAAGGTTTCTTTAAGAATTCCTTACAAACACTAGCTCAAAAGGATTCCGCTATTTTGTAAATTAATATATAAAATATTAAATGAAAACTTCTGTAATATGTCCGAGTTTCGACTTTGTGATGAAGAAATCAAAGGTACTTTCATACAAAAATAAATTGCGCATGTGGGTTTGGTAGATTTTAAAATGAGTTGTAAAATATATTTCTTAAGGTCACATAATATAAAGCATTTAGAAATTAAAAGCGCGTGTAAATCACTACGTAGCGGTTCTAGAACAAGAGTTTTGTATCAGTAATCATTCTATCAGTATCTGTCAAGAGCCACCATTTCGGATTGAGTTTTAATCTTGTGTTGGTAATTAAGTCAGGTTCTAGTGAGAGATATGTATAGTGGAAATAGTTTGTTTTGCCATATGGGAATTATTCGTCTTCTATATCCTTTTGTGTTGTTTGAAAAGATATTAATGAAGGAATGAGATAAATCTTTCATTTGGTTAAGAAAAAATTTCTTATATATTAGTAAATGTTATTAGAAATATTTTGATTTGGTTTCTAATCTGGAAAAATCTTATTTTCAAAAAAAAAAAAAAAAAAAAAAAACTATAATAGCTTTTTCAGTTTATTTGGTTGTTAATGCTTACACCATATTTCTATCTTACAGAAAAAAGTAATTTTGATTTCAAGTATTTATGTGAATAAGAATAATAGGAAATATTTAATTAATTCTTAGAATCTCAAAGAACACTTTGTGAAATTTGATTATTTTTTTAAAACAAAGTTTTAATGGAATTCAGATATATAAACAAAATATCATAAAAAGGGTTCAACAGATAATTGATTTAAAAAAATAGATTTAAAATATATTTGAAGAATAATCTTATTCAATAAAATGCAAGGATGTATGTAATAAAATATTAGAAGAAAATTATTTAATTTTTAGAATCGATTTTCTAAGTACTTTTCGGATATTGGAAATAATTTATTAATTAATTTGAACTGTATGTTTTTGCTTTTGAATCTCTTCATTTGATACAAATCCAATTATTTCATATTTTCACGAATCGTGACTTAATTTCTAAAACCAAAGGGTAAAAAGATTTCTAGACAATTCTTTAAAAAATGAATATCTTTTCCATTTTCTTTCCAATGGAGTGGTAGTGATTTTATTTTCGAAAAATCCAAACATTGATTTCTGAGACATTTTCGTTTCTTAGATTTTGGCGATGTAATTTATAGTATATTCTGTATCTAAATCCATACGTTATTTTAAAATTCTGTATTTTATATGTTTAATGTTCATAATATATTCAGAAACTGAAATATACGTAAACATTACTCTGAATTTCTTCGTATATCTAATGAAATATGCATTCATAAGCCTCTTCTCTAAAATGATTTATTCAAGAAAATATATTCGTATGAATAACTATCTATGCCGTTTGATGATTTTCTAGTTCCACTCACTGAGTGCATACTTTGCTCCATATTTGCTCTACTGCTGAAATTCCGATGGAGAAAGATGTTACATACGAAATTGGATTTCGGAGGTTGAATAATATTTCTTAAAGATGATGTGGAATCGTTTGTAGTTGTAGCCACTGAGCGTACAAGATTTATTCTTTCTATCGTGAATCAAGGAACATGTTTCAAATTTTTGTAAAGATCTAATGTTCTCAAAAGCATTCAGTTATAATACGATGTTTATTTTCTAATACAGTGGATTTTTTTCTTTCTTTTAGTAAAAGTGAAATTGAAAAATCATTTTAAACTCCTAAATAAAATATGGCATACACAAAAAACAGAACAAACATTTATTTTCTTAATATCGCACCTAGAAATTTATTTTTCATGACAAAGTTTCATTAAATAAGATAGGCAGCTATGTGAATCACTTTTGAATTTTGTGGAGAATGAAATAAAAAATATTATTTCCACGTAGTATAAAAATGTCGATTAGTGAAATGTTTCTCTTGCATTCATTTATATACACACAAAGTCTCATCCTGCTATCTACAATTTTTTTTGAAATATGCTTATTTCAATATTTACAGGATGCAATAGCAAATTTAGATGGAAATATTTATTACATTCTAATTTTGATATAAACAATCATTTATATCAAAATTTGAGAAATCGAACATTTAAGATGTCTCAGAAAAAGACGAAGAAAAGAGGACTTTTTTATTCCGTAATTGCATACGAGTTATTAAGTTTCTCAATAGAATGGCGTATTTTAGTAACAGCGGACGTTTTGATGTAATCATGATTTTTATAGTAATATAATTATATTACCAGCCTAACTGCTGAAGAAGCAGTTAATTATGGTTAATTGAGTCCCCAGTATCATTGTATAAAATTTACTTATATTTAGTGTAGACCTACTAGACCAACTATTTAGTGTATACCTACTTGTGTAGACCTACTAGACCAACTATTTAGTGTATACCTACTTGTGTAGACCTACTAGACCAACTATTTAGTGTAGACCTACTAGTGTACGTACAGTCAGCCGTGAATTCAATATACCAGTCGTAAACAGATGATCGTTGGAAAAACGTTGGTTGAATATCAAAATTTCTTTATAAATGGATTGGTTTCTAAGGACCTGTTAAAGGCACTTTTATCTTACTTGACTTCTGTTGATATTTATTTATGAGGTTTCATACTTTCTTTTGTACTTAAACGTCTCCTATAGACACAGAATTTTGCCAATGAATTCAAGAAACTTGTCTTGATGCAGTTAGTCAGTATAGGAATTGTACCTATGCAAATTTTATTAGAAGAGAAGGTGTCGAATGTTTATTATAGATGTTAAATGTATTAATTTTGAACAAGTGTAGTGGATTAAATTTGAACAAATGAAGCTGATTAATATTGAACAAGGGAAGCTGATTAATTTTGAACAAGAGAAGCTGATTAGTTTTGGACAAGTGAAGCTGATTAGTTTTGAACAAGTGATGCTGATTAATTTTGGACAAGTGAAGCTGATTAATTTTGGAAAAGTGAAGCTGATTAGTTTTGAGCAAGTGAAGCTGATTAATTTTGGAAAAGTGAAGCTGATTAGTTTTGAGCAAGTGAAACTGATTAGTTTAGAACAAGTGAAGCTGATTAGTTTTGAACAAGGGAAGCTGATTAATTTTGAACAAGGGAAGCTGATTA
>JAOUZG010003472.1:2358414-2373598 GCA_026289955.1 Argiope argentata
ATATATATATATATATATATATATATATATATATAATGCAACTTGTTTTAATAAAATTAATATCTTTTACTATCTGTGCAAATAATGAGAAATACAAAAACTATCTTTTCTCAAACTGGATTATAATATTTCGGAGCCACCAAATACTTCAGAATACGCGAACAATGCGCATATTACCATGAAAACCCATAATACAAATGTATATTCTTTTCAACGGGAGACAGCAGTTGGAATAAAACCAATAAACATTTGTGGAAACTTTCTACTGACGATATCATTGGCAAGGAAATGTAGATTTTTATCTTCTTCTATTAGAATAAAGCCTTCTTTACTATCTTTGTAGGAGTGAGCTTTTCTTTCTCCCTAAGAGAAATGGCAAAGATTCTCTTTCTTCAAATTCGTACTCTTCCAGAATCACTTACTTGTGATTGGTTTATTCTTGGAAAGTCTTGCATTTCCATATAGCATCTAGTGCAGAATTATTTTATCAAAACAATTGAAACACCAAGGAGTGAATATGTAAATCTAAGATGATTATGAATATCGAATACACTAAAAGAATATCTCAACGAATATGTTTGGTTTGATAACAGCTGATATATTATGTCGAAAAAAATTGTATTTGTTCTGACAGTTTTCAATGCAAAACACACACTGGTAGAAACGTTATTAGCTCAGTAATTTTCAGATTTATTTAATAATGTATACACGTAGTTTTGTTATTTTAATTATTTATTGAGAATATTGAGACCCATAAACAGGAATTATTTTGTTATAATTAAACTGTATATCTAGGATGTTTATTCCCGGATTTATTCCGATTTAATAGCTTACTTTCAGGCATTTATTTATTTCGGAGAGCGAAGGCTAGAATCAGAATTTGAAACTGTAATACATTGAGCAGATTTTTAAGAGCTTTCAATGGAGATAACGTTTGAAAATATTTGTACCATTTAAGAGCAGATTGTACACTACACCTTGATTAGACTTAATGCAACATTGGGAAAAAAACTGATAGATTACTTGCGCTTATGTTTGGCATTTCAATCACTAAATATAAGAGGATGCCGAAAACAACATCGGGATTAGAAACTAATTTTTGAAATAAACAAGTAGCAATTTACTTAACTCTTTTTCTTCATCATAAATATTCGCATCAATTCTAGACATAATAAATGAAAACCAATTATATGTACCAAAACCACAATGATAAGGTGTGTTCAAATATTCAAATATGTTTATGAATGTTTAAAATTCGCTCTTTCATATGTTTTCCATTGACGTTAATTAACGTTCTGAATACATGAAATCCATTTTTTACTACTTTTATTTAACTTGAATTGTTTCATGTTTTTAAAAATGGAATATTTTAATGGAAGAACGTTCTTCAAGAACATTAGTAATAGTAAGAATCCTTTTAAATGAAAACAACCAACAATTGGATGGTCTGATTTGAAGAGGCAGTCTCTTATTTTTAACGAACCTATTCAATACTCCTTATATCAAACTAAGACAATGAAACATATAGATTTCAGTTTGTAAAATAAAGTTAACAAGTTAAAAATTGGAAACCTATAACAAACGCTCTAATTTTATGTGTTACTCTCTAGAAAAAGAGTAAGAGTAATAACTAATAATTAGGAAATTCTCTCATTAGTGGAATTATTGTACTTGGAAATGGTTCAAAATTGTTTTAGTAATGGACTAAACCTAATTGTTTAACCGAATCATTTAAGGCACTTAAGGTTTCCTATCTCCCTTGCGCTCGTTATATTTTTTTCTGCCTGAAATAATTTTCAGTCATACAAGTTATCTAAATTTGCTTTGCAAACCCTGGATTTCACTATGTTATAAAGTGGATTTCTAATATTGTATTACATTACATTTCAGATTATGTAAATTCCAGAATGATTAATGTTATTTAAATAATAGTATTATTCAATGAATGAAATGAAAAAAAAAATTGTTATAATTTTTAAGCTATTAGAATTGATAAAAAACAGCATAATAAATTCATAACAATTAGTTATAAAATATTTTCTAAATTTTGCAGATAAGTAACCATCTTTGAAACCGAGAAAGTAAATGTATAAGTTCGTCTCATCATGATACAGGAGTCTAACTTTAATCCTCATATTGTTAAGTTTACAAGCGAGTTTTAGAATAGTATTTCTATAAATTTTATTCAAATTGTTAATTGAATAAAAGGTATAAATGCTAAAAAATGGAAAAATTTTTTTCTTTTAATTATCAACTTACAAGCTATCATCAATCTTATAATTTAAAAGTGTGGTTTTTCTGGCAAAGAGGTAGCGCGTCTTCCTCGTGTTCCGGAAATCCCGGTTTGGGCATGGTTGTTCTTCTGTGTGCTATCTGTGAGATTTGAGACTGTGCCCCCTGTAAAAAGGGGCTGTGCAAGAAAATGTGGTTAGTGTGTAGCTAAGTTATACTCTTGGCCCTAGTTTGCGCTACTTCAAAAACAAGAAACGCTCCTTTCGGCTTAAATCTGCTGCTGTATTAGCGGGGGTCTTATCCTTGGCAAGTGCCATAAGTAACAACAACAAATGAGATTTATATTAGTTTTTCACGATTAGTGTTTCTATTCATTTTGTTCAAAATGTTAATTGACGAAAAAGTATAAATGCTAAAAGTAAAATTGAAAACCTTTCTTTTTCCGTAATTGTCAGCTCACAAGTTAACAATTTAACCCTGGTCTTTTCACAGAGCTTTGTCTAATACAATTTTGCCATCTCTCTTTAAATTAATGAGAAGAAGCGAAAGAATCAAATTGTTCCCAGAATTGAGAAAGTTCAGCAAGAATTCTTCAACGGGTTAGTTTGTAAAGTCGAATTCGTCATAGCTGAAAAAAAAAAGAATAATCATTCCACGTGGCTGAGAGCATACCCCCCAAAACAACAATAAATAACTTTTAATTATCTGCAGTTAAAGATCAGAGAATCGATATGTTGGGACAAAACCATTGTGGTCCAACAATTTGTGTGGGCTTTGTTATGAGAAGATAAATTTTTCGAAGCTGCTTTCCCGGAAAAAGTAGATAACAATATGTAACTACATGCAAAAAATAATAATGAAAATAATTCGCCTGTAAAAATAAATTGTTCTAAGCTTCCCTGGTTTCGGGGCTAATGAAACTGAAATCAATCAGCTCTACATTAAATAAAGTACGGCCATGAGACTAACTAAGTAGATAATATAAATTTTCCCCTCATCTGCTAATTATTTAGATTTTTTTGTAAGCCCGTTTCTTTGAATATTAAATATACATCCAAAGCATGCTAATGATCTTTTTTAATGAGTTGAACTCTATTTATGCCCAAAGCCGCTAAAAGAATCCATTTCATTTATTGAGTTCCCCAACAATTTTGTACTTACTAAGAGCTAAAAAAAATGCCATTTTAGATTTAATAGCATTTCGATAGTAATACATATTTTCTTTGTTGTGATAAAGATTTAAAAAACTAAATTTGATGGTTAATTAGTGCAATGCTTCTTGTTGAAGAATTGTACGTAAATATATACTATTTGAATTGCTAATAAAGGGTTAGTTAATTTTTAGGAAATATTTATTAAATCATTCATAATATTAGTAATGAAAATGAGAACCGGAGTTCATCCAAATAAAAAAGGCTTATATTCATAATCTTTTAGAAAATTAAAAATTATAATTTCATTTAAAAAGAAGATAAATTCTTTTGCTTAAAAGAATAAAGAAGATTTTCTAAAAACAATTCCCACGAAATATTTTAAAAATATTTTAACTTTCTTAACAAGAAAAAAAATTGCATTTCAACTACTCATACAAGTCTGCATGTTACTTTATATCATACCGATTTATGAGACAAAAAACAATTAGTTAATAGAATGAAAAAGTGTTAGTTAATTTTTAAAAATATTTTTAAATAATTCATGAAATTAAATTAGTAATGAAAAGGAGTACCAGAATTCATCCAAATCAAAAAATTGCTTGTATTAATAATCTTTTAGAAAAATAAAAATTATTATTTCATTTAAAGAGAAAATAAATTCTTTTACATAAAATGACAAAGAAGATTTTCTGTAAGCAATTCCCAAGAAATATTTTAAGAATATTTGCATCTTCTTAATAAGAAAAAAAATAAAAATTGCATTTCAACTACTCATACAAGTCTGCATGCTACGTTATATCATACCGATTTATAAGACGTAAATTATATAATTCTAGAGTTAATATAAATAGCAACTCATCATAAGGAAAAAGTATTTGTGTTTGTTGAAAGTATTTCACACAACTAAAACTAGCCTAAGGTCGAATGAACTCGATTTTGAAGTTCATAAAATAATGAAATATTCCATGAGATAAGGATATATATGGACTATAATTATAATTAATATGGATCTTTATTTCTTTATTTCAATACAATTATTAAATAAAAATGATAACTTGTTTTTACTAGAAGCCTGTGAAATACAATTTGAGTTTAAAATGTTCCGCATACTCAAATAAAGCGAATTGTATATACACATATTTAGAAAATAAAAATTGAATTGTAATTTTATAATTATAGTTGAAAATGTTTTATTACATGCTAACATTTTTATATATTATTTAACATTTTTCTGTATTTCTGTTACGGCCAATTTAAAAAAAAGTAAAAAGTTGAATCATAGCTATATATATATATATATATATATATATATATATATATATATATACACTCATATTTCCCGATGGATAATATTTTTTCCGCTTTATAACAGTTTTCTATACTATATATGAGCGCATATATAGTTCCGTAAAAAAACCAAAATATAAAATTTTTTCATTATTTTTTCTTTTAATATTATTTCTTTATTTCTTAATATTACAACTTTATTTTTATTTCTTTTAATATCTTATTGATAATTAAATAAAGCTATTCCCCCCATGGAATAACTTTTTTCAACCTTTTATTAATTCAGGCAGTAAAGGGTTAAATATGGATTTTTTCAAAATCAAATTTATTTTAAGTGTTCCAAAAGAAAAATAAAAGTAAGCAGATTTTAAAAATATCCCAGAATCAAACATTTCTATATAAAAAAAATACCCGAAAGGGAATATTTTTCCATCACAAATATAATTGTTAAATGTTATTTTAAAATACGTATTTTGAAAACATTTCACAGATAAAAATCATTTGGGACTTGCAGAAAAAAATCTATGCATATTAATAAGAGTGAAATGAAAAAAAAAATAAAATTTAGAAATAAAAACTTAAATAGTAGTAATTATATAAATATGTATAAATTATACTCGTAATACAATGCTCTTCAGAAGGATAATTTGGAGCACAAATATCAGCATGGATTATCTAAAAAAAGTTTATTTCAGAAGTTTCAATAGTATAAAAAAAATGTGAGATGCTTTTTTTTTAAATTACACAACATCAGTTCTCCCTTTATATATATAAAAAATAAGCCAAAGAAATGCTACTTTTTTGTCTCCTAAAGAATGGAGCAATGAAAAATCCTATCAAAATATGATATACAGGTGTTATTCCGAAGAAACTTTGGAGAAGGAAATGATTCTCGACTTGTCGCAAAAAAATATAAGTACGATTCAGATGGAAAAAAGAAACTATTTTTTTTACTTTGAAAGCTTCTTAGAAAGAAAATGTAAATAGGCGCATATCTTTTGTGTCAAACGGAAGAAAACTGGACTTATGGCTTGAAGGAGATAGTGTTTGCAGCAGGTTTTCTTTTTCAAAGAAGATGGATTCCATTCGTGGAACTCTTCAGTGAAGTGATTGCTGGGGCCATTTTGCTATCCGCATATTCTCTCTTGGTTTGCTTTTCATATTGATATCAATATTTTTTATGAAGATTTGTTCTGTTTCTCGTGGAAGCTGCTGCTTTTCTCTTTCCTTTCCTTTTTTTCTTCCCAAATCCACTCGTTTTTCTGCTTGTATTAGTGAGGGCTTTCGCAAATCCTTTCACATCCGAGAAAGAGCTGGAATTCTGAGGAAATAGAAAAAGTTTCTTTTTCTCCAGAAAGCTATATATCTTAAAAGACTTTAAATGCAAACTTTTAAACAAAGTTTCGCCAAGGGTTTTTTTTCTCTTTTAAATTTGAGAATGCATCATCATGGCAAACGGCTTTCTTTTCAAGATAGGAAATATCTTAGAAATAGAAGTTTTTCGAATTTTAATTGTCGGAGTATATCATCATTTATTTGTCTTTCTTTCTTTATTTATTGTAGCTACTCAATAATGGCAATTTCTTTATTTACTGGTTATATACTGTGTAATATCATCACCTGCTTCCTTTTAATTATTTAATTGCAAATGCTTCTTTTTTTCTCATTTTTATAATTTTATGCTAGCTTGTATTTTCCTGCCCTTTTTTTAACCCCTTAACGATCGGAACATTTTCAATAAAATGGTCATAAAAGTGTCTATTTTTTATTTAAGAAAATAATAAAAAAAATAAGTGTACGAACAACATATGCATTCCATTTTTAATTTTCGATATTTTTTGGATTAAAATTTCAAATTTTATGAAAAGCCAACATTTAGGCTTATTTAGATTGAACGTTGTTTTTCAGCAAGCAACGAAAATTTAAGAAATACATCTTTTAAACATTTAAAAGAGAATTTTATTAATCTTACGTCTAATATAAATAAAGATTAGCTAATTTTTCTTGTGAGGTAAATTTTAACTGTCGGAGTATATCATCATTTATTTGTCTTTCTTTATTCATTTATTGTAGCTACACAATAATAGCTATTTATTTATTTATATTTGCTGGTTATATATTGTATAATATCATTATTTGCTTCACTTTAATTATTTCATTGCAGATGCTTCTTTTTCTTTCTCATATAATATGCTAGCTTGTATTTTCCTGCCTTTTCTTTTTAACCCCTTAACGAACGAATAATTTTAAAAAACGGTCATAAAAGTGTCTATTTTTTATTTAGGAAAATTATGTAAAAAATAAGTGTATGGAAAACATGTGCATTTAATTTTTAATATTGGATATTTTTTAGATTGGAATTTTAAAATATTAAAATTTTATGAAAAACGAACATTCAGGCTTGTTTGGTTGTTTGGTGGTTTTTCAGCAAGCAAATAAAATTTAAGAAATACATCTTTTAAACATTAAAAGAGAATTTTATTAATCTTACGTCTAATATAAATAAAAATTATTTATGTTTTCTTGTGTGGTAAATTTCAAAGAATGAGATACAGAGTCCAACGTCACAATCTGGACAGTGGTGACGAGTTTCCTTTCTGCATCTCTTATTATTTTCGTCTCTTCTGAAACATCAAACTTTGCACTCCATAATGAACACAATATTAAAAAATATATTTTAACACAGAGCACAAACCACGCGCATTCAACTGAGCCACGTGTAACGAAGTAATTTGGTGGGCTCTGGGCTAAGACTGCAAAATACATATCATATAATCTGCAGTTACATTTAAAATAGACTATTATTGCCATCTGGTGTATAAAATAAGAAATAAAATGACTGCCGTGAAAAAGAAATGAATGATTTCGAATCGTTTTGTTGGGTTATTATTGATCACCCCAGCCCGGCACCATCACGGGAGCAAGAAATGGAGGGCGAAAGCCCAGCCCGAGAGTAAAGAGGTTAATGTTATATTTTCCTGTTTTTACAACTAGTTAAACGAATAAATATATAAAAATGGATATATATATATATATATATATAATTTTAATATTTACAAGATTGATAATAATAGATTTTAATGAATGTTTTATGAAACCACAGAAATATGAATTAGAAACAGCTATATATATATATGATAAACCAGCTGTTATTATATGAGTTGAATATAAATGATTCGACCCAGCTGTTGATTTTATGAGTCATAGATCTTATACACAGTTTGCAATCAGTGATTCATGGATCTGTTACCTTCTATGGTTAGATTTTATTTATTTTTAAGTAGTCTCTACTTCGATTAATCTGGCCCGCTTTAGAGCTATTTGTTGTTAAAACTTGTAGGTCTATTAGAAAGGACCAAAAAATTGAATTAATGTGTATTTTGTTGAGAATGTTTCGATAAAATAATTTAACTTGTAATGAAAATTTTCTAGTGCATATTTTTAATGTTCGTCAAAACCTAAAGTATAGTTTCTAGAATTTTTATTAATTCTTGTGAAATGCCAGTTGCGTCATTTTTTGTGGGCTCATCTTAATAGTGTGAAAAGTATAAACTATGAATATCACAATATTTTAGTTTAGAGTAACTTAAACAAACAGATTAGTAAATTATGCTATTATTCACATTCTGATGAATATTATGATGATTTTATTATTTTTTTTACCTATAGTAATTTTTATAACTCATTCTCATGAAAATGTGGGACCACAGTTGAGTAGTTGTGAAATTCAAATAACAATTTATACAAAAATCTGCTAGCATCAGTTTGTTATAAATTAGAATATAAGTTATTATCATCTGTTCAGATCTGTTATAAAATCCGCTTACACCGTTTTGTTATAATTTATTCAATTATTGCTGCTCAGCTAATCGATGTAATGCAGAACAAACGGAAACAAAAATTGATATTTATTATATTAAATAAAGTAGCACTGAATTCTAGAAAACATGAATACAAATAAACATCAAATTGCTAATTCGTAGATAATCATAGATTCCAGCGTGCAAAGTTAGAGGTAATAATTTGCTAACATAACTCTGAAAAGAAACTGATTTTTCTTGTGAACTTTACACTTAATATAACCACTCGACAGGATGTAACGTCACATCGAATTATTCAGAAAAAACTTTCGATATCAATACCTAATAGAGAGAGGACAGTAGTTCTTGCATTTTCCAGAATCTTTACTTTTTAATGCCAAATTGTAGTGAGTTCAATAGCCCAATTAAAGAGTTCGTTGTATCTTTAATTTATATGAATTAAGAATTTCTAAAGATTTTTCTTACCAAATGTAAAACAGACATAAAACTAATGCAATATTACAGATTAATAACAATGGTTTTATCCAAACGGGTTGTAAAAATTGACCTTAAAAAATTGAATATATATCCGTACAATTGTTGCACATTAAGGTAACAAATATATACTCACTCTGTTATGCTTAGTGTACATAAAAATACAAATTAATGATACTTTTCAAATTAAAATGTAATAATAATTTTTTATGCTTATCTGTGGCGATGGTCGTATATCAAATAAGTCGTATATCAATGAAAAGATTAGTATTAAATTTCTGTGACTACATATCGAGAAGAAGTTGTTTCTTAATTTTATTTGATAAGCGTGCAATAATATTTTGTGGTTCTAAATTGCGATGTTGTAATCCAAGAATCTGTGTTTTAATTTTCACATAAAATTACAAACTAAAGATATTTTTCACATTAAAATTTAATTTTTCTGTCTTCATATGTGGTGATGGTTGTATGTCACATAAGTCGTATATCGACGAAAAGATGAATATTAATTTTTTTAACCGTATATAGAGAAGAACTTGCCTCATAATTTTGTGCGGGAAGAGTACAATATTTTTTGTGGTCGTAAATTGCAATGCCGTGATCCGAAAATGCGTGCATTTATTCAATTGTACTTAAATTCACCAGTTTTTGATTCTCTTCCATTGTCAGTTGATGTTAATTGAGGTAGTCTTTTGCTTCAAAGGGAGTTAAGTCAACTATAAGCTAGCTTCCAACATAAGAGCTCACTTAAACTTCTAGGAAAATAAGAAAAAACTTCGCTTCTTTATTGCTTTATGGAGAAAATTTTAGACTTATGGAGGAATAAAAAATAAAAGGAGTGGTAAAGAGCTCAAAATAAACAAATAAATATCTAAAATAAAAACTTTTACTTTGAAACAAAGACTACCCCTCCCCCTTTTTTCTGCAGAAGCAGTGATATGTCAAAGCGAATCAAAGAAGGCACTTTAGAGAAACAATGACTTCGAGTATCCAATTCATCCAGTTCCTTTGTTTTATTTTTCTTTGCCTTAAAAGAAAAATCGATTTTTTAAAAGACTCAAAATATATGATAGAGATTAAATTACTGAGATTTATTTATCAACGATAGTTTATTAAGTAAAAAATTAAGTTTTAAATAATAACTGAATTTAAATTAAATTATTTTGATATGACGATACTTATGATACTTTTTTCAAAATTAATGGTTTCGGATGGGATAGCTTGGTTGGTAGGACTTAGGACTCGTATTCCTTAGGTTTTGGAGTTCGAACCTCGCCCTGCCAAAGACTCTCCGAGTGTGTGAGTGCTGGAGCTCGTGAAAGTATTCGTGGTCGCAAAGCCCTCCATATCGAGACTAATACCACTAGGGGTACTGGGTCATAGGTTATTGTTCTCTGTTCCATATCTGAATTGCGATCTGTGGATGAGGGAATGAAATACATAAATGAAGTCCGACCCGCAAAAAGGGTTTGTGACGTATGTGAGCTAAAAGTCCGATTTCTGTCCTTGGGTGCTCAGGGATAAATTCCCTCAGAAGCTCCCCCCTGGGAGGGCACCTCGTAATTGGGGAGGAGATACTTCTAGTATGGTGGTTGGATCTCACCAACCCGGTGGGTACACTAATAGGTGGTGGTTAGGCTCCATCCATCGATGACGGGTCGTACTTATTTCAGGGAAGGTTGAACCGTGACCGGTGATGGCTATTAGGACTTAAACATAGTTCCCACTAATTGCTGTTGCGGCGGTCCGGTCATTCAGTTCGTATGGTTAACTTGTGGTCGGGGAGTCTATCTGTGACTTACCCTCAGAAGCTACTGCACCCCTCCTTCCGCTGTAAAGTGGAGCACAACAACAACAACATTAAATATGTAGTAATATGTGATTCCACTTTTCGTTCTTTATAAAACATTTTTGTTACTATTATTTGAGAAGAAAATTATCTGATAATAGATTGATTCCCTCACTTTAACTCTGACTTCATAGAAGTGGTTTCACCAGCTACTGAATAGAGAAGAAAAATGGTCATAATATTTATTATATTTCATAATGGTCATAATTTTTATAGATTTCATAATATTTATTTATTAATTAACAGAGCAGATACGGTTCAGGCGTGAGAGCAGATACGGTTCACGTGTCACTTCATAATCATTTCCCACTGACAAAGACTTTTTTGTTGTTAAAAGATTCACGACTAAAAAGTAGAAAATAATGAAAATAAAAAATTACAACTTTTCAATATACTAATGAGTGTGTGTTGTGATTAACTGTTTTTATTAACCTTTTAATTACTTTAAAACATAGCCAAACTCAAAAAGTAATGGAAAGAAATATGTTTTGTGGATTCCAATTTCCCCAGGTTTTGAAAAGATAGCTTAATTTCCAAAGATGATGCAGGTTTGTTACTAATGATACAATTAATCAGTTCGCCAAGAAACCTGATCTTCACTCCGCAACCTATTTTCCTAGTTATAAAAAATTTTTATTCGCAGTAATTATTTTCATAAAAATAATCTAAGATCAATATGAGATATTTTGTATCTTAAAGTCGTTTTTTTATCTTTAATTAATCCAAGATAATTACACTAATTGATAAACTTTTGAAAAGTGTAAATAATTGAAAAATTTAATATGTCAGTATTTTCAATTTTTGTTGGTAATTTTCATAGAATTTTTTAAATTACAAATTAAATCTGAGACAAAACTTTGAAATGAAACAATAGATTTTTTCACTGATGCATTGCAAGCATCGAAATGGTAAAAAACAAAACTCCAGCGTACTAACTAAAATCTAAATAACTGAACGTACAGGTGAATAAAATAAGAAATAATTTTTGATAGTAAATTTAAATCAAACGAATTTTATTAATAAATGCAATAAAAATATCCTTTAATTCTAAACTCATTAAATTGAGTTTTTAAAAAACTTTGATTAATCTATAAAAATGCAAAATCTTTCATTTTAATTTACTAAATTTTACATCCTAATTAATAATCCATAAACATTAATCTTTTTAAATACTAAAATATATTTTTCAAATTTACTACCAAAGTGCTTTAATCTTTTGAAACCAAGATTTCAACTAATCACTTTATTAATAACTGATTGAAATCGAGAATAATTAATTAATTAATTAATTAAATTTATAAAATTTTAAGTTAAAAATTAAATTAATATATTAATAATCGCAAAATTTAAATTAATTTAATGTATAAAAATAGAATATTATTTTCAAGAACACGCAAATTCACAAATAATTAAAAAAGACGAAAAATACAGGGTGTCCAAAAAGTTCCCGTACTGATGATTTGTGAATTTACTTTACAAAAACAATAGGTTTAAAAAGAATTATTTTTATGCCAATGATAAAAAGCACTTTTAACATAATTAAGGAAAAAATATTGAACTTACATTTATAATAAATGTTCACAATGTCCATCCCTTTCTTGGAGTCAAAGCTGAACTCATTTGCGCATGTTTTTCGAAACGCGTTTTAACATGCTAGCAGTGATTTCTTGTATCCTTTGGCGATTTTCAAATCATCTATTGTTTGAGGATCACCTGCATAAATTTTGTTCTTTAAATATCCCCACAGAAAAAAGTCCGGTATGGTCAGATCAGGGGATCGAGGTGGCCAAAGGTTTTTTGAGATAAGTCGATAGCCGAAGAAAGCTTCAAGCATGTCCATGGTTTCATTACTCGTATGGCAAAATTTAATATACTTGAAAAAAAATCATGTAAAATGATTTTTTTTAATTTGGAGTACGGGAACTTTTTGGACCCCTGGTACTTAAAAAAATCAATTACAAAATAATATTTATACAAACATGAAATAAGACAAGATAAATAAAAATGCGTTAATGTGAAACATATTAATGTCCATTTCTTTGGGAAGCTAAAATAAGTTCTAGAAATATTACAATGGTTAGAATTGTTCGGATTCCCTTTGAATAAACTCAAGGTTAGAATTGATTTCCTAAACCAGTGTGTGGTAACCGCGTTTCTAAATATATCATTAATATGCAGTCTCACAAATTATGAGTTTGACACGCTTGTTATAAATATATAGCATGAAATGGCAAATCGAAAGATATATTAATTTAAAATATGTGCATAACTATTATAGAATAAATAGTTTTCTTTACTTTAATGTATGTAAATAAGCAATTATTTGCAAAGGAAATATGTTAATAATAAACGTATTGTAATTAGAGAGAGGAAAAATCGATTTCCTTTTATAAAAAGTTAAACAAAAATTCCTAAAATCTGAATTTTAAAATTTTAGTTTATTTCATTCGAAAGTTGCATATTACTTAGGAACATTTGAAGTAGAAAGTAAAGTTAGTTATAAAATTTATGTGCATTGTAATGAATTTTGAAAAAAATACAACTTTTCTGAATTTAATAGAAATTGCAATATTTCTGAATTTAATCGAAACTATAACAAAGATTCCAAAAAAAACATTTTATTAAAATGCTAGTCTTTACTAAATTTTCTGAAAAGCATTTTTCTTTTTCTATAATAACAACATTTTAACATATTATTTTATATACGATGCTTTAAATAATTAAAGAAGAATTTGAAAGCATCACTTTTAAACGGAGGAAATAATGTTACATGTTTTAAAAATCTAGTTTGAGTTAACGAACATAATCCATTCCATGGGAAATTCGGTTGTAATGATGAATAATGAAATATGTTAAAATCTAAGAAACATAAAAAGAATTTAAATAACATTTTAAAAAACCTTAATTAAAATATGATTGTACTAGATTAACTATATGATTACTAAAGGATATAAAATTCGTTTTATTCAAAATTGTTGCAATCAAAGAAATTGAAAAAAAAGCAATATGTAATGGAAATTAAGTAACGATAAATACCATACGCTGAGAAATTTTTAAAGTTCGTTAAAAATGAAATATTCTATGAATATGATTGAAAAAGTAATTTACTTTGAGAATTGGTTTCATTTGATCAAGATTTAGGATTTTCATTCTGACTAACAAATTTTTGATAAAGTATTTTACGTAAAAGAAGGTTTAAAAAAAATTATTGTTATTTATGATAATTAACACTAAAGTTACCACGAGCGGGTCAAATGACCCGTTTCCAATGGCAATTCTAATGGATAGATGAATCGCCGGTAAGTTTAGTGTTAATTATCTGTATATGATGTCACCTATATTGGTACAATTCAAATTAGAAAGATGCCTTTTTTTAATTCCTACTATTAACTCACACTCTTTCTATATACATCTTCTTCAAATTTTTCAATCGTTAATAAAATACTTTTTATTCATCCACTCAAGTTCAAATATTTTTTTTAATTTATAGGGGATGACATTTGATGTTAACTCTGTTTTTTCAAATAATACTTCATTAAAAACTAACTTTCTCGCGAAAAATCTTCATTTTCACATCGTAAAATAAGTAGTGAATTCAATTTTTTCGCAACACCAATGAGGTTAGGCTTAACATGTTTCCGAGCGATTATTTCAAACGATTCTGTTTCTTAATGTTTGATGCATTCAAAATTTTAACATTGTTAATTAATCGATTTTTTAAATTCATTTTCAAGTACTTTTGAATTAAAATAATACAGAATAGTGAAAATTAAAAAAAATTCTAATCTGTATTGCGTTACCCCAACTAGCGTAGAAAACCCATGCATTCTGCGTTGCCTCAATTGATGTTGAAAATTCAACGCTAGTATAATTTTTTGATCAATTATCTATAGTATGTGTAATTAACATGCCAGGATAGCCTGGTTTATAGGGAGTTGGATTCGTATCCCTTTTGCTGTGAGTTCGAACCCTCCAACCGATAACTGTGGGGGGGGGGGGGGGCTGGATTACGTTACAATTGTCATGGTTACAAATTCCACCACGTCGAGAGTAATACCACTTGAGGTACAGGGTCAGAGGTAATCATTCTATTTTCCATATTTAAATTACGATCTGTAGATAAATAAATGAAATGTATGAATGAAGTCCCCTCCATGTAAAAGGTTTGAGACGTGTGTGAGCTTGAAGTCAGGCTTATACCTTCGGGTGCTCAGGAGTTCATACCATCTGTAGCTACTGTACTACTCATTCCGTTGTAAAGGTGAACGCAAGAGCAACAACAATTGTAATTACAATAAAAAATAATTAAAATAAAAAAAATTCTTTTTAGATCTTAGTAAGCATTGACTTTATATATATATATATAT
>JAOUZG010003472.1:2382863-2414564 GCA_026289955.1 Argiope argentata
TTTCATACATTAATTTGATGAAAATAATGCATTCAAAGGTATTTCATTCATTAACAAATTTTTAAATTGGCAGTTCAAAGAAATAACTTTTCTCCTTCCAAAGTTCGATTGTTTTTCATGATTTATGCTTGAAGTCCAGATACGTATGCTTTTTTAATCTTTTTGTTTCTGTTTGCATTCTTAATCGTTTGAAAGTTACGATGGAAAATGTAAACATCACTTTTATTGTCGTAACAGCTGTCAAAGCGAAACTGTTTTGTCAGCTGTCAATTGAGCATTATTCTTAATCGGATTGTTTTGTCGAGCCATTTGAATTATTTCAGAATAACGAAAAGCATAAAGAAACAGATATTTCAACATTATTTTGTCTTTCTCGTTTACAATTCGAATTATAAGTTCTTCTTCTTTCTCTGTACGTTTTGGTTTTTGTTTTTCTTAATTTTGATTCCTTTTTTTCGAATGAATTTCACTTAGTTGGAGTATAGTTCTGATAAAATATCAAACAAAGGAGAAAAATAAAACGCAATAAATTCCCCGATGAAGCATTTTATCTTTAAAGGAGAAAGAAAAAGGGAGAAAACAGAATTAAAGAAGAGCTTTTAGGAAGAAATAAGGAATATTTATATGCTGATAAGCTATTTGTTTCTCTTGCTTTAAATCCCTAATAGTTATAATTGAAATCTTTTCCTTATTTTTTTATCGAATTAGAAACATATTTACTGTTAAAACTTTTATGAAATTACAATATGGTTATATAATTATTTAAAAAATTGCGATCGTTTTTCGGAATATTATAAAACTATTCTCAAGGTCGAAATATATCCAAACTTATTAGACATAAGATTTTGGTGCGATATTTTGTACTACGATCAGATGACAAGGATGATTTCTGAGATGGACCTTCACTCTTAAAGCACATTACATCGAGAACATTTGAACCTTCCTGTCAAAATTAGTATTCTTGTTTACAGGCACGATCTTGATATTCAGTGGAATTTGGTTTTCTAACCTGTGAGTTTTTTTTTATTTCATTGCGTTTAGTTGGTCATGAAAAATTAGGAATTGAATTTGCATGGCGAAAAAACCAAAGCTCAAATGATGACAAAGAAACCAAAATTGGCGTAAGGATTGAAAACTAGGGTCTTTTACATGATGTCCTCGATTTAATGTATTTATCCGGTTAACCATTCTATGAATCGGTACTTTGAAATAAACCAAAAGCTATAAATGGCTAAAATTTTATTTGATGGCCGAAAAGTGACAGTATACTTTCTTAAAAGTTATTTAACTTGACTTGCTCCTAGACTGTAAAAATTCAATTTTGTAATCGATTTTTCTCCTAATTATTGTTATACTATAGATTTAAAATGTTTTGTGTATTCTGGATGATAATATATTACTTTAATAATTTCTGACATTTTATCATTTAATTTCAAATGAAATTAAGTTTTGATATCTTATAAGTGGTACAGCGTGATAAAGATTTTGAGAAATTTAACATTAAAAAATAGAAAATAATAATTTTTTTTATTTTTAGTACACTAAGGAAAATAGGCTTTTATAAATTGTCATTGGCTCAAAAAAATTGCCATATACATGAAATGAAAATTTTTGCTATGAAAATCTTATCATAGTATGAATTATTTGAAAATGTATTTGAAAGGTAATATAAACTATGATTATTATTTATTTGCAAATAACGGCATGAAAAGGTTTCTCCTTTCATTTCTTTTGAGTACTTTTTCAAGTCTAATTTTGGAGTAGACATTTTTCGATATTTCAAAAATGACATTTAAAATACAGCCAACTGTAATATAATTCGATTTGCTGAGTGAAAATTTGAATACGTACAGTTTTTATTACATATATATTTATGTGGGAGTATTGTGATGATATTTCATAGAGGAATTTTATTTTATATTTTTCCGTATAGGCACTTAACGCCCACAAGCTCTCCATATGTTACTCGATAGGCTACTTAAAAATGCCCTTTTTATTAACATATTTCTGATCCCTCTAAAAATCAGCCAAAAAAAGCTTTTAAGCTTAATATAAAATGAAATACGATATAATGAAATTCTTCTCCTTATTTTTTTTCCTTTCCTCGTTCTGCGGCATAAATACGCCTTCGCAACTTTTGGAATGCTGAATTCATAATTAAATTGGTAATATTATCCATATGTGATTGAAACCAAACGTCTTTCATTTTAAATAGGATTTCAAAAGTAAAAATGTACCCAAAATATATGAAATATACACCAAGAATGTTTTTCAAATATTTCTATCAGCATCATCTAATAATATGCGTAAGGAAAAACAAGATTTTAATATATGGAAAACAATTATTTAAATCTTATTTGTAGATTCAAATAAAAAGTATACTTACATCTGAAAAGGCCTCACGTCTAAGAAAACATCTAAGATAAATACTTTTAATTAATGAAGGAGTATTTCTTAACAGTTAATAATTTATTAATTGATGCTAACATCCTAAACTGAATTGCACAAACAAACTTTGTTGTATTATGCATGAGTTTTAAATTTTGTTTTTAATTAGTCTAATGATTCCTTCATTGAGTCGGAGATAAGAAAGATCTTTCGGGTACTTATTATCAATTATACAGCAAAAAATTCTCTTATGATAAAACCTCAATATTTTCACAATGTACGTTTACTGAATATTTAATTTTTTTATTAGTATATTAAAAATTCCAAAAACGAAATCACTGCTTTTAAATTAATAAGATAATTGTTTTATAAATAGATTAAATCCAATTCTAAAAAACAAATAATTTTATACTAAAAACTAAATAACTGTTTTAAAATTAATAAGAAAATTCGTTTATAAATAAATTCTATTCTACTTCATATTCAGCAACAAATTTTAAGTCATGCCTTTTTTTTTTTGAAGTTTCAGACGATTTTTTTATGGCACATAAAGACAATTACCTTTTCAAATTCAAATATCTTTTATGTTCTTTAAAAAGAACTATTTTGAAATAAGAATCTACTGTATAAAAATAAAGATTAAATGAATAAATCTTATTCTATTAATTTTAAATCTTATTATCTTACCGCTAAATTCTATGCATACAAAATAATCTTTGGTTAAATTATGCTGTCAATTCTTTTATATGATTGAAGATTTATGGAAAATTGATGCTTTAAGAACAATCTGTTAAATACACTTTGTGGAAATTTCATAGTCCAGCATTCCGCGAAAGTGTAATTAAACGAATTTTGATTGTACGTGGAAATGGAAAGTCAATTGGTCGACAAGCCCATAGGCTATGATTAAAAGATAAAAGCAGCCAGCCATAATAGCTAGCTTTCAGCTTTTTACCGAACCAGCATCTAATGGCCAACGATCAACAGAGGTGTTTCCATGGAGATCTATCAAGAGGATTCCACTAAAATGAGACCTAGTCGGCGAAAGATGCAATAAAGCGGTCAGATTTAACCAATTGGCTAATCTAACGAACAAAGCGTAGCTTTGGACTGAAATATCAGCTCGTAAGACACGTGGACACACTTATCGATCCTAAAGAAGGCTTTTCTTTGATACAGGATATACAGAAAGTCCGTGTATATTTTAAGGACTAGGGATACAGGACTTCTGGTATCCCTAATAATTGGGATAAGAACTCATCTGGATTGCTGGATTTGACGAAAAAATGTTTATTAGAAGAGAAAGACAAAATACTTATCGACCATAAAAGTCTATACGGAATTTTACATTTTGCCACAAGCAATATATCAGCTCGTAAGACGCGTGTACACACTTATCGATCCTAAGAAAAGCTTTTCTTTGATACAGGATATATAGAAAGTTCGTGTAAATTTTAAGGACAAGGTATACAGGACTCTTGGTATCCCAATTGATTGGGATTAGAACTCATCTGGATTGCTGGATTTGACGAAAAAATGTTTATTAGAAGAGAAAGACAAAATTCGTATAGACCAGAGAAGTCTATACGGATTTTTACATTTTGTCACAAGCAATATATCAGCTCGTAAGACACGTGTACACACTTATCGATCCTAAAAAAGGCTTTTCTTTGATACAGGATATACAGAAAGTTCGTGTATATTTTAAGGACTTGGGATACAGGACTTCTGGTATCCCTAATAATTGGGATCTGAACTCATCTGGATTGCTGGATTTGACGAAAAAATGTTTATTAGAAGAGAAAGACAAAATTCGTATAGACCATAGAAGTCTATACGGATTTTTACATTTTGTCACAAGCAATTTTACTATTGATAATTATTGCTTTAGAATATTTGGAATTCTTCTGCAGTTTCAACTTTGCAAGTGTATGGTATTGTTAGGATTATAAGACTTCCTGCATCTAATATATTTCGCATACAAAGTTTAATTTCTAAAAGGATCTCAGTGTTTTCTCGTTTTTAGTCATTAATAATCCACTCATTCACTCACTAAATGGTAATGTATATTGTGTTTTTAAATGGCTGAATTTAAATATACCATTGTTCTTTATAGAAATTTTAGAATAGAAGGTTAACTCTTCAAGTTAGGAAGAATATATGACAAAGAGTAGCTTTTTCTTATTTTAGACCCAAAACACAATTCACTTTTTTTTTTCTTTTAGCAAGACTAAATGACAACTCTCATTCTAATGAATAAGTAATTTTTAAAATAAAAAATATATTTTATAAAGACAAACTCTTGATGAATGAATGTCTTCAATTTATTTCAATTAGTTTTATCATACTCTCTTACAAAATCTAATTTTTTTCAAAATTAAACCTAATCTTTTCTTGTACGCTGTAAACAATGCAAAGCTTCATTCCGTGATAAATTTCCATTAACTTGTTTTAATTAATGGTATATTTAACTGAGTTTTATCTTAATTTTTTTTAATGAAAGCACAGACTTTATTTAAAATATTGCTAAAATAATTATCTGATGATGAAGGAAACATTTTTCGTAGGTGAATTATCCAATATACAGAATGGCCATAAAATTATTTTTCCTGTTTTGAAGCATTTATTGCTAAAACTAATGATCAGATTAGAGAAAATGTCATAAAGAGATATTAAAAGTTATAGAAATGTAACGTTAAAAGGAATTATGTGGGAAACAGTAATAGAAGTCATCATCGATAGAAGATATTTTTTTCGAGAAGAAAATGGTTCACAAGGAACGTACATAGTATTAATTATGAAAAATGATTGAGGTATTTCAAGATATTGCATCGACAACTTCTGCTATTATTTTTTGCTTTCTCGGATACCAATGTATTGATTTTTATAAAGATTAATGAATTATGGATAATGTTTTGCATTGACCATCACAATAATGAGCTATTGAGAATAAAAAATGGTACACACTGTCAAATTCAAAATATAAAATAATAACAGAAGAGAACTGTCAGTAGAGGAGGAAATAACTTAAAAATCTTAAGATTTTTTAAAAATATTTTCTGGAATTAGGCTGTTAGTATATTCTCAAAATGTCCCTTAATGAAAAACAAAAATTTCATATCATTTTTTCCAGAAAAATATGATATGTCCGAACAATTCACTAAAAATCAATGAAACTGGTTCCTTCTCATTACATGTCTCTGAAGTTGTAATAGTCTACCCACATTCCTGTAATTATATTTTATTATCAATTTCAGAGTAAAACCTCGAGTATTTTTGGCAAAAATTGTTATTGTCAACTTTGGATGCCTGTAAGAGGTTTAATTATAATAATTTTGATCTTGTCATCTAACTTACCCTAGAAAGTTCAAGAAGCATATATGGAATTTGAAAATTGCATTTATTTATTTATTATCCTTTTAAACACTTATTATATCATTATAATAAATGTATAAATACATAATGTAAAAAATAAAAACGAAATTATAATAAATATAATTCCATTTTTACACATTTATTTTTTTATTATGTTTCTCTTAACATCGAAATGTTCGCTCAAATTTCACAAAGAAAATTATCGATGATATATGTATTTTTTCTTTTCATTTAACTATAACCTTTAATGTCTTATTCTATATTTAGTACAATAAATCCATTTTAAATTGTATTTTAAATGTATCCAAATTTAATCAGATACATTAAATAGCGTATTTACATATAACATTTTCCCTGAATAACATAAGCAACGAACTAGGATAAAATCATTATGAAGTGCATCTCCATAGAAATTTGTATTAATTTGAGGAGATCTTCTATCTCCTTTTCCCTGTGGGAGAATTCTGTATTTACTCATGTTCCTAGAAACCAATAAACTTCAAATTCAAATCGTTCACTTTTAGGATTAAAGGATTAAGGAACACGTAAATAGAAATATTTCCGTATTTAGCTTATAAAGTTCCATTTACATTTGATAATTCATTGGAACTTCATTCAAAATATGTTCAACGAATATTTCCCCCTAGACAATAGAATTTAGGAATTAGAAAAGTACAATTGCGTTGGCGTGTTTTTGCGTTGGTGAAAAGATCAAATGATTGCTTTGTTAACAAAGGTTTTCAATTTTCTCCCCAGATATTTTTGATAAATTTTGTGGGCGTATATTAAAAGCAAATGTAAATGCAAAAAAATTACATTATTATTAAAAATAAATGAAAGTTATTCAATAGAGTTGTTTATCGAACTTGATTGAAATTATTTATGAAATACAATATGTATAGGAATAAATTTTTGCTAGTTATTATTAAAAACGTTTAGGGAAAACATTATTATTCAAGCTTTTTAAATTCTGAAAAGCATAAACAGTCATGAATGGTTTCTAAAAATAGTCTATTTAATAAAGAATTTGCAGCATTCAAATCCATTTGCATATGTTGTTTAAAGAAAAAAATACATCAATGCATTTTATAATTCTTGTTGGACTTATGTTTTATGTTTATCTACTTTTATCTAAGCAAATCTACTTTTATCTAAGCCCAAAGAAAAACTAAATAGATTTTTTTCGTTTGCAACTATTCGTTTATATCATTTATATCCAATATCTTTACATCCTTTGCTTGAAAATAACTTAAGTATACATTTTTCTTTTGTTAAAACAATTTGATTAAACTTAGATTTTTTTTGAAATAATAATTTTTTGGTCAAAAATATTAGATGAAAAAAATTTAAAAAATCAAAGGTTGTCCTTTACCAATGAAGTATTTAACCTTCTTGCCTAGATAAACATAAAAATCGTATCTTAATTACTCCATATTATTTCTAGAGCGATTCTGTTAAATAAAGGTTACTAATTACTCCATCTCAGAAACGTTTGAACCTATCCCAAAATAATCATTACATTTGTAAGATAATTAAAAAGGATTAAATACGTATGGAGATATGATAATACATATTAGTATTAGGAGACAAAATTTTACAGGCGGTAGAGAGCACATAATGTTGAACGTTGTGAGATCATCGGAAATACGAAAATAAGACATATATGCTATTCCTCTGACTAAACTAATCCAAAATTTAGCAAAGCTGGCAGTGAAATTTCATGTCGAAAAGCCCTAAAAGTTGAAAGCAGTATCCTTAAAATAACTTTTTATTGATTATAAAGTATAAAGCCAATGCGCTCATTACTGGAACAATCAATACGTTAAACATTAAAATCAAAATTAAATTGATATGACCAGACCTTGGTCAATAGATTTGAACCATTCAACCATTGTGAAGCTAGCGGAAATTCCAAAATAAGTCAGATGTCATAAATTCACATTTATTGAGCCATATTTATTACAGGAAATGTTCAACAGCTGAACTATCAACCTGAATGCACATTTTTCAGCTATCATGCAGATATTGAACACTCCAGAATTTTTATGCGTGTACGCAGAAATTTTCTCAATTTTGGCAATAAGAGCATTTGCAAATTCTTCGTAGAACAATTAGAAAAAGGACCATAAAAATAATAATAAATTTGAATCCATTATTTACGTGTTAACATTTTGCTTTTAATTGCCCCAAGGCATTTAATATTTTTAAATTTCCGCTAAGAAATTTTATCACCAAGCTAATGCACTATTCTGGAACTTGCTTGTTTTAATGTGTACTGTAACCTATTCACATATGGACAACTTTTTTCCGCATAAACCTGTACATTAACTATAGAAAACAGTTCGTGATTTCTTGTGAAGCAGTAAAAACTCACACTTTCAACTAAAATCAGAGTATGTTTCATGCATTTTTATAGAATTTTCTTAGCGTGATACTTTGACATAAAAGAATGACGGTGAAATTCTTGCTTGAAGAATTTTTTACCTTCACGGAGTGAAGTGTGTATTGTATTTTTAATACTCTCTTCTCTCCTGTGACATGTATAACACACTACTCAGCGTATGCATAACAATTCACTCTGTCAAGGTGCTAATAAGTCTTGATGGAAATTGTACAACTGTGAAGCAACTCACTTTCATCCCGGCGACGCGGAGAAGAAGCTGCGCATTAAAAGCCTTCCCTTTTCTTATTCTCCGACGCAAATCTGACATGACAGAATTTGCATTTATGTAGCAACGATCGTTTCGTGACGGATAAAAAAGCAGAATCGTCACTGCAGTTTCTTTGTTTTGAATTTAAATGCAAATGAGGTGACAGTGAAGCTTCAGTGAATGCAGTTTTTATAGAAGCTCTTTTAAATTGAAAGCGAATGCGTTGACACAAAAGCTCTCGGTTGTTTTTACCAATAGAAGCTGTGTTTTTTATCTAAAGAAAATAACAATAAAAAAATCTTTCATTTGAGAGCTGTGACGGTCTTTTGCGTGATTTCTATACATTGTTTCAATTCTAAACATTGTTTCAAGCCTACAAAAGCTGCGTTTCTTTATAACAAATGTAAAGCTTTATAATGGATTTGCTGAAGATTGTTAATTGAATGTAATTATAATGGATTTGCCAAATTGATTGGTCAATGAATTTATTTTGTGTAGTTTTAATTAATTAATTATATTTAACAACGAGGATGTAGCCTTTTAAACTTATATTACTTAGATCCCAGTTCCATGAATGCTTACAAATAGCTTCGAAGAAATTACTCAGTTCTTTAATAAATTTTTTTAATGAACTTTGATATAATGAGTTCTTTGTTCCGTAATCGATATAATAGTTAAAATATTAGTTGTGCATAGATTTTTTTAAATATAATCTTTTAAAAATGTATCTCCATCAAAATTTGGTTTTAATAACCCTGGGTATCCGAAAAAGTATATAAAGTCAAAATAGCTATTTCACAATAAATAGTAATACAAATCAAATTTTAATTATTCTGATTAATAATTTTATTACCAGATATTGGAGGCTTTGTAATTCTGATTAATAATTAAAATAATCTTTCATTTATTTTTTAATAGAATTTTTAATATTGAACCAATACCTTTTCGTAAAAAATGGTTCAATTATTTATCATAATAACTTGTAGTCGGTACTTGATAATCTTCGTTTGATAATGGAATATCTTCTAAGTTGAGCAAACGTTAACTAGGTTGAATAGGTTTTCATCATGGTTATTATTTGGATCTCTCTTCTCTGGATCCGCATTGTAGTTCTAGAAAGGTTCCTGGTGTAAAATTATGTCCGTAAATATATACATTTAAATTCAGTTAAAATTACAAATGTTCTAATTTTGTAGATTTTTATTTGAGAGCATTTCTCACTTCAATGCTTTTTGTCATAGATTACAGTAGTCTTAAGCAATTAACATTAAGCTTCTTGCGTATCCTTTCCCCCCAAAAATTGAACCAATATTGAGAAGATCCAGAGATGAGCTAAATGCTGAGTTTAATAAGACATATTCCCTCTAAATAATATGTTGACTATAATTCCATCAAAATAATTCTACATGTCCCTACATTAATTTGCAGATACAATATAAGTACGATGTAGCACAATCTTGTAATAAGGTTAGAGCAACGTCACAGATCACGTTATTTCCACAGAAGAAAGATCCAAATAATCCTCATTCTTATAAAGCGTTTTGCATGATCAACATGATAGCATTACCAATTAAATATTATCAGTTGCCGAATACCTGTAATTATGAATACCTTTTGAACCATTATTCAATATATATTAATTGAATGTATAAAAAGAATTGTAAAAACATTGTTATAATAAATTACGATAACCAAAATATCGATATGTGCCAATTCTTTTTATTAATTTAAGTAATTAAACTTCAATGTAACTTACTATTCTGCTTGTATAAGAGTTAAGTGTGCACGCATATTTGGGATATTATTAGTATATAAAATGTTAGCAGGAGATAAATAATAATTCCTGAGTATATATTCCAATGAAGCATGCTGTTTTATATCTTCTTCCTATGTCATGAGCTGTAAATTGTCAAACCTAGAGAAGACTTAGAACAAAAAACAACTTTTGTGTGATAATTTCAGATTATGGAATGTTTTTATAGTCGTATTAGTTGTTAATAATAACATTTAATATTCGGTTTTTATTACATCTTTAATTCATTAATAAAATCGTGAATACAATTTTATAAGATCAAAAAGAGGTAATAAATTTCTGATAGAATAATAAGTTTGTATCAAAAGCATACATAATAACACTGGTGGTATACATTTGTATATTAACGCTGATTGTTAAAACGAAATCCTGTTTCTTTCCAAAAGGTTAAATCTACATACTAGAAAATAGAAACAAAATCTGTTTATTGTTTTATAACAATAATAGATATTCTACCTGAGAATATTAAGAAGAATTTGTTATCTTTGATAAAAAGCTGTAAATTGGTTTAACGTTAACTTTAAGGATTAAAAAAAGACATTGGATACTTAAAGAATACTTAAAACTCAAATAGAGTTTTCGATATTATTGTCAGCAAGTCTGAGTCCTGTCCTTTGGAGAGAAATGCGGCGTAACTTCTACGCTAAGAATGTTGTTCAAAAGGAAGACGAAAAAGCAAGCTCAAAGCATTTTAACATTTCAGAAAGGAGACTTGCCGACGATGAAAGCGACACTAAAGAATTTCTTGGGTAGCAGTTTCGGACAGTTACAGTTATTACCTCTCGAGAGGTTTGATAATCCACTGCAACAGAGGAGTTAAAGTTTTCTTTATGTTTGAACTTAAGTGGGTAGAATATAATTTTAAGGAAGTGGTAAAAAGAAATTATTACATATAGGAAACTAAAACTATAAAATTAAAGCAATGTTTTCTTATTTTGCTATTAAAATATTTCTAGAGTCAAAAAGTATTAAAAGAAAGTTAAATTTTATTTAGAGCACGTTAAGGCTTCTACATCTGAAAGACAAATGAACTAAACAGAATGAAATGAAATAAATATTTTTAAATTTCACAAAATGAATAATTTGGAGTGAAAATAAGGAAATAATGAATCTGGCCTGAAAACTTGACCACGTATCACCCTCAGGGAAGTGTTTAAAACAGGTATATTTTCTGTTATTTCAAAAATTTGATTTTCTCATAATTTAACAGGATTTAAAAAATTTGTGAAAGCAAAATTACTTACTTTGAAGCAACAAACAACCTTGTTAAAAACTTAACTTTTAATGAATTTCCCGAAGACGATTAAAATATAGAAGTATTAATAAGTGAAAGTTTATCTATTTTATAACATGTATTCTAATATTTTCTAAACTGTGTCCTAATATTTTCAAAACTGAATATATAATTTCTAATTTATTTTCTTTGATTTTTATTTCAACTGAATAGATGACACTAAGATCGGTGATTTTTATTCATACGATGAAAAGGCTCTTTGACTAAGTAAAGTACATGTTTTCAACTTTAAAATCTAAAAAGTTGAATTTAGAATAATATAATTGTCTGCAATTATAAATTTAGTTTTCTTCATATTTTCTTTTGGTGTATATTCATATTCAATTGCTATGATCTTTGCTTTTATATCTCATTGAAGTTTTTTGATTTTATAGTTGGAAAAGGAAAAATGAAGAAAAATAGACTTACCTTGGTGTGGTTGCTTTTGTTAGCAATCCTATAACATATAATTTTTAATAAGATGTCTTTTAAGTTTATCCGGGCTGTAGTATTTTCTTTCTAATATATATATATATATATATATATATTAAAAAAAAAATATATAATATAAAAGATGTCTCAAAAACCTTAACCGCGGCTTTTGTTCTTAAATATTGATCATACACATATACTGTAAATCACAAGGTTGCGTAAAGAATGACGCAAATGTATCAAATTGATTAAAAGTTTCAGAGAATTAAACTTATAAAAATTTAAATTTTGTATTTTTTATTCGGACCCAGTATAAAAAAATTCTCCGTGAGTTAAATTTGCTTCATTAGTAGTTTGATTCACTTTTTCTGTGACTTTTCTTAAATCTGAATATTGAAATAATATTTTCATTATTAATGTCTAATTTTAATGCTATTACTTTATTTATATTAACTATTGGCTTCAAAAGGCTCGATTTCTTGAGATTTTACAGTCACGAGGGGTCAATACATGGATGAAAGTAAAACCTTTCACAGGAAAAAAAGACTGGGTTGAAACCTTGTCGAATAAAGTTTTCAAGCCAAAAATTGATCATTTTCTGCTTTTTTCACCATTTTATTCATTTTCGCGCAATTTAAAATTAGTATCTATTTTATTTCTAATATATTTATTTTGTTTTAATTTAATTTTTTTTATTTATTCTAATTGTTTTCAGTTTTATTCTTACTCCTTCGCTTTTCTGTAGAAATGATATTAAGAATATATATATATATATATATATATATATATATATATATATATATATAATATGTGTGTGTGTGTGTGTGTATAAGCAAATAGAACTCCGACAAACAGGGAAAGAAAACATGTAATCTGAAAGTTAGTTACCGACTCTTGCAAGCAGCGGAATGCTTTCAGTAAGAATATAGAAAAATTTATCTGAGAGGGAATGGCGTGGAACTCATTCTATTTGACCAAATGCGTTTTGAACGGGAAAATGAGGAAAAAATAGACTTACATTAGAGTGGTTGCTTTTGTTAGCAATCCAATAACACATAATTTTTAATAAGATATCTTTTAAATGTATCCGGGTAGTAGCATTTTCTTTCTAATGTATACAATATAATAAGGTGTCTCAAAAACCTTAACCGTGGCTTTTGTTCCTTAAATATTGATCATAGACATATACTGTAAATTACAAAGTTGAGTAAAAAGAGGCGCTTAAAGTTATGAAATTGATTAAAATGTTCAGAGAATTAAACTTAAAAAATACAAAATTTAAATTTTTATTTGGACCATATATCAAAGAATTCTTAGTGAGTATGCTTCATCCAATAATAAAATTATGTACAAAATTTCAGAATTTTATCATGAAAACTCTCAAAGATATGAAACCACATAAATTCTGACTTAAACCACTTTTCGATGCCTGTATATGTGTTCACAAATAGAAAAAAATCATATCGGATGTTCACGTTCAAGGTCGTACATAAATTAACAAATAAATTAATGATTGTATAAATAAATAATAATTTTGCTATTTGTTATCTTAAAAGTATAAAAAATGTGTAGAAATAATAACTT
This sequence comes from Argiope argentata, assembly GCA_026289955.1. Classification (NCBI taxonomy): domain Eukaryota; kingdom Metazoa; phylum Arthropoda; class Arachnida; order Araneae; family Araneidae; genus Argiope; species Argiope argentata. The sequence continues at coordinate 2,396,380 of JAOUZG010003472.1, forward strand.
CAAGGACGGATTACAAAATTTGTTCAAAATATTTCCATCTATGCCAATGCAAACCTGCATTCGTCTGAGGACACTTCTGCCCACTCTATAAAATTTGTGTTCGGTAATGACACTAAAACGTTCGAAAATTCTATGTTGCAGTTCTGCTTTATTTAAAGGAGATGGCAAATAAGTCTCTATACTTAAAAGATCCTACAAAAAATCCATAGGCGTTAAATAAACTTATCTAGGGAAAAATTCAACTAGACCATGCAAGCTAATCTATTTATTTGGAAACTCGTTATTTAACCATTGTTACACAATTCTAGTTTGGTGAACTGGAGATCCATCCTGTTAGAACCAAACATGTTGAAGTACTGTTAGAGGAAGACCCTCCATAAAATCAGGAATAACCCCATTCAGAATCTCATTAACATATATGCCACCAGCCAACTTAAAATCATACAGTATGGGTCTAATCAAGCGGTTTTTGAAAATAACACACCATGCATTCACAGAAAAAAATTTCTGATGGTGAATAGCACTTTACTATTTTAAGGATATATAAGGATATAATGGGCATTTTAAGGATTTAGGCATCCATTTTGTTTAAAACAGACTTCGTCTGTCCAAATTATGTTTTTCAAGAAAGAGGGATTAGCATCTTCTTTATTAAGTGCCCAAATTACAAAAATATAGGCGACGTTGATAATCTGTTGGCTCCTGGCCCTGCACATCATGAATACTAAAAGGATGCCATTTCAGAAGCAGCAGTGTGAAATCTATTATGTGGATGACTGCAAAAGTTAGCCAAGATAGCAATTTCTTCATCATTTGATTGAAGTGTGGGTCTACTTGGTCCACCTACAGGATATATGCCCCCTCTTTTAAGCATTGATTGCACTAATAGGGAAATTACTCTAATAAGGAAAGGGAACTGTTATATTTATGCCGAAATCCTCTTTGTAGTTGTGGAAACATTGCGATTATATAAATTGTAAACCATTAGGATTTTAAGATGTTCTTCATTACTGTATTGTGACATACTGTTTGTACAGGCTAATTGCAACCTCAAAATGTAGCAAAAGTATGAAATATTTATGTGAGAGTTATTCTTACCTGATATATGCTATCGATCAATGAGAGAGTGCAAATACCATGATATAATGACACGTCTGTTGAGATTATAGGAGAAACCAATCAGAGACATATATTTGCAAAAGCAAACATTTATAAGTGTTTTACAATATCATTGACTGTGATATTTCTAAGTTATATTCTGTAACTCATGATACAAAATTTTAAAGCATTTTTCAACAAACATAGGTTTTAAAATTTGTATTTAAAACTAAAGATATCAAGCACATTTTATTTCTGTATGCCGCATTCTTGCGTAGCGTCTTCTTAATTGAAGCTGCAAAATTTTTTATACACTTTTAATCTTCTTGTTTGAACAAATGTATGGCGCAGCATGGCCATTTTTTGGCTCTTGTGCCACTAAAACAGACAAACCAAACCAAGCAAACATTTGTATTTTAATTTGTGATTTACCATTCTTCAAATTTGTTTTAATATATCTTTAAGAGTTTTCCTGATAAAATTCTGAAATTTCTTACATGACCTTATTAGAAGATAGGAAGAAATTTTACTAACTGGGAATTTTTTGTGTATGGGGTCAATATAAAAATTACATATTTTTTTAGTTTAAATCCCTGAAAATTTGAATCAACTTCATAACATGTTATACCTATTTTTTATGTAACTTTGTAATTTATTGTATATCTTATTGATTAATATTTAAGGAAAAAAAGCAGGGATTAAGATTTTTGAGACATCCTGGATATATATATATATATATATATATATATAATATGATTATGTCGTGTCCGCTTTTTACCACGGAAAGAGGGGTGCAGTAGCTAGCTTCTGAGGGTATGGACCTCTGACCACCCGAGGGCAGAATTCTAACTTCTAGCTCATATGAGGAGGAAACACACACCCACACACTTGCACAGCCCCTTTTTACAGGGGTGCATATTCATACATATAACAGATAGAGCACAGAAGAACAACCCTGCCCTAACCGGGACTCAAACCCGGGACTCACAGAACACGAGGAAGACGCGCTACCTCTAGGCAGGGAAGCCGGCATATATATAATCTATCTATTATAAACCAAAAGAAATTATTACAGATGAAATTTCTATTGATTTTGTTTCAAATCGTTTATTATAAACGCGTTTTATTAAACAAAAGATTTTGTTCATTTTCGCTTTTTGAATACGCACCGGTAAATCATTTTAAATCATTTCTTATTTCAAATTCAATATAAAAAATGAGTTTCATATTATTCTCTCTTAGTTTCTTCGAAGAAAACCAGCCGGGGGTTCATATTTTTTCCATGTATTGATGAAAGTGTCATGATTGAATACACTTAGATTATTAGATCTTAGTAGGAAATCCAGTTTTTCCAATACTTCTCCATTATTTTTCTTATCCTATTTTTCTGTTTTGTTCGGTGTTTTTCATTGTTTCTACTCTAAGATTATTTTATTTTCCTTGGGGAATTTTATATTCTTTGGCTGATTTCTAAACAAATATAATATTTATACTCTGCTTTTTGTTTCAACTTTTTCATCAATATAGTTTTTGGTTATGTTATATGATTTTAAAATATATCCCCTTTAGTATTTTTTATAAACTCGTTTGTAAGTGAAATAATGTAAAGATCACATCAACTTTTGGTTTTATTTGCTAGTTTTTATACATTTATTTTTTTCCGTGTATTTGGCTTTTTTGTTTTTCAATCAACTATTTGTAATCAACATATGCGAAATTAAAATGGAAGTAACAAGGACATATAATCACAAACTGACTACACCGATCTGTCCAAAGGCACGTGGATAAAGCTGAATGACCGGACTACCACGACAGCAGCCCTGGACGTAATTGTGGTTGTTACCTAAAGGCCATCACCGGCCACTGCACAACCCTTTCCTTGGGAAGTAAATCCCATCATTGATGGGAAGTAGCTAACCACCTTTTTCTTATCTCCACCAATAGGAGACAAGAACCAACCACCATATCTGAAGCTTCTCATTCTCATTTTTGTGGGTCTTGAGGGATGTGATATATTTTTTGACTTGTGAATACTTTCGTTATTATAGATTATTGCACTGAAGGTGGCATCTTGGCAAAACCTTTAAAAGCATTAAAAATATTGCAATTATAGTAATAACAATTTAAATATTCTTAAATTTAAGTTTATAATTGTTTAGCAAGTAATACGATTGTATTAGTAATTCTTTGATTGTAATTATTACGTAAAAAAGAAGATTATTATAATATAATAATATCGTAACCTAAGTGTTTATGTTGATATTATCATTGTGAAAAATAGTTATTAAAGTTTAATCCCATTTGAGAATATACAACAATTGATGGATATAAAGATAAGAAATATAGTTTTAAAGGTAATTTGGACTGAAGGCAATTTATTCTGTATAATAAGCATTTATGCTTCAGAATTTAATGGCAACTATAATATTTAGACGAAACATTTAACAATTTTCATATCTTTACACAGACCTTACATTATGTTTGATAATAAATTACTCCCAGTAATCCTTGATCAAATGGAGGCTTAAAACTTCAAATAGCTGTAATCATTTAACCCATTTAGCATTTTCTGTAGCATTATTTGTTGTCCATTAACGATCAAAGTAGGAGGCAGCAGTTAGTAAATGAACTTGGAAGCTGTAATTTTAGTTGACATTCATTGCTCAAATACAAGGAGTTTGTTCTCTTTTATAGTGGAACTGCATTGTGTAAGAAAATTTCATTAAATAATCAACTGATTCAAGATTCGGCAGCTTAAGCTAATTAAACAATTGGATTCCAATGAAAGTCTCGACTAGGAGATGCGTGTGAATTTGTTTAGTAGGCTATGTTCCGAGGAACGTAAAGGAATAAGAAAGAAAATTTACAAACAAATTACTCCGTTTGTACGATACAGTTTCAGATCTGTTTCTAATTTCTTTTCCAATTACAGTATTTATGTCTCAGATAAGACTGATGACTTTAAATTTTGATTAGGTTTTAAGCAAAACTTCGTATAGAATATCAATGCAGATATTCCTGAACAATTTAGATATTCTTGTACAGAAATATCAATGCAGATATTTCTATAAAAGGAATCGTTATCAAGTGTTATTATTATGGTATTCGGAATCGTTATTATTATAGTATCATTATTATTATGATATCATTATTATTATGGTATATCTTATTATGTTATGGAATCGTTATTATTATGGCATTCGGAGGTTTGAGGAATTTATTATTTTAAGTACTTGAATTTAGAATTATCATTTCCCGACTTATTTGTTCTTTGTTAAAGAAAAAAGAATGTAGAAAATCATCCGACTACAAATTTACGAATTACTCCATTTTTTCTATACAGTTTCAGATCTGTTTTTAATTAAAGTATTAATATCTCAGATAAGGCTGATGACTTCAAATAATGATAAAGTTTTAAACAAATCTTCGTATAGAATACAAATATTCCTGTACAATTCAGATATTCTTGTACAGAAATATCAATACAGATATTTCTATAAAATGAATCGTTATCAAACCACTGGTACTCGGAGTTTTGAGGTATTTATTATTTTAAGTACTTTAATTTAAAATCATCATTTTCCCAACTTCATTGCTCTTTGTTACTGACAAAAGAATGTAAAAAATCATCCGACTACAAATTTACGAATTATTTGTACTTTACAGTTTCATATATGTATTTAATGTCTTTTCCGTTTACAGTATTTATATCTTAGATAAGACTGATGGCTTTAAATTTTAAATAATTTTTTAGGAAAACTTCGTATGGAATATCAATACAGATATTCCTGTTTTTAAGTAAACGTATAGAATATCAAGACAGATATTCTTGTTTTTAAGCAGAACTTCGTGTAGAATATCAATACAGATATTCCTGTTTTTAAGCAAAACTTTGTATTGAATATCAATAAAGATATTCCTGTCTTTAAGCAAAACTTCGTATTGAATATCAATACACTTATTCCTGTACAATACAGATACACCTGTACAGGAATATCAATACAAATATTCCTTTAAAGTAATCGTTATCAAACTAATGGTACTTGGAGTTTTGAGGAATTTGTTATTTTAAGTACTTAGATTTATTATTATCATTTGTTCAACTTTCTTTGATATAGACAAAAGAATGTATAATATCCTCCGATTACAAGTTTTTTCACGTGTAAATTTAATCTCATTTCTTTTCGTCAATCCTGTAGAATCTCTGATATAAGTTATCTTGTAACCATTTTTCTTCAGTAATGCCTAGTCTGTTTCAAAGAATTAGTAATGCAGTATCCTCATAGTCCTAAATCAGCCGATATTCTTTAATATCTTCAAAATTCGGTAATAAACATTTTCAACAATATCTTTAAATTTATAATGGCACTTAAAATTAGACTATCATTATTATCTGTACAATTCCTCTGTAATCTATAATTTATCATGCTTTCCAATTACTATCCTTTGATACTATACCATAGAATTTTTTCTGTCTTCTTTTTTTTAACTTTTAAATAGACAAGAGTTTAATCTCTCAAGTAAATAATGCTTATCGAAATTCTTACTTTCACTACAGAAATAACATACTTTAAAGAAATGTTTATAATGCTGGAAAAAAATTATTTCTTTTTTTTCCGTGGTCTCTTGACAGTTGCTTATAATTTACCGCATCGACAAGTAAATCTTCTGTTCATTGATCAGTAAGTCGCATGTCTTTTTTTTTCTAAAGCTCTTTTTGAGACTTAGTTCCTTACATCACTATCACACGCTTGCACAAGATTGGCAAAGATGAGACATTGTTGAGTGCCAGTTTCGCAAGCATTTTTCTGCTATGAAACTGTCTGTAAAATCACGTTTGTATAAGATAGACAAAGATGAGGAATTGGTGACTACAAGTTTCATAAGCATTTTTTTTTTGCTCTGAAACTGTCTGTAAAATCACGCTTGCAAAAGATTGGCAAAGATGAGGAATTGTTGACTACAAGTTTCACAAGCATTTTTCTACTATGAAACTGTCCTTAAAATACGCTGTCATAAGATTGGCAAAGATGAGGAGTTATTGAGTACCAGACTCGCAAGCATTTTCTACTATGAAACTGTCTGTAAAATCACGCTCGCATAAGAATGGCAAAAATAAGGAATTGTTGACTACAAGTTTCGCAAGCATTTTTCTACTATGTGTCTTTCTACTATGTAAAATCTAGTTTAATTTAATTGGATTAAAGTTCTGCTTTCAATTTATCTGCTAGTTATTTTGGATGGTATCGTAAATTTTGTTTTTCAAACTGTAATTAATATTAATACCCATGCTATTTTTCCTTCGGTATCATTCTGACACTTCATATTCCTTCAAGTGACAATTAAAACGCCAAATTTCTTTTGATCTAAATAATGCTTTATTATATTATTAATAATTATTTAATTCCTTCCATCAAAACTTTATTAAAAATTACGAAGCCGGCTTTCTGGCACAAAGGTAGCGCGTCTATCTCGTGTTCTGGGAGTCCCGGGTTCGAGTCCCGGTTCGAGCATGGTTGTTCTTCTGTCTGCTATCTGTGAGATATGTGACTGTGCCACCCTGTAAAAAGGGGCTGTGCAAGCGAATGTGTTGTGTAGCTTAAGTCGTACTCTAGACCCTGGTTGGTGCTACTTGAAACAAGAGACGCTTATTCTTCGGCTTAAAATCTGCTGATGTATCAGTGGGGCTTGTCCATGGCAAGTGCCATAAGTAACAACAACAAAAATTACTAAACTATTATAGATTATAAAAATTATATTTAGTTGCTGTGCAAAATCTCTTCAACAAACACAAGCAAAAAAACATAAAAATTGATCCGTTTAAATGAGATAATTAATCTGATTTCCTTTAATTTCCCATAATCATTTTTCAGCTCTATTATAAATCCATGAAAAAAAACCCAGCTTTCCATCCATTAAAAACAAAGCACATTAATCTAAAGATTAAGACTTCAGAAGAGAAACCCACAGCCTCATTAAAGAAAAACGCACGAAAAAAAAAAGAACTCCAGCTCAACTTTTGATTAATAGAGCTAAACAAAAGATGTTCCGTTAATTTATCGTTAACAAAAGATCTACAACAATTGCCTATGGTTTTTGGTTAAAGTAAGTTCTTTAAGAGGCAATTTTATAATATTTTATCTCATTTACTTGGGAGAATTCTTCTCGAAAAGCAAAGAAAAAGGGAACACTCTCCTTCTTCTACTTGTTAGTCTTATTTGTTTACATTTTAATTGGATAGATTAATATATTCCCATTATTGGCATTGACGAATGATCGCTTGTTTGCAATGGCTAATGGTTCGCTTTTCTTTCATTCAGGTTTGACACTCAAAAAGATTAGCCCCTTAACAGGAAAAGAAAAAATTTCCATTTAAAAACGAAAATAAATGGGGTTAAGAAGTATTTTCGAAAGAGGAAGTCATTATTTCGCGTTCAGTCGTGGTTTGTAAAAATTTGTTTATTTTATTCAGTCACTTTTTTTTGTTTTGGAATAAATAAGAAATCAGCGATTTATGAAAGTTAGATCAGTGCATAAAATAAATTCCAGCAAAAATATTTTAAGTTAAGGCCAAGTGGCATACTTTTCTTTTTTATTTTACGTTATTCTAAATTAGTAATGGAATTATGAAAGACAAGTTTTCAGAGTGCTTTTCAATTATTTCTTAGTAATATTATCCATTTTATATAGAAATAATCGCTTTATACCAATCAGGGAAAAAGTTATCTGTTTTCATTAAATATATATTGAGAAGTTATTTAAATTATATATTTGTAATGCGATTTGGATAAGACTAGAAAATAATATCGTCCTGAACAACATAAAATATTTTCTCTTTATTCTTTTATTTTTATTCTCAATTAAGAATCCACTGTGGCATAAACAAAATTGCATTCTTTTCGTTCCAAGAAATATGATTGTTAACAATGTCTTTAAGAAATAACCATATTTAAATATTTCACACAAGTTAAAAAATATATATAAATGTTCTTACAAAACTGTAATAATGCTTCCATGCTTGCAAGTCTCGTAGTAAGGAAGAGAGTTTCACAGAGATTTTAAAGGATGTTGAATGGATGATAGAACAATGATCCCTGGTTTTGGCAATCATTCTGGCGACTTGGCAGCGAATGTGACAATATTTTTCAATCAAGTTTTTCAAAAACTTAGTATTCTGGTAATACAATTGTTACGGGCACAGTACAAAAATTACGAGAAGCATTTTTCAACACGGCGTTGATAAGATTCACACGATCTTCTGCAGCTCAACCTTTATTCTTGTATCGGTAGAATAAGTCGAAAGCAGTAGCATAATTTCTAATGCCCGATATGACATTATTCACTTAAATTTGACAGATAATTTACTATGCATATATAGCATGTATTTTGCTTTAGAAATGAAAAATGCTCAAAATTTGAGCAAATGATTTAATACAGCTAAGATAGCTATTTCCCTTGAATAATGATTGTCATATTGTTATGTATTAAGCAAGATAGCTATTTCCTTGAATAATGATTGTCATATAGTCATGTGCCACGCAAGATAGCTATTTCCTTTAATGATGACTGCCGTATTGTTATATACCAGGCAAGATAGATGTTTCCTTGAATAACGATTGTCATATTGTTATTTACCACGCAAGATAGGTATTTCCTTCAATAACGATGGTCATATTGTTATGTACCACGTAAGATAGCTATTTCCTTGAACTATTGTGTATAAGTAGCAATGGTCCATCTAAAACACGATATTATTTATACTGAATTATAATTTAATAATAGTATTAGAATGATGAATGTAGTGCCATAAATTCTAATATCTGACATAACAATATTGACTATAATTTACGCGAACGTATTACTAAATATTAATTGTACGCGTCTTTTTCAAAAATAAATTGGAATAAACTTAAGTTAGAATGGATTGTAGGCAGTGATAATTATATGCATGACGTTGCAAACGAGGATTGCAATTTTGTTTCCACTCACCATTTAATTTCAGTCTCTTTTATTTACACTTAAATGCCATTTTGGAAAAAAATAATAGAATTTTATAATCAGTCTGATGATTTAACAATATTTTAAATCTTGGAATCCTTTTAATATTGATATCTATTACAACAAACTGAAGCGAAATGCTGTGTAAGAACTTTTTCCTGAGATCTTCTCTCTCACTAATCCAGGTCAGAAAGAAAATACCATAAATACATAGAACGGTTATAGGAGTGACCATTGTTCTGTTAACATCATTGAATAAGTTCACATCTAATCATCTGATATGTCCCCTTAAGCCCCTTTCAATTTTCGTGCACAAAGGCACTATTACGAATGTCACATTTTCTTTCTTTCGAAGAATCAAAAGCTACCGATGGAACTGGCCAAGTGTAGTCTGGAAAATAGATTCGTAATAACGAAATAAATTATTCCGGATTTATTACTTAAAGAATGGATTATCTGATATGAAAATTGGGTTAGAAAAAATATTGTTGGAGATTCAGTTTAAGGCAAATTAGAGATTTTGTTTTTGACTTTATTGAAATATTCAGGTTCATTTAATTTATTTTATGTAAGATGAGAAAAAAATGAGAAGGCATAGGATTATATTCCATTAAACCAAATAATTATTCAAAATCTTATACCTACATAAGCTGATTAGGAATCTCTAATCATAATTGGAGATTAAAATTATATTACATAAAAATTTGATAAGAAGATGTTTGCTATTGAAGAGCTGTTAGTTAACATTGCATATATAGGGATAAAATTATTTTTATTATTGCATGATGTAACAAACGTGATGATTTATATATGGTGTATACTACTACTTTGTATACTTTATTTTAATATTGGTTTTTATTTAGTTAAAACTGTAATAATATGCTATTAAATTAATCTAAATCTTATTTTTTAGTTTTTTAATCAAGATTAATTCTATATATGTTAAAAAAAATTCCCAATCTTGTTCAATCAATTAAATCGTAGTACAAGAGATTAATTGCAAAAGAAAATTCACCATATGCCTCTCTAAAGTTATATATATATATATATATATAATATACTTTTTCTAAATATATATAATCCCACATTTCAATTGGTTTCTTACATATGGGACAATTTAGTAGATCAATCAGTTCTTCCAATAGACAAAATAGATGAAAAACATACCCACATTCTAAAAGATGAACTTCATCATCATCTGTAATATAAATTTAGCTAGGGATTTCATCTTGTAATATAAATTTAAAAAGGAAAAGGTCAAATGGAGGTCAAATTGCGCAAAGGTTAAAAAAAAGATATCAAATTGCGCAAGGATCAAAATGTGAACTTAGGAATACTTTTTGACGCAAAATCAATTCCGATGTTTCATTTCAAGATACTTACATTTCTCGGATATTTATATGCATAATAAATTTTAAGATAATCGACAGAATTAATTAGTACCTGAAGAGGAAGCAAGATACAAACCTAAAGGCCATTATCAAATGGTAAATCATTAGTTTCCATACAAAATACTAAAAGTGCTAAGTCAGAAAGTCGAAGGCATATACATCAGACATTTATGCACATGTACAATATTTTAAGACAACCGATGGCATTCAGAAGCACCTAAAGCAGAATTTCGTTTCAACATAAAATATTTTATTTTCTGAAAGTCTGGCTTATTTACTGAGATAAAATGGAAAATTTCAGAAATGACAGTTCATATATTTTCTACTGTTCCGTTTGTTTACTTTAGTTTGTTATGCAAATGCCTTTTTGACACGGAAAAATCCAGAATTTGTTTTACTTTTTAGATGTTTAAAATGCAGCTCAGGTGTTGTATGAAGATCAGAATGAGAGTCAGAAGTGTGTAGAATACAGATATTTGGAGGCTATACTATTCTTATAGCAGCGTTACTCATGCAGAATCAGAGAAACAACCGAAATGGAAAAATGATACCGAAAAATCAGCCATGGAATATAAACATCCAATTTCTGCGGAATCACTTTTTCTCCAGAATTGGACCTTTTCCCTTTGTTTGGGGGATTTTTCCCTTTCAAGAAGAGGCATTGTTTAGAACATGAATTGAAATGCGTAAAAAGAGCCTATTGTTTTGGTTATTTAATTGAGTTCAAAGCTGCATTAAATAGAATGAGATCATGGTATTTTTTTTCAAAATTAATTGTGCTGTTTTTCATATCTATGGCATAAGTTTTGAAATCTTTAAATGTCAAGAATGAGACAAATAACAAATATTTTTTATGTAATTTAAATTTTTTATAAATTTATAATAAAAACGCAAATACATTCTAAATTATGTAGGATTTCCGATGTATGCACTTTCTATTTTTAAAAGAATTTTATAGGAATTATAATAACGCTTTATTTGCTCATTTCTACACTAAAAATTTGAATAAAATGAATAACAAAGAAGTAAATCTTTAATTAAAGGAGGAATCTGATTTTCAGATAAAACTGTAAAAATTTTACTAAATACTAATAAAGAAAAAAATTGATATACCTTCGTTTTTAAGTTAAGCTCCAAGTCTGATTGAGCATATTTTCCGTTTAGCCAGAAGTAATAATTTCATCTACATACTAGTGACTATAGATGAATACAAAACTGCGAAAAAACTTCATTTGATTCAACTGATATATTTTTTGTATATATTTATTCAAATTTATATTTTATATCCTCTTAAAAACATTTTTTTAATCAACTTTTTGTGATTCATTTTTTATTGCAATTTAACAATACTCACTAAAATGTTTTGGAAGTATAAAACATCATTTAGATACATTATTTTCTGATACACAAATTATTCAAATTTTATTAATAGAAGAAAATATATTTTGTAAAATGTTATATCCCCAGCCATCAGTGACTGATGCGATCCTGAAAAAAAAGTAAACTGTCAATCACAAGTGACTGGTGTGGCCTGGACTAAGAATATGCTGTCAGTCAGAGATGACTGATGTGATGCGAAAGGAAAATATTATGTCAGTCGTCACTGACTCATGTAGTCTGAACAAAAAGTTTACTGTCAGTCATTAGTGACTGCCGCGATTCGAATGGGAAGCACGCTTTCAGTCAATGGTGACTGATATGGCCTTTAATATGTTAAATAATCAATATTCAGACATTCCGTTAATTCCTTCACACATGATTTGAGCGGAAATAGTAACTCTTTAGGATTTATTCGATATTTTTATTGAAAAATAATGTTAATTTTTTTGAATAATTTTAAATGTTAATTTTTTTTAAATAATGTTATTTTTAAAAATATTGTTAAATGTTAATTTTTTTAAAAAAATAATGTTAAATATAATTTAAAAAATAATGTTAAATGTTATTTTTTAAAAAAATGTTAAATGTTTAACCTTCGAACATAATTTCAGTATTGAATATTCGATTTGTTCTTTCATTCAGATTTGCTCTCAAATCACCTTTTCCCTCAAATTTTGAGCTTTATTTACTTAAGAAAAAAAAATTAATAACTACTCAGTAACCAGGAAAGATATATCTTCCATAATCTTTGCACTTCTGAGAGAAATTTCTTTGACGCCATTACTTTTTGTTGCTCCCCATATTTCTTAAGAAAATAGAAATATCAAATTGGATCTTATCCAGATTCATTTGTTCTTGGGAAGAAAAGACATTACAAAAATACTTGGAAGGGTTTTCACATACGTGTAATCTCTTGTAGTCTATTATTCTTGTATAAACTAATTTCTTAACATGAAGAGAGAAATATACGGGTTCATATTATTTTAGGTATACTTTGATATGAAACAACCATTATTTCAAGATGAAAAAAACATTTTTGGTACATTATATCATTTTTCGCAGGGTTATACTTCCTGAATATATAGTAGTGATGTTTGTTCATCTATGTGAGTAATATGCATTTCATGTTAAAATCAAAAATTTAGACAACAAATTGTTAAGCTGTGATTATAAAATTTTAAAAAACATTTCTTGTAAACAATAATTGCCTTTTTAATAAACAGTATTTTTTCTTCATAAAAAAACAATTCAGAAATAAAACCGTTAATACAAATATGAATTAATTAATTAAAAAATATGTAATAAGGTAAGTTTATTAAAAATGATGAATTTAATTTTAAACCAAACTTAGCAGTTTTATTTGCTGTTTTTCTATTTAATAAAACCTTAAATTTGAAATGCAAGAAATATACTCGAATATAATTGCGGGAAGAGGGTGAAATTATATATAAGTAGAATGTCATTGCGGAAGAGTTGATAAGTGAGATAAAAGATGGATACAATGTTGATGTAAAATGCAATGATAAAAGCGAATTTTATCCAAAAAATGTCTGTCTTGAATGCTTATCTAACATGTTTTATAAATCTCAATTTATTTTCATATTTACAACAACAAGGACCTGCATTTTTTCATGTGTAAGAAAAGGATTTTTTAAAAGATGGAAGATTACTAAGGAAGGAATTTTTTATTTGTGTACCATTAAGGCTACCAAAGATCCTAAAGTGACAATGTTATTAAAACCGATATCTACCAATATCTCATGCACGTATTAAAACGTTTATTTTACAAGAATCCGATGTCATAATACATGAATTGGTTTTCTTAACATGTCATAAATACATCAAGTGTTAAACAATAAAATTACATCGGCTTGATTCAGGGAGGAATAATTATATATTAGGCCGGGACAGCCTGGTTGGTAGAGCGTTGGACTAGTATTCCTCAGGTTGCGAGTTCGAAACTCACCGGCCAAAGATTCCCCGAGTGTGTGGCGGCTGGCGCTCATTAAATCTGTCGTGGTCGCAAAGTCTTCCGTGTCGACAGTAATACCACTGAGTATATTGGGTCAGAGATGATCTTCCAGACCTATATTACGATCTGAAATGAATGAATCAATATACATGAATGAAGTCCGCCCCCCTAAAAAGGGATGTGACGTGTGTGTAGCTAAATCGTACTCTTGGCCCTAGATAACGCTAAAACAAGAGACATATATTCGGCTTAAAATCTGCTGATGTATCAGCGGGGCTTGGCCATGGGAAGTGTCATAAGTAACAACAGTAATTATATATTTTTAGTGATTATAATTTTTTTTCTAACATTCCAAATCATAATTTGAGATGAGCCTTGCTTAAACAAGATATAGAGAACAAAATTGATTTACACTGAATATAAAATTAAATTATTTCAAGGTCATCTTACTAAAAGAGTGCAATTATATTAAGAGTTAAATATCTAATGGATAACAAAGCATCACTCCATATACACATTGTTACATTCAAAAATTACGAAAAAAATTAAGTATTAAGAAATTGCATGACAATTTTCTTACCTTAAAAAATTTTAAAATAAAAAAAGAACTACATCTGAGGGATCTGACGAATAACATTTAGTATTTATTTTATGAAAAATTTCGTATCTCTGAAGCTGAAATCTTGAATTAATCTATCCGACTTAATAAGTTTTTTTTTATATATTAAATATATACAATGTTATATGAAGTATGTACAGCATAAAAATCATTTGTGTTCATATGTTTATTTAAAGTATGCATTACATATATTTTACAAAAGTTAACTGTAACTTATTTCAAGGTAGAATAGTAAAATCCTGATCTAAAATGTACATATCTTTTCTGCTGCATATTTATAACAAAGGTTTAAAACACATTTGTATGGGGGTAAATCCCGAATTCTCAACATACATGAAATATTGGATTGATTAAATAACCTTGACTAGTAAATATAACTTAATTTTAATTATATATTTTTCTATATTAATTGTAGTTCTGAATTCTGAAGAAAAAAAATTCCAGTGAATTTGAAATAATTTTGTGTTTTAATACATTCTTTTACATTACTAGTCACTTTTATTACAACTTAAAGTAATATAAGTTAAAAATTTTCTGATTTAACTTACATTCACATTTAACTTAAAACGGATAAAAGGAATTCAGATACGAATCAGCTTTATAGTATCCAGTACAGTTTTCCAGGATATACGGAGAAGTAAATAATTCGGTTAGAAATAAATGGTATTCACCTTAAAGTTAGTCGAAAATTGATCAATCGAAACTTCTTGTATCATGGCTTACGGCCATTTTAGTCTTCGGCAATGACTTCCAGTAAAGCCCTAATCATTATATATTCTTGGTGAATTTTACATGGTCTACTTTCACCCACACTAGCCTGAGAGATATTTCTTTTGATATTTCTTCCCAATCGATATCCTTCATCTGTTTCATGAACTTTTCTCTCTCGACATCCAAATGGTAAAAAAGAAAGGCCTTTCAACCGAGTCGCCCATAATCATTTCTCCATTCTTGTTCCGTACCGATTCTTTTCCGTACACTTTTTCTTTTTTGTCCCCAACTTCTTTTTTCATATATACTTTGTTTCTTGAAGAATGAATGATACCTTTTCATATTGGGTTTATCGTTTTTCTTTTAATGATATATCATTAAGATCAATGAAACTGAAGTTCTTCTGTACCTTGCCTTGTCCTCATTCATTTTTAAACTCTGATATCACGATCCTGGAATCTGCTACTGTTCGCTTTCCTTCAATTCCGGAAAGAAAATTTGAATAATATCTCATTATATATCTCATATTCTTGTGTTCTTGTAAGCTGTAACAAGTACTTCTGAAATCTGGATCTCAGCAAGAATCATTCCTCACTTGTAACAGTCGGGAGAATTCCTTGTTCTACGATTCTCGCTGGTATGTAATTAATTTACCGGAAAATAAGATTACTTTGGGCGAAATTATTATTAAATGAGAGTGATATGGGAGTAATTGGTTTAATATGAATTGTAGAATCAACATGGTAGTTTGAAGATGCCCTGCGAATTAAATGGGAGAAATGCGCCCTTATTTCTGCACTTAAAGATAATTTACATTTAAGAGGACGGTCTGAGGTAGAAGGTTAAATATAATAAATTATGATACCAGCTTGTATCTTAAAATTCATTTAAGTTTATTTAATTCCTAAAGCAAGAATATGAACTTAAAAGATTAATATTTTAGTTAATTTCTAATGATAATTATTAAAAAATCTGCAGACAAATAAAAATGCATAGCAATTATTTTTACAATTTGCATCTTTCCTTCACATAACGTGATAGTTAAGAATTTTAATTTAAAATTGTCACAGATTTAAATAAAGTATTGTATGCCGCATCACACACAACAAATATATTTTTTTAACTTCTTCCAACACTCTTTGGCTTTAACTATTAATAAATATAACTAATCATAATTTAATATAGAATAAATAGTTATAAAATTATTTATTTATGAAATATCACTATTTATTCTAGCAATTAATTTGACAGAGGAATAATATAAAATACTTTAATGAACTATTACAAATACTTTTAAAATAAATGACAAAATTTGGAATTTAAAATCATTTTCAAAGAACAAATGTGTTTGTTGCTATTCATAATTTTCAGAAGTGCGTATTCAAAAAAGAGTAACTTTTTCATCTTTAATGTGTTTCGAAATTCTTTTATATTAACTCTAATTCTATGTTTATTTTATCAAATTGCATCTTTTTGTTCTATGATTAATATTTGCATATATTTTTAGTTGAAATATTATTCATTTGCGTTTAAAAGCTTGAAAAACTAAGAAATCTAAAAACTAGCTATCGTATGAGTCCTTTGGGAAATTAATTTTAATAGATGTTTGCATCAAGTAACAAATTAATGTTTATGAATTATCCATAAAAGAATGATGATTTTTAAAATAAATTCACCTGTGGTATTTCGTATATTTCTTTTTCCAGCTTAAAACGATTGAATGAAATTATACTGAATAACCTAGTCCATTAAAGAAAAGAATACATATTCATTAAATTTATTTGAAATTTATTAACGTGGAATGATACAATCACAAAAAGAGGAAAGAAAAGGAAATTTGAATTTATTGTAGTGATATATCCTTCATTATAAATTTACCAGTAATCTAATCCTATTTTAAATTTAAAAAAATAAACTAAGTATATTCGTGTGATGGAAAAGGAAAATTATAAACAAACAAAGTTATTCATGCCTTATATTCGAACAAAAAGAATTACTTTCCTAGTTCCTCATTAAGAAAGTAAGCATTGATTATCAACTGATATAAACTTAATTTTATTTAATTCGCGCAATTCTTGTTTATTTGCTTAAAGCTCAATCTGTAAGATGTAACATTAATTCAAGATTTAATCCGCCTAATCTTTTATTCGTTCTGCTTTCTTTTTACAAAGATTGTTCTTGAAAGAAATTTGAATATTAGTATTTTATTGTAGACTCATAATATATTATCTTTTCTAAACATATTTCAATGACAATGGATATCGCTTGTGTTGTTATTACTTATGGCACTTGCCATATTATACAAGCCTCCCGCTGATACAGCAGCAGTTTTAAACGGAAGGGAGCGTCTCTTGCTTTTGAAGTAGCGCCAACTAGGGCCAAGCCCATGACTTAGCTGCACATTCACCACATTCTCTTGCACAACTCCTTTTTAAAAGGGGGAACATTTACACATCTCACAGATAGCACACAGAAGAACAGCCATGCTCGAACCGGGACTCGAAGCCGGGACTCCCAGAACACGAGGAAGACGAGCTACCTCTGCGCCAGAAAGCCGGCATATCGCTTGTGCAAATCGTAAATATTACAGAGTGTTTTGAATGATTAACCTGTTTATTATAAGTTTCCTGTAAGTTTAGAACATTTTACATTGCCAAAAATGTACACATCTGTCATTTAGTATGCGAGAGATCAGCTGCGGTTTTGAATCTTTTCGTTTAACCATTAAATGGCAGTTTACGAAACTTGGTGTTGTTATAACATGGTTAATTGTGAATATCGTAAAAATTTTAATATCTACCTTACAGAAAATAATATTTTGTCATCTTATTTTTTTTACATCGGTTAAATATGCTTTATATAGATAATAGCATTACATCTCCTATGCAGTTAAACTGTGTTTCACATTTCTTTTTCTTTTCGTAAAGCTGCACTGACTGCCGCAATTTGGGAAAAAATAACATGCTGTATCTCAAGATAACCTATTGTGCAAACAGTTGGATATATATATATATAT
>JAOUZG010003472.1:2414664-2466513 GCA_026289955.1 Argiope argentata
TATATATATATATATATATATATATATATATATATATATATATATTTGATTTGAAACATTTAAGCTGATCCAGTTTATTATTCATAGAAATTTTTTTAATGATTTCTTTAAAAAATGGGTTTTTTAGAAAGTAAGAAAAATCTAATATATTCTTCAGAATGCCAAAATTACAAAATTGCCAATAATAATAATTACTATTTTATTATTTATTCCTAAATTTAAAAAATAAATATTTCCTTCTTTTCATTAAAAAATGTTTTTTTTTAAGTTTCTACCGTAGATTCAGAATACAACGTGGCATTGTACCAATGGATATTTAAAGGGGCATAGATTGAAATGTTATTATAGCCTTTATACATATAATTATCAATTTAGAATTTTTTGTTTATTTCCTAAATAACTGTAAAAAACTCAAATTGAAAAAAATGAGTTTCAACATGTCATAATCTTAGTATCTTCCACAATTATTTTTTAAATAATTATTGTTCCAATTTGAATAATCTTTTATAAATATATTCGAATATATATTTGTTACGTGTTGCTATTTAATATAAAACATGGTCCCCAAACAAAATAAGTCAGTTCATCGTGTATCTAACTGTAACGATAGCATGAATAATACCGCTAGTTTAAAAGTTAGAAATTAATCACTGGATGTGAAGTTGATAAAACCTTGCATGAAAAAGGTTTTAGAAATTGGCATTTTCCTTGGCAAGGGAAATAGAGACTGCAAATTAGAGGATTTGCTGTTCTGAAATTCTATTCTTGGAAAGATTTTATAAAAAGGAACGTTTATTTTACTTCTACGGAAGGAGTTGAGAAAATATGAATTTTTAAATACTTTTATTAAATCATTTCTGGGATATGTTTTTACTTTCAAGGCCGTTACATGTGTTTTACACATCATTCTGACTTTTAAAAAACAATTATTCAAGTATTCTATATTGATAAATTTTTAAAATAATCTTATTTATGCTTTTGATTAATTACCAATACAATTAGAATCATATAAACATTAGAATCATGGAATCATCATACATTAGAATCATAGAATCATAAAATATATCTCTAACTTCCATTCCTATCGAATAAACAAAAAATTTTTTTCCCGAAATGTTATATATAATAATAATAATAATATACATTTTTTTATTATTTATATTTGATGATTGTCGAAAAAATTTCTTGATTTGAGTATTGGAAATCATTGTTATAAAGAATAAAAATCCTTGAAGTATATTAATTAGATTTACTTTTGTTTTATATTATCAAAATTATTTTATTTATGCTTCTGATTAATAATCAAAATCTTCATAATTGCAATCATGTGTTTTTCAAAATAGAATAATACTATCAAGTAAGCAAAATTCTTCTTATGCAACATAAAACATCATAATAATATAAGGCAGTTATTTTTCAAGCGCTCCTTATTTATACTTATGTGAAGATATCCTCTAAATATTTAATACCATTTTCAAGAGTTTATAGGCAGTAAACTTTCTTTTGAATTCACGTCACATAGTTTTCATAATTATGATGAAAGATATTTAACATCATTAAACCTTCTAATGAATCATTTTTTTTAAAAAAAATTGTTATATTTGGTTTTTTATCGTCATCTCTTGGATTATAATATCTAATTTATATTTCATATTTGGCACTTAATGTTAAATTTAATTACATACTATGATCACCCAAAATGAAAAACTATTGATCAATTCTCCAAAAGTTATGATGCATGTAAGATTAAAAACGGAAATTATGTAAAATTCTTAAACGGATAAAAATAATTTTTAAAATAGGCTCCTGAAATTCTGACAGTTTTTTCTCATTTATTTTATCCAAGTAAGACAAGAATAAGCTTTAAAAAATAAATACTACTAAGATTTTATTTAAATAAATTAAATTATTAAATTGCAAATAATTCCATCTTATCTGATTTTAGGGAAAGGGATTTTTCATGCTACTCTCAAGTATAAAAAAAGCTTAACAAAAAAAGATTTTTGATATATTTGTTAAGGTACGAAGAAAGTTGACAAGATCAATCTAGTCATTTCGTTGGGATTCTAAAGATAAGATTTAGTTTTCTCTTTCTATTATAAACTTACCTTTACGATTTCTTTCTTTTGGATTAATTCAACCATATGGCAAATAAAAGCAAAAGAATCAAATCATTCGAATTTTTGTTTAAAAAAATTGTCAGCTAAGTTTTTAATAGATATCTTTTTTAATATCCAATTTTTTAATAGTTAAGAAAAATTATCTTCATATCTTAAGATACTTTCAGAAGAGTTATCGAAATGAAAATCATCTTCTATTTTTGTTTATGTCTATGATGTTATTTTAGAAAAAGAAGATTGCTGGAAAATAGAAGAGAATAAAAGCAATCTTTCATATCTTACAATAATTGAGATAATATTTCAACCAGAATAATATAGTCAGTTTGGGAAAAAAAGATATAAATGGGAGGAACGAACTTTTATAATACAAACATGGTTTATAATATTACTAGAGAAGGAGATGCGCCTTTCAATAAAATAACATTATTCATAAGGTAATCGAATTCTAGAACAATTTTCAGACATATTAATTCAATAAAAGCTTTTGATGATTCCTTACAAAGGTATATTTACTTCTAAAGAGATGCAATAATACCCAATATAACTTATTCAAGCTGAGAAATATATTATCTTGAAACACTAAACTTGAAACTGTATCACTTCTAAACAGATAATGCAATTTAAATGCTGCATTTTTATATACTGAAAATGCAAAATCAAACTATTCTTAACAAAATTAGTATTTTAAGTTATTTTCGTACAAATGTACTTTACTCTCTAACAAAACTATTCCTGGAATGTTTAGTTTTTTTAATTATTTACTGAATGCAATTACATATATCATTTGCGTAAAGAAATCTATTTACAATTCAGAATTTTTCAAAGGCCCTTTTATTGGTGATTTGAAACTATCCATACTGTTTCACGGTTACTAACTATTCCAGTATTTTTTCATATTATGGATTTTGCAAATTGTATTACGTTACTGATAGTATTTCTAATGGAATATAAAGTAACTCCCGGATTTACTTAAAGCTTTTTCGAAATTTCTAAAAACACTGAAAACTCGGGACAGACTCGGAGAGAAAGGAGTTCATAGAAGTTCCTTTGCATTCAAGAAACAATCTTATTAAATTATCCTTAACGATCCGATATTTTTTCTACCTTTATTTATTTTCTAGCTTTAAACGTACACAAATGATTTTATTGAAGAAATACATTAAAACTCTTCTCCAAATCAGAGAGCTCTACGCGTTACAGATGAATGAAGAATCTTCTTCAGCGTCTACTTATCCTATTTATTTATGTGGATTACATCGGAAAACAAATCTTGGTTGTCCTTGGGGAATACAATATGATTATCGTTAATGCTCTTAGTATTTCCTCGGAGAAAAAATGTCAAATGAATTGTTAAGGCCTGAATGGAATGTTTATACATCTCACTTTCCTTTATTGTAAGCGGATGTTTTAATTTTTTTTATCGACGGTAATCATTCTTGGAAATGGCAAGCGAGTTTCGATTTAACGGAATAATAAATGGATTGGAAAACCGATTTTATAATCTTAATATGTGAATTTATTTTTAATACGTTTTTTAATAAATAAAAGCTTAGTGAAATATCATACAGGTAAACCAAAAAATATGTGCAAAATTATTAACAATGCATTCAACACACATATTTGATCTCTATTAGTGATAAAGAATGTGTATCATCTGTGTGTGTTAGCAAAGACATCTGTTTGTCTTACAACTACAATATATATATCTTGATTGAGTGATGAACGATATGAGCGATTTTTAAAATTATTTTAATGAGAGTTTTAATTAAAAATTTGATATTTTATCGTTTCTCCACACTAATTACGAATTGTTATTAAACGAAAATAAATTTCACACCATTTTCAAATTAAAAAAGAATACCTTTTTAATTACACCAGTTTTTTTTACCTTGTAAATTTTTTCTGTATTTTAATATTATTTTAATATAGTTTTTTCCTTAATATCCAACAATCGATTGCATTATTGAGCTGAATTTTAAATGGTTTTGATTGTTTAACCAAATATTTAATTTCTTGATTTTCTTAACTTGTTAAAAGAAAAAGGATTCTGTTTGATATCTGTGTAATTTACTGCAATAATAAAAAAATAGTTTACCATACCATGAAATAAGAATATAGATGAACTACATATTTGTGCTTTCAATAGCACTACAACATCATGGATATTGCTGATGAATGGTTAGAACCTTACGGTTCCTAGCCCAGTAACTAGACCACTAGACAAGAGTGATTACTCAAGTTCGGAGGTCGTTATCCGGCTTATGAAGCTATCACCACAATATCATTAGTTTAGTTTATTTATATTAAAATCCCTTTGTAAAGCAACACTAGGACAATTTTGGGACGGACCTCATAATTTTGAACCACGGTCAGCTGATGGGCCAAAATATCACATAATTAAATACAGTTAGAAAGGAGCATATGAACAATGAAGAGAGCCTTTGTAGGATAAAATAACACGGCTGTAATGAATGGTAATTCTACGTAATCATTGACTTAAAATTATATCTAAACTGTTTAACTATAATTAAATAGAATCAATATCCTCGGGAAAATAACTGATCATCAAACGTGAGTAGTTAAGAAATAAGTACAAAGATTATTTTTCTAACTTTTTGATTAAGTGTCAATACAGTTTCGTATATGAAATTTAAGCTTTTCTTTGTGATAACTCCGTACTTTTGGGGAAAAGTTAATATATTTTACCTTTTATTATAAAGGTTGTGCAATCATGTAAAAAATTTCCGCTTTTGTAAAGCATACATTAATGTACATTGTAAAGCGATAATAAGAGAAAATTATTTAGAAAGAAATAAAAAGAAAACCAAGAAAGTTGTTGTGCATTTAAGCCAAATACAACAAATGATACATATTTAGAAAGTCGAAAATAATCGTTATGCACATTTCTTACATTTTTATAAATGTAATTTAGAAATCTCATATTTATTTGATGTATTAATATTCATTACATTATCGTTGATAATTTTATGTACAAACAATTTTTCTTTTCAATGGATTCGACTGAAGAATTTATGAATCTCTACAGAATAAAATATAACAGCAGAATAAATCAGTCATTGGATGATAAAACTAGTAAAATATTTAATAAAACAGCTTTTGGTTTCGTGATCCTAATAATCTAGTTGTTGGACACGTAGTCATCGGTATTGTCTTGCACTTCGAAGCTGAAAAATATACAACCTCAACAATTGCAGTTGACCCGTTACTGCCTAGATGCGACAACGAAAAGTATTATATATCCCCAAAATATAAAGTTATGGGGAAGAGAGAAAATGGAAGTGGACTAATTTGGAAAGGAAAATTAGGATTTATTTTCGTAATATTGTCTTCTCAAAGAAGATAGAGAGAGAAAGTCGATTTTTTTTCTTACTGTATTTCTATCCCTATATATATATTTATTTATGTAATAGCAAAAACAAAGACAATTGCGTCATGGCAGCTTGCAATTTGAACGCACTTAAGAATTCAGATTCTTAGTTACAGATTGCACTTAAGAATTCAGGTTCTTAGTTACAGTTCAATCATTATATAATTAACTGTAACCAAGATGACCTGTAATAAATAGCTTAGGGAAGAAAAGTAATGATAGTCATATTAACTTGTCCACATTAGAGGACATTGCAAACCTTTCTCAAGTCCCATTTTCAAGTAATTTTGCTCTATGGTGCATACAGGTTTGTGATCAATTCTGCCTTTTAACCTTTGTCATAAACGGGGCGAATTGTTCTTCTAGTTTGTATTTATTTCTTAATTTTGTAAATACATTTTCTACTTCAGGGGCTAAAATTCACACTTTTTACCACCTACTGTTTGCATATTTTATTTCAGTAGAATTCGTTTTCATTTTAGATATTCATAATTTTTCTCTTTCTGAATGTCTTTTTGACTTGAAAGTTTCAATTTGAATAACAATTCGATTTTATTTTCATTCCCAATAACAACTAAGCATCATGAATTAAAAATTAGTTTATTTTAAGTGACAATGGTGTATTAAAATAAACAAAATCAAAATGAATTTATTATCAATTCTTAAAAGAATATTGTATTTAATACCTTTTTTATTATTTTACGTGTATCGAAGAAAGTAATTTTAAAATTAACTAGCAATTTTCAGCAATTAATTTAAAGAAGTTCCTTTTAAAATATGTAACGAGCTGGATGTAAGTTTTAGGAATAAACTTTAAGAATCATTGCCAGTTTGTTTTATTTTCTGTGGAATTTTTAATTATCGACCTTCTAGTGGGAAAAGGAAGTTGCTCCAACTATAATTTTATTACATTAAATAAATTTGCCACATCTCTGGTCTAGGTTGCTTTTTTTTAGAAATCATAATTATTTCTACTCTTTGTTTGAAAACAACATATTCCCAAGTAAACCAAAGTAAATTTCATTTAAGCTACAGGAAAAGCAATATATTGTTTTCTGTCTAATATGCCACAATTTTTAGAGAAGTCCATTTTAAATTCGGTCTTTTCTAAGGAAATATGTTTACTCTTCTGATGCCGATGACATGGTGATTCCTATGGGACACTAAAAAGGGAGAATTTCTAGTATAAACTTTATTATTTGCATTATCATGTAATTTTGAAACGATTTGGTCATTGCAATCATTTGTAAAAGGAAAAAAAAACAATGTTTTCAAGATAACATTTCAGCCACTAATTCCTCATCAACAAATATAAAAGCTTAACTCACGATGTTCCACAATGCTTCATACTCAAAATTACCATGTTTAACTGAATTACGCTATATATTATCAGCTGAATTATCTATTATCTGCTGTCAGACCAATTTAAATTATAATGTACATATAGGGAAATAAATAAGAAGTTTTTCGTTGATTAGAAAGAAATATTATTTTTTAAACAACATGTTAACAAAACTTTCCTTACACAGAGGAACTTTTGTAAACATGTTTACAAAAATTTTCCTTACACAGAGGCACTTTTGTAACGAACATGTTTACAAAACTACTGCAGGTAGATTTTAATTTACTGTGTTTTTTACAGTTCATCGTTTTAAAATCTTTGTAGGTAGATTTTAAAACGACGAACGATAATAACACGGCTTTTAAAAACTCTTTCTTTATATTCTGGAATTGCATTTTTTCATCAATTTCTGATGAAAAGAAAGCAAAATTACTCTTAATATCTGTATGTTTGAAGTTAATAATACTTTTTATGTGTCTAAACTGTATCATAAAAAAGTAAATATGACTTTCTAATTTTTAGAAATTTTTTAACTCACTTTAATCAAGTTTTTAACTTGGCTTTCCATACAAAGAAAAAAAACTAAATTACCTTTATCTCTCAGCATTTCTTCTATTTAAGTTAATTGTATCTAACCTGCATCCAGTTATTATATCTAAAAAAGCATTCTCCATGCTTTTTTTTCTTTTCAAAAGGGATTCTATGATAGATTCGCTTTCGCTATTTTTTTCTTTGTGCCTAATTGCTCGCATACCATCTCTGCTGTGAAAAATTGCCTGCCGAGGCAAGCTTTTCTCCCAGGGTGAAAGTTAATGAAAAAAGTCCTATCAAAACTGCTAGCTGTCACAAACAAGAGAATGTAAAGAGGACCCTACTGAAAGATGGGAAAAAAACATTCCAGCAACTAATCATTAATGGAATATAAACGTTCTTAACCCTTTAAAAATTTCTACAAAAAGAACCTTTCGTTTGCGTCATCAATCTCAGTAAGAGGCAAAAAATAACGGAGGTATCAAAATTAATAAGGAGAGTATAATTTTTTTTTACGATCAATAACTCATTTGCGATTTGAATTTTCATTTTACGTTTCATTGGTATATGCCTTTCACAAAGCTCCAGAGAATAAGATTAAGGTTTCTTTCCTTTCATATTTACTTTTTTTGTTTTCATATTTCTTTTTTTTTCTTTGCATATTTCTTTCGCTCGGTATCTTTTTTTCATAATTTTCATTTCAATTGGAATTCAAAACAATTTTCTGTTATTCAGTTTCGTTTCGCAGTATTAGAAAATACCGAAATTTATTTTCCAGTGTTTAGGGGTAAAAAATCTGAAACCTGATAAGACCGAAATATGGAAGTAATTAATTTTCCTTTTTTTGAATTATGTTTAAGATTTTGAAATCATATCAAAATGTACCTCATTATTTTACATATAATGATAGTTATTAATTTGAATCTTTTGGTTTTTCTTTTACTCTTTCTGGGATGAAAATTATTTGAATCAAGAATTTCTATTTGAATTTATTTTATTTGATTTAGTTAGCCGTTCCAATGTCTGAACTAAATTAATCATACAAATCATAAAAAAAAAAAACGGGAAGCCTCTGATTGTGTCTAGATTTTTTGAAATTAATAAACTTTAAGTTTGAGAGAATTTAATTTAATAATCATTCTTGAATTCAAAAGGATGAAATCCAAATAGTATATTAATATAAAAAATATACATCATTAAGTCTTTCTCCTCTATGCGCATAAAAATAGAAAATTCACATTTAAAATTGAATACAAACGTAAATTTTTCACCATTAAATTCCTCTCTTTCCTTCAGTTATCACTATTTTTTCGCTAAACATTATTTGAAAGCACTTTGAGTTCGGAAATAATATGACTTGAACCTTTCTTTTATACATTAAATTGCATCAAATCTCATTAAATGTTAGATATGTTTTTTCTTAAGAAGACTATTCTTGTTTAGATAAAGGAAAAAAAATAATATACATTTCACAATGAGTCTTTGTAAATTTCCGAGAAATAAACGAATAAAATGTCGAAACTACCTAAAGCTTTAAAAATCAACAAAGATTACATTTTGGATTGTTTATTATTATTTTGTTTTTTTGCTTTATATATTCAAATAGTTTAAACAAATAAAGTTTAGTTCGTAAAGCTAAAATAAAATAATTTTAACTATACAAGTTACTTTGGTTTCAGTTACATTAAAAGATAATCTTCTTTCTTCCATTCATTTGAAGTGATTTTTACACATTTCGCCAATGGATATTTGAATTATTTGCATTCAAAATAATTTATACTAACTTTTATCTTATTTTTTTGGTTAGCATTTTTAGAGCGATTCTTGTTAAAAACTGCACAGAAGGGGGAAATATTTTTTTGAGAATATTATGATCGTAAACTATAAAAATACTGTTTTCGCCTGATTTCTTAAATATTCAAATAATTAAGTATTTATTTTGAGAGAAAATAAACAACTTAAACAATCACAGTCTGAGATTATTTAATGAATAAATATGTATTTAATGAATAAATATGAATAAATATGTATTTAATGGATAAATATGAATAAATATGTATTTAATGGATAAATAAGGTAGAAAACATTAAATGCTTTCATGCAAAGAAGACTGGATATTATTTTAAATATTTTAGTATTTAGAGATAGTTAAACAATTTTGAAGACATTTTGTCTTGGGAATATTATTATGATATGATAAAATAAAAACGCATTTTTAAAACTATTCAAATGCCGCGTTTGAACGAGTTTGAAATTGAATTCTTTAGCTTGACAACACTTGGAAACCACTCTCCTTACTCAAATTTCAAAATTACAAAAATGAGCAACGATGTCTGTTTCATCGTCTCAATTTTTGATACAAAAATGATCTTTGATAAAAACAAAAGTCTAAACAGTTCTTCAAAAGCCTCAGAGGGACTTTTTTTAGAAAATAATGAAAGTTTCCCAAAAATAAATGAAAATTTTGATTTGTATTCGTTCTTGATTTGTTTATCTGAAATTCAAATATTATATAAAAGTACAGTCAGTCAACATCATCTCCTCCATTAAATGTAACGATATGTAAATTTTAAATGGGTCACAAATAACATTCCGGTGATCAAAAACATGAATTTTGTGGATTTTAAAATCAATACTAATGATATTGAGGTTTTAAGTGATCATCAAACTATTATAAACATTAAATCATTTTTCGACATATTCGAAATTTTACAGCGTCATACTATTTTTATAATAAAAATGTACTTAGACGATAATGAATTAATTATTTAATTTGAAAAGAATCTTGAAGATTTTTTTCTTTCAGATTCTAAAATATATGTGATCACCAAATATTTTAATATTCAGAAGTTAAGCTTGAAAATGGCACTCAGTATCTGGTATTCTTTTTTTTAAATATAAAGAACAAAAGAATAATTAAAAGGATATTTTCAATGATATATTAGGATATTTTTAATTATATAACAAAGATATTTTCAATAATAACTCCGAAATATAAAATTATGAAAACATGTTGTTGAATCAGAAGAATGAATACAACTTCTATTTTAAAACTACTTATTAAAAATGAAACATTTTCTCTTACCATTCTTTTGAGTTCATATTTTTCTTATATTCTATGCAATAATCTTCGTGAAAAAGATGTGAAATGAGCATTAAATAGTCTGGCCCCGTGTTTTGAAGTTTTATGTCTGGGATCTCTTTCTCAAGTTCCCATTTTAATAGGGTAATTTTCGGAACCGAGTTTTTTTTAAAGTAATCTGCTTGCTCTTCAAAGGAACTTAAGCTCCTTTTCGAGATTAGTTATTGTTGGCTCAAAAGCTTTTAGAGTGAAAAGCTAGATATTCTTCAAGAAACTCAAAGTTCTGAAGTATTTGATTTGTTCTAGATGTTTATGGCGCACATTTTCAATTTTGAAGAACTTAGACTTCTGAGATAACTTGAGATATGCATGGTAGTTATTATAACTTTAATATAAAAGATAATTATTTTATTAAAAAATACTGTAATTAGATAATAGTTTTCATATACTTCAGCAAATAAATTAATAAGCATTTAAGGCTATATTTTTGTTTTATAAGATTTTTCATTAATTGCTAATATTGTAAAATTAGGAAAAAAGTTAGCTTTGAAAATTCTTTTTCATTTCAAATTAATTTCTAAAAACTTAATCAAGCAAAGATTTTTTTTGATGTAGGGAATTTAGAATTTTCTTTAGTTTGTGAAGACACATTAAAGAATGCTTAACATGAATGTGTTTCTGTGTATTAACCTTTCATAATATTTCCGAAGATGGTTCTTTAATAAAGTAGCATCGAATTCAGATACTATTTTATTCATTCAACAGTCAGACTAATGTGTGCATTAGTCTCTCATAACATTGCCGAAGATAGTTCTTTAATAAATTAGCATCTAATTCAAATGCTACTTTATTTATCTAACAGTCAGACTAAATTAGTGAATTCAATTTGCATTTCATATATGATATTGAAACTTTGGAAGTAGTTATGCAGCTGATAAAATTCTCTATTATAATTGGAAATGCATGGTTCTTAAGGTATGTGATTACGTTCGAGATGAAATTTTTGAAACACCTTTGAAAATAGTTACATTTTTGAATATTTGTATAAAAAGATTGAAAAAAAATCTATAAAATCAAAATACACCAGCAAGTTGCAAATTCAAAAAAAAAAAGTTGGAAAAAATTGTGTGTGTGTGTGTGTGTGTGTGGCTAAAAAGAGGCATAAAGCAAAAATCTTCTGGTTTAAAGGTTTATCAAATAATTTACTAAAGATTTTCCAGATAGCTTAAGAAATATATAATATAGTTCCTGAACTAAAAAAAAATAAACTGTGTTTCATTCCATTCTTTAAACATTTGGGTTCAAATGATAAACAAAAATTCCTATTTTTTAATATTGTGAAGTACGAAAATAACTATATTATATTTCTAAATGAATAGATTACTTGTTCTCTAGTTCAGGAACTACAGAACATATTGAAGAATTATTATAAATTTCTTAAAACAATACTATTAGATTTTAATCTAAGAGGTTTCTCGTAACAAAATTCTATCAAAGATTAGAATATGAGGAAATGACATCTAAAACAGTAAAATAATATTAAATGCAAATACAAAAACCAGTGCAACTTCTCCCAAAAAAACGTAGATAAAAAAACTTTAAGGTTTTAAAAGGAAGTCTGTTCAAGCATTAAGAATATCAAATTAAAACTAATAATAATAACACAAAAAACTGATATTTCAGCAGTTACCAGCTTTAACACATTTCCAAAACACTTTAATTCTCAATGTCCCAAATTTTATTCTTTTGCTATAAGTAGTTTGTTGTAAAGCTTATAAAACATTTCTATTTAGCTTTGTGTATAGCGTTTTTCCGGAAGTAATTCATTCATATCTGGTTTCAGTAGTACTTCAATCCCTTGATGACTATACCGACTATTTTTGTTGTTGTTACTAATGCACTTGCCGTGATTAAAAGCCCACTGATGCACCAGCGGATTTAAGCCGAAATTAGCGCTACTTGTTTGAAGTAGCGCCACCTAGAGCCAAGAGTACGACTTAAGTTACACACTCATCACATTCACTTACATAGACCCTTTTTACAAGGGAACACATTCACATGTGTCAAAGATAGAATACAGAATAACAACCCTGCCCTAACCGGAATTCGAACCCGGGACGCCCATATCAAGAGGAAGACGTGCTACCTCTGTGTCAGGACACCGGCATATCAACTATTAATTACAATAATACATAAGTGTTTCTGTTAATTGTATTCGTCTGTTGTATGTATGCTTCCAATTGAAAACTTCAATTTCCCAGGAAAACAAACTTTTACAAAAGTTAGCTTCATGAATACTCTTTGAAAATGCCACTACGCATTTTTTTTCATATTCCTTTTTTAAAAGATCATTCAATATAAATGGCTCTTATTTTTAAAATCTGCGATTATTCATAATTTTTTTATCAACAATTCGTTGAAATTTTTTGTGACTCCTTATTTTTCATTTACTGAAAAATTTGGAATAATAAAACAAAAAGAAAGAAAATCTAATTCATAGTTAATTATTTGCTTTATTTCAACAATCATTCGAAAATTTATTTATACAGTCATGTTTAGAATGTTTCATAGGTAACTTTCAATAGTATTTAATAGTACACTAGTCTTAGTGACTGTTATTTCTTAAGAATATATGAACAGTGAAACATTTATTGACTTTTATTTCAACTTTTTTATTTAACTTCTTGTTTTGTGTTTTAAGTAAACTTGGGAAAAAGAGATGACTTGTTTCTGAGCGATTATGTTGATGGAATCATATAAAATAATTTGACTTACGATAAAGCTGCATAAAAATTCCCCCGAGAGAAAATAGTTACAATTTTTTTCTCAGAAAACAAAACCTTTTGAATGCTTGAGGCCATGGAAATGAGTTTATTAGCATTGAAAATACTGCAAAGTTGAATTTTAGAGAAACGGTTGAAAAACGAAAAAAGTGTAAGAAGGGCAAATATTTCCATTTTTATTAAGAGAAATTATTTATTATTACTTTTTCTTTTAGATTATTCATATTTTTATACATTTTTTTCTTTTTTTTGTCTGTTCCATGTTTATAAACAAAGAATTTTGTCATCGATTTTTCTTTTACTTCCAGAGATCAGCTAGTTTTGAATACTATATTTTTGAAATTTTGAACAAGTATGTGTTTTGGTAGATAGAGAATTATTTTAATATATCCAAAGTGAATCACTATTTAATTGGTTTGTTTTCCTTTCTATCTAATAAGATGACACCTATTTTGGGAATATTTTCTTATTTTGATTCAAATGTAAATCCATGAAATACTTTGCTCATCTACGTATTCGAAGACATTTTACTATTGAATTGTAATTGTTATGAATGATTTATCTTTTGTTTACAACTACCAAAATTCGATAAATAGATGCACGTACGGAGTGCGGGCAAACCGGTTAAGGGGTTAATCGATTAAATTTATTAACTCTTATTTACCTAAGCTATTTGATACTAAAATTAAAAATTTCTCAACATTTATAACATTCAATTGAAATTTAAAGGTTGAAAATTAAGAAATAGATAAAGTTTTTAAAAAATCCATTGTTTATACACCGATTAAAGTATGGTTTTATAAACTGTTTATATTCGATTTAATTTTTTTACTTACATTCGAAAAAAATTAATTAAATTTTTAAAAAAATTATTTGATAAACAAATTCGTTCCCTTTTTAAGTTATTTCAGGTATAATCAAATACACTAGTTCTTTTCATAGGGAAGACCTAATTTGCAATATGATTTTCTAATTATAACCTTGTCAAAAATGAATCTAATTTATTCCAACCAAAACATTCTTCATATTATTGCATTTCTGCTTTAATGCATTTAGACCATTAATTAAATCTTCTATTGGGGCATTTTCTTTCTAAATTCACATATTAAATGATATTTGCATTAATTTAATAATTCTAATTAATTAAAATTTCTCACATGATTTGGCATTCTTTAAAATCTGATTTCTACAAACGGGAGAAAAGATAGGAATTTCTTTGATCGAGAAAATATAATGATGAATTTACCTGTTCTCCTAAAAGTTTATCTTTTAATTCAAAAATAGTTCGGAATCTTTCAAATCGCACCATCCATTTATTCCACGGTTCCGTCTGGAATGTAAATGGCTCAGGAAATGGAATTTCGTACGCTTGAGACGCCATGTTGGATCTCTCCATCAAAACTCCCTCTCATCATTTCAAAGCCTAAAATTCTTTGCTGATGGGTAATTAAGATCGTATAGTTTATTGCCTTCCATTACGGGAAATTAAGTTCAATCTGAACATGTTGTAAAATAATCTTATTTTAATTATTGCATTAGAAATTGTGAAAATATAGTCCCTTTTTTCACAATACGTTTCAAAATTTTAACATTTAGATAGTATTAAAAATATACTTCATGATTTCTGATCCTCAAGCTCTTATTTTAAGAGCGTTTAGGATGGGTCTTTATTACCCAGTAGTCAGCATTTAGCTAAACACAATTGACTATTTTCTTTTTCCTTTTAATTATAATATTTTCATCGCTATTTTAAATAATTTTAATTTTGTTGATTTTTGTTTTATTGATTAACATTTTTAGTTAAAATTTAATGAATTTAATTCTAATATTGTTTTTAATTTTCTAAAAAAGAATTTTTTTAATGAACGATAAACGTATTATTGGATTTAAATTTAGTTTAGACTTTACCTGGATAAAAAAACTCTGTATTAATATTCAATAAATATCATTGATTCCTTTTATTTTTGTCAACATCTGATATTATTTCTGTTTCTTTTACAACGCATTGATATATAGCTTAAATCCAAGTGTTAGCGTCTGCGTTAATATTTGCTCAAAAACAGCGATGTTCCTCCAAAAGATTGCAAAAAAATTTAATCTTTATATGAAGGTTTTGAATTGATTGGTCTTTTTGTTCCATTAACGGAGAATTTGTATTTTTATTGATGAACCTCATAATTTTGAACCTTTGTAATCTAATGCTAGAGTTTACCAATCAAATACTAACTTATCTTCTTAAAGTTTCACTAACTGCAATATAATATCAGTTCGTAGATAATATTGCTCAAGAACTGGTTGACCAATTTGCAATTTTGCATGGAATTATTCTTTGTGATTGAGACGTCTGTCAGTGGCTTTTCATAGTGTTCTTCTGTGACAGGCAAATGTTGGTGAAGTTGTCATGAAACTCTTCTAGATAAGCAGCCTATTAACCACTTGCTCTATAAAGACGTGCCAGGCACGTCGAGATGCTTTTGTTCAAAAATCGCAAGTGA
Organism: Argiope argentata; assembly: GCA_026289955.1. NCBI lineage: Eukaryota > Metazoa > Arthropoda > Arachnida > Araneae > Araneidae > Argiope > Argiope argentata. The sequence continues at coordinate 2,430,406 of JAOUZG010003472.1, forward strand.
CGTGTATACCACGTCAATAGATAATTTTCGCAGAAACAAAAACGACATGTCCTTCATGTCGGCTAACAGTTGCAATATTCATTATTCGAGCTGCAGTTCCAGAGTGCACAACATTGCGTAGCGATTAGTTACTACGCTTATTTGATAGAAAAATATCGAAAGTTAAATTGTAGCACAATTGGTTAAGCATTGCGTAACCGTATCACAGCAACAAAAGAAGCATTCATACCTTCATTAACTATTTGAGTGCGCCGTAACGCTATTTCGCTTCACTTGCCGTAATGGTATTCTTTCGCACTCAAACGGTTAAGCCTCCAGAATAATCTGAATAGTCACAGATTATCCATATGGCAACTAAGTTTCAGCTATAATAGCCATCAACCATAATCCTTTGTAGAAAGTACATTCCTTCGCTGAAGTGTGGGAAGTTCGGCCCCACAAAATTGACGTGTCTCTTCAGCAAGAACCAGCCAGTAAATGTAAGTTTCTTATCCTTATATTTGAGTTTCCCACCAGAGGGGTATTCGCCAACAAATCCAGATTTCTATCTCATGTTGCGCTAATGTTGCTCGAGGTGCTGAAGATATCCCAATTACCTTTAATTCAAACAACATTCCTTTCATATACTTAGCCAAACCAAATAAAAAAAATCAGCACCAAAGCATGTGTTCGCAATAACTTATTTGAGTTAATTTTTCAGAATTTCGGTAAATACTTGAGTACAATTCTATCCTGCTTAATTCCTGAATTACATTTCATATAATCCAATATCAAAGAAAGTGCACTAAAAATGAATTTTACTATTTTCGCAGGAAAATAATAAATACTTATTTTAAATTTAAAGTAATATTTTGTTTGAAGCAATGCTCAGTAAGATATGTAGAGGGTTAATTACTATTAAACGAACAACAATCATCACAAAAACTAACTAGAAAACTTTTAGAAACTTAAAACAATAATATCCAAAATATCTTCTTCGCATGTTAACTACGCTTTAGTTTTCTCAGTTTAAAAGGTTGAAGTGAATTCACCAAAACTGTCATTAGCCAACTCGAAAGCACCTCTTAAAAGGGTAGCTGGAAGCCAGCTTTTATCCAGCGAGCTTTACAGAGAAAAAAACAAAACGAGCGAATGAATTCAAAATCCTTCTTTCTTCGAGATTTAATCTGCGTAAAGAAACGATTTATCAGGCGCTCTTCTGGAAAAAGACGCCAAAAGATGGAGAAATAATGCGTTCTCGGCGACATTTTGTCATAAATCACGTCAAATAGCGTTTGTTTCGAGAGCAAAAGGCACACCTCGATGTACGTCGCCATTTTAAATCTGTTTCTGGAGATTTTTGAACGTCATCAGTTTCTTACCGATTGCACCTCAAATGGAAAAAATATAGAATAAAATGATTTTCTGATGTAAGTAAAATAAAATATATACTTTCGTGTATGAAAATATTGGGCACTCAGTATCTAAAATTGATAAAAGTTTGGAAAGTATATTTCGTATCACCTATAATATTAAAATTATATTTTATTCTTTAAAACAGGTGATTAAAAGTGCGCAATTTTATTTAATATTCGAAAATTTATAACGGTTTAATAACTTGAAATTAAAAGTTTTTATGAATTAAATATGGTCATATTACTTTTCTAAGTCATTTATCTTCTCATAAATGGGTTAATTTTGTTATTTATATAGTGACATTTTTATTGTTGAAATATATATTAAAAAACTTCATTGATATACGAAATTTAGAAGCAATAGAAATTTGGTTCATTGGGCTATGATTCACAGTGATCTTTGTACTGATAGATATAATCATAACTCGCTGAATAGTATTATAAAATAATAAATACTTCAATTGTTTTTTTAAATATTTTCTTTGCTAGAATAATCATTGTTTAATTTTAAAAGGCATCTATATAAGATTATTTGATTCGAAAGGGATAAAGTAGCTAACAATCTTGTAACCCCCTATTTCTCTTGATGTAAGCATTGAATTATCACAGCTTGAAACTTGTAAGTAGCATTTAAATAACCCAAAGATACAATAATTTAATGCAAAATTCACACAAAATCCTCAATGGTTCAAGAATTCTATGTTTTCTTGATTGAATAAATGGAAAAAAAAGTACTCAAAATGGATGTCACCTAATTAGAAGACAAAACAAAACATAGATGCTTGAATTGTCTTTTTAAAAAGTATTTTTTTCTAGAATAATTTAACTCGAAAGGGCATTAACACGAGATTTCTCATTGCTTGAGTTAGAAACGAATGAATTAAGTTTCAAACATTTTATTCCTCGTGATAAGGCATCTGGAAACTCGCAAAAATCATTTGAGTAATTAAAAGATGCAATAATTTGATACCAAATTCACACATAATCCAAAACGATTTGAGTATTCTATGGTTTATTAATTGAATAAACGGGATTTTAGATTCTCGAAATAGATTAGATCATCTAATTAGAAGAGAAAACAAAACTAAAGGTTTAAAAAGATTTATTGATTTGTTTGATTAACATCTCATTACGATTAAATGTAATATAATAGATGACAAACGTCCTAATTTTGAACTGGGATCATGTGGTTTGGAAGTTAATTAACTAGTTATTTATTATTTAAACTTCTATAGTTCACCAACATGGGGAGCTTTTGTGCATATTCAGAGAATCAGATCTCAAACTAACAACTCGCCAACTCCATATTTCTTTTTCTATCATTTGATCCCCTCCGTTCACTGATAATAATAATTAAAGAGAATATTCTCTAGAAGGGAAAGAACTAATAGTAAACATTAGTTGCAAATTATATGCTAACCAACAGAGTGATGTGACTCTCATTTAAGGTACTTTTGTACTAACGCAGCTTATTATGAAAAATTATGTAATCGTTTAAATTAATTCGTAATTAAAAAAAATTAAAATAGGAAAGATTGAAATAATTGTTCCCTAATTGTTTCACATGGCATGAAATTCCTTGATAATTCCGCTTCGATAATATATATTTAATTAAATCAGCATCTAAAGTTTGGAAGAAAACATCCAATCTTTAATTAATTCAAGAAAAAAGCTGAATAAGACTAAAGATTAAATCTCTATACTGGCAAATCCAATCTGGATTGGTACGATTAGGTGGTAATAAATTTTTTAAATCTTTTGCATTAAAAACCACCTTCTGAGAGTTTCATTTGAATTTGTTTATCGAGATTGCTTAATTTTCTAAGCAATACGTGAAAATCGATTATTTTCCTACAGTATTTATCGTCATTTTAGTTCATCTGTACTATTTTTTCAATGCAAAGCATTTTTGAATTTTCAAAATCAGCGAATGTGACTAACTTGATGAATATCATTGTTGATACACATTCTAAAAAGCAAATGGAAAACTAAATCAAAGTCGAGTTTTCCAATTTTCGAAAACATTATAAAGTAAGGTAGGTAGTAAGACGAAAAATTAGAAAGACTCTAAATGAGAAAAAATTGTGAATGGGAAAAACCTTGATTAAAACTTTATAGATTTGATAGATGTTATTTCATGAAAAGAAATTCCTAATTAAAATGTTATGTGAGAAAATTGTCTGATTAAAATCGTCAAAGGACGCAAAAGTTTGATTAACGATTTGAATCTCCAATATAAATAGAGACGTATCCTTTTAATGTCTAAATAGAAGCAAGAAAAATTTTTGTATTTGAAGTATATTCAACAGGTAGATAGAATAAAGAACTTGAACGTAATAGCTATTCACAGCAAATAACTAATCACTAGACCAAAATAAAGGTAAATGAAAAAGGAAATGGTAATTTTGAGGAAAGCTTGATGATGTAATCAAGACCCTTTAATAAACACATAATGAACAAATTAATTCTGCATAAATGTATAGAGAAAGTCTGATAATTGAAAATGTTTGATCTTAGAAATATATGAAAGATTTCTTTCAACTTTTTTTTACAATTTTGCATAGTACAAAAGCAAATGTGGTTGTAGGATACTGAGATGAAGTTTCCCATAACTGGTTATGAAACGGTGAAATAAAGCAAATACAAAAGATACCTAATGATAGAATATATCTATATGCATTCTAGATAAAGTTATGAAAATATAGATAATTGTATGCAACACAAAGCTCTGCATAAAGTGATTGGTGGTTCAACTTGATTCAGCCACTCTTGGAGTTAAATTCTCGTTTCATAATTTCGAACTGATAATCACAACCAACACAACCATAAATATTCTTTCTAAGTGGAAGACAATAAAAGAACTCAAACTTTAAATTGTCGTTTATTTATGTTGAAAATTACTAAGATTTAATATTTTTAAAAATATTTCAAATTACTAAGTATTTTATTATGATCTTCTCAGTTTATCGGTAGGTGGACAGTTCTTGGATGGAATTTTTTTTCAGTAGAACCTTAAATTTGTTTTTCTGTTAACCCATTGTCTGCCAGACATATTTAGAGCGTCTTGCCCTGAGTGCCAAGGTTTTATTTTGAAGAATACATGAAAGTTTACAAAATATAATTATATTAAGTTACTGATATAATATTGCAATAGCATTTACAGTAATTTTTATTGAAAAAAAACGAGATAACTCGTAGCTGGCGTCACTGATAAAAATTCCTGTGCTGGTTGCCACTTACGAGTTATCTCGTAGTGCTCTTTTTTTAATATTATTTTAAAGTAACTTTGCTTTGAACCTTCTTTTAGAGTTTATCATATTCAGCAACAATAATAAAAATATTTTTAAATTTATGTAGTACATTCATTTATATAAATATAATTATTATAATCTAATCGTCTAAGTTATGATTTTTATACTAAAAATTGAAAATTAATACGTTTTTTTTTTATTCCATATAAATTTTTCATTCACAGTTTTCAAATACTTTTAACTAAAATGGCCCTTTGTAATTAATCTAAAATTGCAACCCGCACTACGAGATATCTCGTAGCTGGCATTTTTGATACACACGCTTAATACGAGATAACTCGTAGGTGGCAATCAATGGGTTAATGTAATGTTGCCCACTTCCCATAAAGTCATTGAGCCAATCTAAACTATAGACTATCTTGTACGCAACCTATCTATATTACAAAACTAACTCTCTATGTAAAGACTGATATGTATTTCCGTATCCTTCTCGAGTAATGTCTACTCATGTAAGATTGACAAAAAGAGTACTACAGTTAAACTGCTGATTTGAATGCATCATTATGATCAGCAGAATTATCTTGGGTATTATAATAATTGGTTATTCTTTATACTCATTCAAACGTCATACTACTGATTAGTATAGAGTCCTGATTTCAGACTCTGTTCGACCGGGGGTGGCCTGCTGGTAAGGTCTCGGCTCGTGAGCCGTAGGGTTTCGAGATCCGATTCCACCGAAGTACTGTTGTGTAAGGGAGTCAGTTGCACGTTAAATATGTCAGGGACAGACGACTTCCCACTGGTATGGAGAGGGGATTGCCATCTCAGGTGCTGTCCTCGTCATCTGCCCAAGCTTCAAAATTACGAGGTTCGTCCGAAAATAGTCATAGTGTTTGCTTAACAACGGAACGCTAATATAACTTCAGATTTTGTACGTTACAAAAAATCGCTTCGAGATTTTATCCAAGCAGCACTGTGTCAGTTGCTGCGGCAACTAATATCTCATCGTTGTAGTTGATGGATGTAGTTCCAACTTGGTTAAATGATATAGACACTCCTTGTGTAACCCTTTGCAGTCTGAAAAGTATTTAGATGCAAAATTATTCACCCAATACAAAGATTTGCTTATTGCTATAAAAAATAAATATATATAATTCTTTTAAGTCGAATTTCTTTGAAAATTTAATCTACAACTCTTAACCATTACGTAGGTGTTTTTAACAATTAAATTTGAAAAATTAATAAAAATAACTTCAAAAGGATGCACAGTCTTGAATGTCGAGTCACACTCGACATCGGACAACAAAGGGTTAATATAACTTTATTTTGGAAATAAAAAATAAAAATGAAACTGAGAAAAAATATATTAATCCAAGATCAATTTTGCAAGTAATGACTCACTTAAAAATTATGAAACTTTTAAAGTTTAAACAGCTCGTTTAATTTCTACAAAATGTTGTAGGCAATTCCAGTGTCATAATTTGAATAATTAAACTGTTTTTGTGTAATATTACCAAAAAATTCAAATATAGGATCGTTTAAAAGGTAATATACTATACTAATTAAAAAATTTAATTGTTTTGCATAAAAACAACTATTCACTGTTCTGTAAATTTTAAAAGAATGATATCAAAGTCTACAAAATTATAGTTTGTTTTCAATTGTCTAACTGCTACTCGTTAACACACGAGACAATGTTCTTTAAATATTATTATTAGATCAGTGGGCTTTTTCGCGACATTTCAGCTTTCAAAAATGCTATAAATAATGTGAGTCCACCTATTTATTCATAAAAAAGCAGCAAAAGTTACAGTATCCCAGAAAATGGAATGTCCTCGTCACGTTTTATACGTAGACGCTGAGCACCTTAACATTAAGTAGCTACTTCTAGCACTCATTGACGAAATAACAGTAGATCAATACAGAGGCAAACAACAGACCATTTCTTGGTGGTAAAATAATAGAACAGCCCCACGAAATGTCTTGCTACAAAGCAATACTGCTGTTATTTGGGAGACCCTGATTACAAACTAACAATTGTAACCGAAGACTGTTCTAGAAAAGCCTACAGTTCCGCATCCGCTGTAATGTGATTACAGCAGTAATCTGCCGGAATGTATAAAAGGGATTTTTCTTGCGAGAATAGCACACAAGGACTCAATTGAACCTTTATTTATTTATTTTTGTTTTAAATAGCAGAACTTTGGTAAATGCAGACCTTCAAATGAAGGCGCAGGAAAATATTAAATGCTCAGAATTCTGAGTTAATGATGTTAAATGCAATCAAATATAATTTTTATAAGAAATGCTTTATTTCACATAAATTAATGGTATTAATACAAGGTATAAAATATGTTGCACAATGTGGAATGTGCAGGTATAAAATATGTTGCACAATGTGCAGGTATAAAATGCTATAAATACTTTCATATAAATTAATGGTAACAATACATTGTATAAATATATGTTGCACAATGTGGAATGTGCAATTATGTGCAGGTATAAAATTGTTGCACAACCTGCAAGTATAAAATATGTTGCCCGATGTGGAATTATTTCATATAAATTAATGGTAACAATACAGGGTGTAAATGATTATTTGATATAAATTAATGGTAAGAATACAGCGTATAAAATATCTTGCATAATGTGGAATGTACAGGTATAAAATATATTGTACAATGTGGATTTCTTCATTTGTTTGGTGACTGCAATTTAAATCATTCTTTAAATAAGGAAACCATAGATTATAATTTTCAATATCGCCATTTCAATTCCTACTATTAGCTCATACTCTCCCTATATATATCCTTATATCTTGTTCAAATTTTCAACCGTTAATAAAATACTTTCTATTCATCCAATCAAGTTCAAGAAACATTTTTTAAACTTGTAATGGATGACATTTGATGTTAAGGAATTAATATAAGAAAAAAACTGTATTAATTTTTTATAAATTAATTAAAAACTAACTTTCTTACCTTTATAACAGTTTTTTATAGTAGTTGTAATAGTTAGGTCGGGATAATCTGGTTGATAGGGCGTTGGATTCGCATTCCTTGTGCTGCGAGTTCGAACCTGGTCGCAAAGTTATCCATGTCAGGAGTTATACCACTGAGGGTAATGAGTGAAATTTGCATGCTCAGGGCTCCATACCCTCTGAGGCTAAAGCACCCCTCGTTCCGTTGTAAAGTGAACACGATAATAAAAATTGTAATTATTAAATGAAAAGTAAATAAAATAAAAAATTTCCTAATATCCAAAGTAGGAATTGATTAAAAAAATATTTTTATATTGTTTTTATTATTCAATAGTCATGTATTGTTATTGCAATTAAAATACCTAAGGAAAACAAGATGAGCAATGAAATAAAGAAATTTCACTTTGTCAAAAGCACATTTTTGCTTCAATCCCGCCAATTAATTTTCGCCACATTTTTAGCAGCCAATCAATTGGAACTACTTAATTAAACAAGCAATACTTTCATTAATAATGTGCTTAAAAGTAAAAAGGTAAACTACCTCGTCGATTAAACGGTTCGTATCACCACAATTTAAAAGCTATAAGCGGTTAATTGCTTCTCATTTTGCAAAGATAATCCCTTTGCTTCGAAATTGAATTTATTGATTTACTGTTAAAAGATTATCGTCACACCATGTTTGCTTATTGAAGATACTTTTTCTTATTCACAGTAACGAAGTGTCTCGCTTTCTAATAAACTATTAATATAAACTTCTATAAAAGGAAATTACTTTTACTTTAATTTTTAAAGCATTAAAACGAGATTTACTTACGGACAGGTTAAGAGACAATACAAGGGAATATTTCATCAAAATGCTGCATAAAATTCTTATTGTTTTAAATATACACTCAATAAAAAAGATGAATAAGCAATTAAGATATATAAGTTATATGAAGCGTATTGGCAAAAAATAGATAATAAATCAACTAAAGATGTTGTTGTTATTCTTTATAACGGTGTTTTGTCGTAGTTTTTACTCCTTTGAATTAAAAAAAAATCATAATGAACACCTTCTTAATCGCTTAAGTCTAATATGATTTTAAATTAATTTTGAATAAAAGCATTATTAATAAAAAAAGTAATAACGTCTCATAAACGATAATAGCTTCTTCACACATACGCACGCACACGCACACACTGAAGAGAAAAAAAAAATCATTGGATACCTTCTACTAATGTATCGGACCACCTATTGTTTGGTGAAATGCTGCAACGTAACGTGGCATAAACTAAATCAGTCACTGGAAATCGTCCTGTAGAAATATTGAGTTATGCTGCCTCCATAAACGTCTATAATTGGAAAAGTGTTGTAGGTATAGAATAAAAATAAATATATTTTTTTAAAAAAATGCTTAAAATATATATTGATTCTGATTTTCTATAATTTTTGGTCTCGCTCTGATTTTCTATAATTTTTAAAATCTCTTGTTTAAAATGTTAATAAAAAATACTTCTTTCCTGTTTTCCGTTTTTTATAACTATAAAACTGTAACAGGATATTCAAATCAGATGAGGAATTAATTATATATTCAAATAATGTAATCATTATTACAATCAAAAAATTAACTTGTTAAAAGAAAGTTTCTTAAGTTTATAGATTTTATTTTGGACATTATTTCACTAAAAAATTCACAGTATTTATCTAAACAGCATTAACATCATCGCATACAATGACGTGTCTGACGCGCGCATGGAATTACTGAATTTTTAGTTTTGAGTCTGGAACTAATTCACATAATTAAGAATTTAAATACACAAAAATCAATTCGAAACGCTTTAATATCCCAAATCCTCCATATATTATCAAAAAAATCAAATTAACAATAGATGACCAAAATAGGATGTGTCATATAATTAGAAAGCTAAATAAAATCGTATGTCAAAGGGTTAAGAGTAATTGTGTGTAACTTTTATGCAAAAAAGTGCTTGGAAACAAGGATTTAATTTCAATATCCTCTCGATGACTTTTCGTAAGTAAACTTCAATACCCTAACTGCAAATATATTCTAAGTCTAAACATTTTATGCCCCATTCAAGACTTAAAAAAAAATCCAGTGAGCCAATTTTTTGAAGTGTCTTAGTTCTTTTAAAAGTTTAGCTTCAAAAGTACTTTCCCCATTTTGAATCAAGAACTCCGTTCATTACATAACGAAAACTCGGTTTTTAATCTTTTATTCGACGCAATAAAAGTTTATTTAAACTTTAATGCGAAAACAGTTACCCGAATTGTGGGAGTTGGATGCGATTACTTCCTCTCTGTGTCTGTTTGTAACAACTTGTTTACTCGGGGTTTCTCATTCTTGGAATCCTTTCTTTTCTCTTCATTCATTATAAGAAAGAAGGAATCGAAAGAAAAAAAAGCTCTGTCACTCTTTCATTTGCATTGATTACCTCTTTCTTTATTCTTACTTTTACTTCCAAACTCTGGCTTCATCCATTTTCCCCCCGTAATGCTTTTCCGATGCCCGAAATCCCTTGCGAAGCGAATTAAATGCAGACTTTGCATTGAAGAGGCCTGGAATTTTTCATCCCGAATACTCCGGGATGAGCGGTGAAGACACTGATCTTACTTTGCATGGTATTCAAAAAATACAAAATAAATGGCGATGCCTTTTTCTGCCATTTTTTCTTTCTTCGTAGGCGAAGAAGAAAGTATTGTAATCTCCAAAACATTCGACTTCGGGAATTTGATGAATCTTCGTGTTTTAAGCCACCCTGACTCCAAAGATTTCGGATTCGGAGTCATGTCTTTCCATATGAATATCGAGTCGATATCCTAAAAATGGGAATAGATACTTCGGGAATGGGGAATGGTTTTTAGGAGTGGAACAAAAAGAGAGCAAATTTTGGCGGGCCAATGTAATTTATTACAAAACTAAAAAAAATATTGCTTAGAAATTTCTTTAAAACTTACAAAAGGAATAAAACTACAAAGAGTTCGCCATAACCTAGCAAGAATAGGAATGTATCCAAAATTATAAAATCAATAATTATTATACTGTGATAGTGGAATTTCGATTATTCGAGCTTCTATCAGCAAAAATCTCTGTTATCTATGCCGGTACGTAGAAGCTGAGTTTCATGTATATGTTTTTTAATGATTTTTTGGAAATGGCATAAAAGATGCTATTGAACCCGATTTCACTATGTGAATAATTATACACTCATGTCCATAAATTAAGAATAGTACAAATTCAGGGGAAAAAAGAGTCAGAAGCAAAACAAATTTGGCCTATTTGTAAAGCCTATTTATTAAACAAAAGGTAAAGAGCAAAAAATATGCTATATGTTTGATATCGTTAATAAAAATTGTGATTTTTTTGCATTCTAGAGCAAATTAAAAAAATCTAGTTACAAAAATCAATATTACATGGTTGGTATGATAGTTAATACATAGTATGTATCCCAGATGATGCAATAAAGTCCGTATAGCGCCTAGGCATGCTGAGTATCAAATTATTGATTTGAACTTGGTGAATATTATATCACCCATCAAGTAATGCACCCCAAAGTTCAGGTAGACATGTAGCACATGGTTTACAGGTTGCAACTCGTCAACCACGCACATCCCACACATGTTCTATTGTATTCAGGACCGATGAGAACTCCAACCAGTTCATACGATTAATATCCTACGATCGAAGGCATAAGCATTCGTTTACGATGTTTTCACGGGGAGGATGAGAGTTGCCATCTCTAAACACGTATTCTGAGACCATGGCACCCCGTAACAAACGTACATGGTGTTCCAAAAGGACGTCCAAATAAATTTAGCATGTTAGGGTTCCAATTTGAACATACAGGTCAGTTCTGGAACCCAAAATAATTCCTCCATAAAAAAGTAATTCTACATCATCTTAACGGTGTCACTCAATGATGCTCTCTTGGTGGTAACGGGTACCTGGTGTTCTCCTTTTAAAGCACGGCGAGAATCAAACTGCAAGTGAAACCTAGACTCGTCGGAAAACAGCACACAAGCCCACTGCTGCGATGTCAGCATTGTATGCTCTCTACTCCGCAGGTGACAGTAAATTGCAGTAAGTTGAAAACATCTGACAAGCCTATGTGGATATAGACCAATCTGCCCTAAGCGTCTGTACAAGTTCTGCATTGAAACTGTCGTTCTAGTGACTGAAAAGAGCTAACGAGATAGGTCCGATGCAGTGCTTCGTTTGTTTCTTTTGTGAGTAGCTGTCAAATACAGATCATCATTCTACGTTGTAACTCGGGGGCGATCTGTACTGTAACGCCTTCTCAAATTACAATCTCGTTTGAATAGTCACCAAAGCCTGGAGATGAGACTCCGGATGATTCCAAATTCATCGGATACTACCAGCTGGGTCCAAATTCTAGACGGCCCATAATTCTACCACTTAAAAAATCCTCCAAATGCATCCTTTGTGTCATAACTACATGGTTATTGCACTGAAAGGCTTATAAAGCGTTTGGGAACAATTTTACTTCTTCACTGCATTCCTTATACATCACTCTCATACATTATTGTCTTTGTGACGTACTATCGTTGTAATCTGGTAATTTCCTGCAATCTGCATTTAATTTTTGAAGATGTATGCAGTTTTTGCAGGTGATAAGTATATTTAATATTTTGATTTTCACGTGACTTTGATTTAACCTTAATTTATAGACATGAGTGTATAATGTCTTTATCGGTATTAATTTATATCTAACTTCAAAAGTTACGTAGATAAAAATTAATAAAGCGGAGTTGAATCCTTAAGCAGTGTAATAGAGATATGAATGCAAAGCGTTTTCATGAAAAAATGGCACTGTTTATCTATCTGTTTCTCTCTTAAAATCGGGGGATTTTTTTAAGGAGTAATTTGGAAAATGCAGGAAAATCAATAAAACAAATTCTTTGGATATATTTTATGTTATCCTACATACATATTGTTATTATTTTACTATATCTTATTATTCTCTTATATATAAAAATTGAGTTTGCTGTATAAGCGAATAAAAATATACCCTATAATAGTAAAAATAGACATGTGAAATTTACATAAAAACTATAGATAGCATTTATATCGAAGCTAGGATCAGATCGCTCTGCGTTGAAAATGTGCACTAGAATCTCTTCTTTATATGCCGAAACAAAACCCAAAACATGATTCTGTAGAAGTATTCGAGAAAATCGAGTTGCGAAAAACTCCAGAGATTTTGCAATGTTGTTTAAATATGATGGCAATGTTTTATTCATCAGTGTCTTTACAGTATTCATAGCTTTTAGTATAAGCCGAGTAGACTGTCTTTCTTAAAAAATAATTTAAATTATTTCTAAAGTTGGAAATTCTAAATGTATTCCTTATGTGTCTGTTTGATAACAAAAATAATTTGCTTCTGCTTTTGAAAGGGTTGCTTGGTATGAATACCGATATTTCTTTTAGGATCGTGTTTCTGTATTTTATTATATATTGAATACTTTTGTTTAAACAGATAGCTATGTTTTGAAAATTATTTAATTTCATTCCGAAATATACTGTTCCAAAGTATAATAATTATAGGGACCGAATACTTTTAATCCCAAGCCACTCTCTATATAAAATATTTTAAACTCGCAATTTTAATTCAAATTAGGTTCTTAATTTATAATTTAATTTAGCCATAGTAACATCATTCTACAATTATCTTATTTTAAGATCCATTCCACTTGTTCTAGTTAATTAATTCAACAGAAGCTTTGTAAAATTGCAGAATCAGCTAAACGCCGGCTATTTTCTCTCCCCTCCAAGTGTAGGGATATAAATTAGCCAGCTTAGCAAATTCCATTAAAAGATCCCTATGATTCCCTTGCACAGTCTGTACATGTGATTGATATGCGTCAAAAATCAAAATTAAAATCTTAACAGTATATACTCACAGGGATTATAGATTTATCACCATTTTTGTTATTTCATTTTGATTTGTTCTGTGTTGTGTACGTAGCTTTTGTTTGTACATAATGCCTGCCCTCCATGGTGGAATAAAAGGAACTTAAAAATTCAACCTGTTCTTTCCATGATTTAGGCCACGACTCTGCTATTTGATTTCAAAAAATAATTTCAATGCTTTACATTATATATATATATGCATACGAAAATACACAAGTTCGTCAAAATCAATAATTAGAAAATATAATTCTATATATTAACATTCACCAAAATCTTACTTTTAATACAATTAGAATAATCTTTGCTGGTGTCGAGAAGAACAGTCAGTCATAACTCTTGTAATGAACTAATCAGCATGATGACCAGCGAAAATTTTGCAGATTCGGCTACGCCATAATTTAATCATGCATTTCCACATGTTAATGATTTTTAAATGACTTTTGATAAGGGGTACATTTATAAATGAGATTTGTCTCGTAATGAGCCAGTCGAAATCTATTCGCCAGGAGGATAATATAATAATTTCGAAATATTCTCAACGTATGCAATCTGGAAAAGCTATCTAGTTATTAGATTAATAAATTACGATCACCTACCTCTTCTGCAAGCGGGTTTTGTCCGTGATGTTTTTCGTTACTGTACTAGAAAGAGTTCTTCAAAAATACTTAAACTATGCATTCACGAATTTTCTAAAATGATTTTATGAGGTGTAAAATTACTCATTATTCACACAAAGGGAGTCCATTATTAAAGAACCCTACTTTAAAGTTGTATACAGACGAAATTATTGTTCAGAAAGTTATGAAATTTTGTATAGGACATAATGAAGGAATGGGAATTTGATTAAGCGAATAAAACATAAAGTACAAAATTTCGTCTACAGAGGCAGTTTTTCAAATGAATCACACAATTAGCATATTTTTGACAAATTTAATTACAACAAAACATGTTCAATATGACCATTTTCCGCCACCATCTGGAATCGTAAGATAGCATATTCCATAGTTCACCACATCAAGCACGTCAGTGCCTTTCGAACTCAATTTTCATGGAAGTTGGAGCTCCTCTACAAATTAGCCGTTGTATAAATGACGTTCTCCATAATCATTTTACAGTAGAAAGTAACATCAGTCGTCACTTTCGTGATCTGTGGCCTCCCCGGTCTTCAGACCTAAATCCATGCGGCTTTTTGCATTGGAGACATTTAAAGCATCAGGTAAGTCGTGACACTCCAAAAATTTTACTTGATTTAAAAAGCAGCATCTCACATCATGTTCTTACTATTACCCAGAACACACGACAGTCAACAGTGGAACATGATATATTATGATTCCAGATGGTAGCGGAAAATGATGGCCGTCATGTTGAACATCTTTTGTTGTAATAAAGTTTGTAAAAAATATTCAAAATGTGTAATTCATTTGAAAAACTGCCTTTGGTGGCAAAATTTTGAACTTTTTTTATTCGCTTCCAAATTCCCATCCCTTCATTATGACTTATGAAAAATTTCATAACTTTCTGAACAATCGTTTCGCCTGTAGACAACTTTAAAGTAGGGTCGTTTAATCATGGCTACCCTATACTTTTATTTAATTCGACTTTCACGTTTGTGAAAATGGTAAATTGTAATTCATTTTTAACGCTTTCTATTACATTAGGATTTTGAAATTCGGTTCAATTGAGATTTTGAGTTACATTGCAGTATTTTTGGATTTTCATAGCTTAGTTATAAGTCAATTGATCCATTTATAAATTATTAATTAAATGATCGATTTCAGATAAAATTTTATTTCAAGTAACGAATACCCTCTATAGAAAATTTGAGAACGAAAAATGATTCCAAAATATTTATAATGTCGAATTGTGATTATATATAATTAATATTAAAAGTAAATAAAAAATGTAGAGTCTCTTTTATTAGCGTGATTAAGGGGGAACATGGCTTCTTAAAAAAATGCAGATATATAAACAAAATCGTAAATGGATGAAGCGTTGAAAACAATTCATGAGGAAATTAAGCTACAATATACATAATTTTTAAATATTCCTAAAAGAGTTTAAAATATATTATAAATGTGTTTTAAATTCAGAAAATCTTTCATTGCTTATTGTTTTAACGATTTAATAGTGATTTGCATGTGATTTGTGATTTAAAAAATATATATTTTCTATTGTTTGGGTCATTTTTATAATGGAGGGATTTTTATAGGGAACAATGCCCTATTCTTTCTTTTAACTACCGAATAATGCAAATTCAAAGTTTTCATTTTAAAATGAGCATAAATAACAATTTGAATCTATTTATCATCAATTTTTATCTTTTGAATAGTATTTTAGCATATTTACTTTAGTTTTATTTCAAAAGGAATCATTTTTAATTTGTAACTGTGAGTGTTTTACATTGTTATTTTAAAGGGGTTTTTTTGCAACCTTTTTTCATACCACCGATTATAATTTTTATTATCTCACTGTTTTTTGGCCATTGCCTAATATAAAAATTTGGTTATTTACTAAACACCTCTTTTTAAATTGATTGTATTTGTGTTTGTAAAGGGGAAAATCTATATTGTTTTTATACATTTACTGAGATCTTAGAAGTTTTATTCAGTTGAGTTCCTGATGTAAATAAACCCTTTTAATAGTTTTTTTTAAAAGTCAGTTTTAGGTTAATAGATCAATTTATTTTCAATTATTTTCTCCCTGATTGCTCAACGCTGTATATTATTTAAAATAATGCATTAGAAACATTAAAAAGTTCAGAAAATTATTAAACTATTATAAATACGATTTTTTAATGTATTAGTAATTGTGTATTAAAAAAATATTTTTATTTATCTGGAATTATTTATTATTTAACTTTTCTTTAAAAAAGTTATATGTGAGCACTGTAGGTTTAAAAGAAAATTCTAAATCGTTAAAAATACTAAATTAATCTATTTTGTTCTTGTTAGAAAAAAAATTGATTTTTCAATCACTTATTGTAATAATAGGAGTTTTGTTCAGATGCGAGTTCTTGATATTTATAAACCCTTTTAATATTTTTAAAACTTAATTTTCGGTTAATAAAATTATTTATTTAAAAATCCCCCCCTGAGTGGTTCCATGATTTCAAAATAACAAATTTATAACAATACATTAGAAAATAAAAATTAAAAAGTGTAGAAAATCGATTAAAATATAATTTAAACTCTTAGTGAAAATGCATTTAAAAAAACGTTTTATTTACAGTGACTTATTTTCTTAACTTTTTTTCCTAAAAAAGTTACATTTAAGCTGAGTATCCTTAGAAAGAAATTTCTAGATCGTTAAAAATACTTGAACGGGAAACATCCTCTTTTTTGTATCCTTTTCTATAGCATGAAAGAGAAAGTGTGAAAGAACAAATCATGTATCCTGAAAATCTGGAAGTATTAGAAAGGTCGTTTCGGAAGATTCAAATAAACGATCGCAATACAGCACGTATCCCCCTACTGATCCAAACTGCCAAAAACCCGGCGTAGACGAGATACACTTTACGAGACATTGATGGACGGGAATAAATTGTCAGGGATATCTTTATGCTTGCACAAGAAACTGATATCCACCATTTTTCACGAAACTTCGCTTAGTTGGAAAAAGAAAGAAGTTTTTTCCTGCGAAACGGTATTGGATATTTTTTGCTCCACAGATTGCAAGCTCTTAATTTAAAATCTAAAGTAAAGGGGAATATAAATTTTAAATTGTAGTATCTTGACATAAATACCATTAAACTATAAAGGCCAATTCAAATTAAAAAAGACAATTGTTTATATTTTAGTAAGTTTTTATTAACTCGTAAGTGACCTGAGACATGGGGTCAAAATGATTCCATTGTTATTTTACTTTTTTGTCTTTTGTAAACAGCATTGGAATTTATTTTGGAAACACAATACATTCTGGATATAATGTATTTACCAAAAAATTAATATTAAAAATGTTAAATGTTATAATATTAAGGCGACCAGGTACCTTTAAAATTATTTTTTGCAATTTTCACCTTAGCAATTTGAAATTTTACTGGCATTAAGAGTAACGCTATAATAGTTGACACAAAAAATTTTAAAGCATTTATTTATGAGTTAAGGGCGTTAATATAATATAATATTATAGATAAATAGCATTAATGAAAAATGTCCCAAGGTGCTCCAAATTTGTTCGAAAACACTCCAATTTTTTATTAATTCCTATAACACTTTTGAAACAAAAGCTGCGATTAATCTTTGCTTGAGTATGAAAAATGATAATTAATTAATATAATAACTTAAAACTACTAATTTTTTAACAAATTTTTTAAGTAGTTTTGAGTTATTACATTGGTTAATTTTGATTTTTTGTACTCAAACTTCCATATTAATCCCAACTTTTGTTTCAAAAGGGTTATAAGTATTAATAAAAAAAATTGGACCGTTTTCGAACAAATTTGGAGAGTCTGGAATATATTTCATTAACGTTATTTATCGCTATTAAATATTATATTAACGCCCCTAACTCATAAATAAATTAATATAATGCTTTAAAATGTTGCGTGTCGTCTCCTATAAAGTTACTCTTAATGAATTTAAAATTTCAAATTGCTAAGGTGAAAATTATAAAATGTCATTTTTAAAGGTCCCTAGTTGCCTTAAATATTAGAAAATTGTTATAAGATATACCTAAACAATATTTTAATGAGGAGTTACTTTATTTAGATATTACGGAATTACGTTAAAGTTAATAAATGTAAGAGTGTAACAAAAAAAAACGGGGGAAACATTATTTTAATATGATTTTTTTTAGTTTTCTTTATTCTTTTTGCATTATTCAAATTAAATGTTATTTCAGAGTCAATGACTCCATAAGTAACAAACTCCAATTTTACTTTTTAAACTCCAAAAATGTTTTTTTAAAAAGAGTAATCCGGTTATACACACTTGTTCATAGATTGTTACCAATATATTGCTGAATGCACAACTTGAAGATACAGAGATAATTGTATTCAAGGACAAAATAACACGAGATAATCGGAGCTAATGAAAAACTCCGAGTCATTTTGACTCTCTTCTCTAGTTTTAAAAAAAAATGTCTAACAAATATATATAATTATTTATTAACTACTTCTGACCCAAAACATTATTTGCGGTGGAAAAGATATTAAAAATTAAAAAAATTTTTTAAACATTTCTTATTTATTTTTTATTTATAACAAATAAAGTATTTTCTTAATAAAAAATATTTATCATTCATCTATATCGTGATCATTTTTTCCTGCTAGGTTCCATCCAACCCTACCCAGACAAACTCCATAATATGCCAATATTTAGTCTATTATGAGAGATTAGATTTAATTCTCGTTTGTTGAAGCACTGTCAATCATATTCAGAAAACCTTTAAAACTGTCTTTTTTACAAAAATATTTTATTCAATTACTATTTTTCAAAATAGAAAAAGCCCTATTGAAAAAATAAATGAATTTTTCCCATAAAGTTATTTAAAATCTAAAAACTAAATGATGCCCTCATACAATAAATAAAATATAAACAGTCATTTTTCAATCGCAGTTCTGGTGAATAACAAATTCATCGCTTGTCAAACAAATATCAGTGTCGTTATTTCTATATTTGCATGGCAATGATTTTATTTATTGGTCTTTGAGGAAGCAGAAACGATTTATATCTTAACCCAAACAGTATTTTCAATTTATTTTGAAATTTAAATAAAATACATCGAATAACATTCGAAATGTAAAATATTTTAACAATGAATAGAATCTCGAATTCTGTATTATTTCGAATGTTTATAGAACAAAGTGCTGAAAATAAGCTTGGAAAAAAGATATTTGGGAACTGAAAATGTTTATTTTTCCTATCCAAACGCTAAAAAAATAAGTGCAAGTATTCATCAAAGAAACAAATACATCGTATCTCATCTTATTTTTTAAAAAAGTTAAGTGAGTTTTTTGCTATTAAAACTTTGAAGTTAAACATTTAAGTTTAATGTTATTTAAATTAAATATAAAATTCGCCAAACTTCTCGTTGAAATTCGATGACGATAAATAATCGAAATATGTGAATTCTTCAAAAAATTTGAAAAAATAAACTATTAAATATTGAGATACTTTTAAGATAAATTTTTATTTACTATAAGAGGCTTACAACTAAAATTAAAATTTAATAAACATAATTTTTTGTTAAAATTTGTTGTTTTAGATCCTTGCAAAAAATTAGCAGAGTTATCTTAGTCGAATACTTTAACGTTATAAGAAACAAAGCTCAGAGATGGAAAAAAAATTTAAAACTCGTTGGCTAAATAACTGAAATAGTCTTAAAAGATTTAAATAAGACAAAAATTACTATTAGGATTTGGTAAAAACCGCTATGTAATAAATAGATAACTTAATAGATAACTATATATGTTATAAATAGATAACTATAGTTTAATAGTATAAAAATAGTAATTTTAATCTTATATACATTAGAATTTACCCTTAATGATCTCATCAAAATTTATTTATGGTTTGATCTGAAATGGACTATAAAATGTGATTAAATAAAGCTGAATTAAAAACCTATATTCTATTTTACATTTAAATCTTTTTGACGCATGCGTAACAAAATTTGTTAAAATCCTTTCACATTTTCCGTGAAATAATCATTGCATTCTAAATAAAATTCTTTTAAAATATTGTTTTGAATTTTGTGTAAAGAAGATGTAAATTTTTGTGTAAATGTAGTAAATATTTGTAAATAGTTTAATTGTATAAAATTAATGGCAACGGAATCGCGCGTCAGCGAGAAAAGACCGTTCTAAGGGGATTTACAATAGAAAAAGCCATATTTGATTAATTTGGTAATGTAGTTGTGCTGCCGACATAATGAGGCCTCTAATGGATTTTACTACAAGCTAAAATGTAGTAGAAACTGAGAAATAAAGATTTGTTCCTAGAGAATATTGGAGAAAGTTCCACACTTGTCCAGTATGATTGCTTGGTTTCTGCGTTTGACCCGCCCATTATTGGGGGATATTTAAGGTGCGGTTTAAGGAGGATAATCAGATCAGATCAATGCGGAGAACGAGTTACGTTAGTTGCTATTAGATTGAGAGAATGTCTTCTCTTTTTCATGCGCATTCTACATCTTTGCTGTTAGCCGAAATTATCTGATTAAGTAGAGTTAATTCACCGTGTATTTATAGCTTATGTATGTATGTTTAATATACATTCTTCTAGACAAAAAAGTCTGCATCTTCGCATCGTTCTTGGGAGACTTTTCGTAACAGTATGTACCTGCACAAATTATTTCATACGATTGCCTACGTTTCCCTGGAAACAAATATTTTTCTTCATCTTTTTGAATAACATTCCTTGAAATAAGCAATCTACGGATGGGTAGGTGCACAGTTAATACAAACATTTCATTATTTTTTGAATGTTGAATAAATCATTCACTTCTTGTTTAAAATTAGCTATTTCCGGTTTCGTATTTATCTCTTAGGCTTTCTTGAACATGGACATCTATATCTATCTTGAATAAATTAAAAACAAAAATAGCTTTTGGGTCTACTTTGCTCTTTATCACGAACAGATTTCAATTATTCACTGATAAACATCTTTTCAACTTAATTGGATATCTTTAAACACCTTTTTTTTACTTTTCGAATGATTTTTAGCAGCATTGCAGGAAAAAATTGCATAACCTAAAAAATACTGTAAGACAAATTTTAACAATGTATATGTTTCAAATAAAGATACAAGATTCTGCCTCTCATCCTCTGAAGATCTGAGAAAAATGATTGAAAGAGGTCAAAGATAAAAGTTGATAAGCAGTTTCTCGGATTGATTGATAGGATTCTCGGTGGCACATTTTATGCTGTTATTTTTTTCCATATAATCCTTCTTCAGCCACTAGTGATACTTTCTTCATATTTATTCGATAAAAATAAGGCTATTGTACCTTAACAATGCTATAAGAATAAGTAGCAAATAAATTGTCTCGAACGTAAATATTAAAAAAGACTAATCAGGTTTATTTGTGCAGTTTTTAAATTATTTAAGATAAGAACTAATAAATTGTTAATAAAACAAGAAAAGTGTTTTGCGAAAATTATTTTTTATTTTATTTCATCTCTTTTTATTTCTTGCTTTTAGCAAATGGCTTGCAAATTGAACGATTTAAAATGCATTTTTGTTGATCAGATACACATAAATTACATAAAACTAATGTCCTGGTGATTTTTCACGTATTGTTATAGTTTCCTTTTATTTTTATTATTTAAGATTTTAACTCATTTTTTAAGGTAAAGGGAATTCTTATATTATGTGTTTTAAGTGGAAAGTAAGAACTAATTAGCAAAACACTTTGTTTTTATGGTACCGTTTTTACAAATATATGAAAGTAGGGTGCAAATATTTTGCCCCATAATGCTTGTTGTTGACTTTATCGAAGAGTTGTCATTGCTTTTTAAGTGAATTTTTCATCAAAGAAAAATGGAAGTCACATGGTTCATCAGGGGAATAATCTGGTTGAGTAGGAACAGGAATGCAATGTTTTGACTGACAATTTCATGCCCAGAGGGGAGTGTGCACCGACGCGCTAGCACACACACCTTTTTGATGAGAAATTTTGGATATATTTTTGACATTAGTGATTATTTTTATCTGCTTTAGCATCTAAAGCCGATAGATGCTCTTCTATCCAATTGTGAAACGATGATATCCTTCGTAAACTCTAGTTTAATTCATTTATGTTTCACTGTAATCTAATTTGATGATTTTATACAATTTATAAATGTTTTTCTATAAGACACTAGAAAGTTGAAAGATCTTTTACCCGCAATGGAAAATTTGAAACATCTGTAGTCTTTGAACCGTTTGACACAAATTTCGATAATCCGCCACATGATACATTTCGTTTGTTCATAGGAAAATTGTATAATTAATTTATATTTTGAAACTGTTTAAAAAGTTCCTTAAATTTTCAATTTATTAAAATAATATTATTTCAGATTTAAAAGAGATTTATCTTTATCTTTACCCAGTGCCCTTACATGCATGGAAATAAATAATTTTGATAATTTAGCATCAGTAAGCTCATTTTTGTACAGAGTGTGACAGAAAAATCCAAACAAACTAATTTTAGTATAACTTAAATAATAAAAAAATAAACAAATGTAACAAATAATAATAATAGTAGACTTTTAGTGATAAATAAATTTAATTGGTTTCAAAATGGTTAGATTTTGGAATGACGCAAGGACGCAAACACTTACTGAAATTTTCAGCAACAGTCCGCAAATCTTCTTTTTATATATCCCATTCCAACCATTGCTTTAGATAATCCAAACTTTTATGTCGTTTAGTGCAATTTCTAGACTCCAAAATGAACCGTATACTTTAATGATGGGATTATATTTTGGTGAGTATTGTGCCCATTCTGTAGATGATATTACGTCCAGAAACTGTTCCTTCCACCACTCTTCTGTCTTTTTTACTTTGGGAGTTGAAGCAGACTCTTGTTGAAGTTCCCACTTTAATTTGGCGAAATGCATTTTGTTCCATAGAAATATAAAAGCTTCTATAATGTCCCACTGGTACACGTTTTGGATTATTTTAACTGCATTATCCATAAAAAACAGAGATGTTTTGTAGCTTTCGCCAACTCCGACCCAGACCATGACCAATTTTGGATTTTTGCGGTGTTCAACAATTGCTGAAGTCTTTAATGTGTCTACAGACTAGATCCAAAAGTTCTTGGAGTTAATAGCTTTTGGAAGGTAAATAGCTTCTCATTAGTAAAAAAGAAAATCTCTCAGTGTTGACATGCGGCACGTTTCAAAAGTTTTTAGAATCGCAGGAGTTTGTTTTCTTCAATGAGAAGTTGAACTTTCTGGACTTTGTAAGGCGAACATTTGATTTTGCCATTTGTTGCACTGATCGATTCCTTATTTCCAGTTCTCTAGCTATCTTTCTCATTGCAACATTCGAATTTCCTTAAACTCGCTTTTTGATATCTTACGGCTATTGAAAGAGTTTCACCATACGTTTTCGTTGCGATGTTCAACAATTGCTGAAGTGCTTAATGCGTCTACAGACTAGATCCAATAGCTCTAGGAGTTAATAGCTTTTGGACGGTAAAGAGCTCCACATTAATGAAAAGGAATCTCTCTCAGTGCTGACATGTGGAACGTTTCAAAAGTTTTCAACGTTTTTGAAGCCGCAAGAGTTTGTTTTCTTCAGTAAGAAGCTGAACTTTCTGGGCTTTGTAAGTCGAAGCTTTGATTTTGCGATGTTGCACTAACCGATCCCTTATTTCCAGTTCTGTAGCTATGATTCCTCATGGAAACCGAATTTCCTTAAACTCGCTTTTTGATATCTTACGGCTATTGAAAGAGTCATGATACTTTTTGGACTTTGACCACCATTGACAAGTTGTTTTAAACGATAGATAAAAAAACTTAAAAAAAAAAACTTGCCGAGGTTTAAATTTAAGCGTTAATCGTTAAATCGTTAAATTTAATCATTAATCGATATTTTAATCGTTAAAAAAATTTGCCGAGGTTCAGTAAACAAACGAACGACTTCATACTGCTCGTTTTCCAACTTTAAAATAGTATATCTTGTAAAAGAACAAAATATTCTCACATGAACTAAAAAATACATTATAAAATATGTTATAATTGAAGTGGTAGACAAAAGGAAATGAAGAAAAATTAAAAAGAAATTAATTTACTTACATTCTATGATGTAATAACTTTATTCGAGGCTTTTATTTTGCCGAATCTTGTATAAACATTATAATTGATTTCAGTGGAAAACTTTAATGATATTTGATGTATTTAGTTTCCTTATATATAAAATTCGACTAAGAATTTTCCGAAATTCCATATATATATAACATAATGTTATAAATATAGTTATTGTTATTTATCACGTTTACGAACATAAAAACTGTCTAAAAGAAAAAAGCTATAATTTATGGCCAGTATTGGAAAAAATGAGGAAGAAAGAATGAAATTAAAACTAGTACATCATCTTTTTTCATTTCAATTTTGCTCCCAGGATGTTTGTTTAGAATGTTAAGAATTTTTTAAATCGATATTTCAATTACTTTTTTGTGTTCTTGAGTTTTGAAATTCTGTGCAGCTGTGTGTTTCCAATGGTGAGATGATATTTCAGCAATTTCAAAATTTAATTATCAATCAATCATAATTAATTTTAGTTTAACACATTCCGTGCTAGAAGAACAATGGGCGCTACCATATTATTCCTCAACTTATGCAGTTATTTATTTCTAGATGATTTCATATTAATTATAATAATGAACCTTAATATATATTAAACACGAATAGGCAAAAAGTTAATAAATAAATAAAATAAAAATTAAAAAGATTGTTTTGGTATATTATAATGAAGAAATTAATTTTTCATCAAAAAGCTAGAAATTAAATAAAAAACCACTCACATCCAAAAAGGCGAAGAAAGCAGTTGATAAAGAAAATAAACTACAATAAACATTACACAAATTAAATTCTTTAACAGCAATAATAAATTAAATTGTATTATCACTGCAATAATTTTCTAATTTACTCTGTGATAACAAAAGATTAAGCTTTTACCATTTCTCTTCAAATAGTAAACAGCCGTTTCAGCGCAGTTGTTCAGATATCAATACATTAAAATTTGAAATTCACTAAGATACATCCAATTTTTCTAGTTGCCATTTGAGATCATTTATTCTCTCTGATTTGTAGGTATTTGCAAAACTTATATGTCTTTGCCAAAAAAAGTTAATGTGTGAACTTAATGTTGCTAATTGAATGATCTCTCAGAATCTCCTTATTTTCAGTAAGCTATTTAGAAGGTGAAAGCAACCTTTGAAGTAATATTTTCCCACGCAACAGTCTTTTAAAGCATTTCTACATGCATTAGAAAAAGACATGCTATTTTATGAACGCTTATATTGTTTGTTATATGTTGCTTCCTAATTTGCTTTGTTAAATTCCAAATTCCAAAGATTCATTAGTGAAATGGAAAATGATTTTTCAAGCCATCTCTATTTCTTCTAAAAGACATTTAGAGTATTATCAAAGATTATTTCTGAAGCTTATTAATTTCTACAGGAAATATTGCATTTTTTAAAGTTTCGAAGTGACATTTCTTTGCAATAGCGCTTTTTTTTACCAAATGTTATTTTTAACCTTTCATTTGCACACTCTTATTTATTAGTTTTCTGCATTGGTAGTAGTATTGTACAATTTGACTATTTTCTCAATTATCAATTAATGGAGTAGTTTAATTAAGTTCAGTCCAATCTAAGGGGGCCATTACTTGTTAATTTGGGAAAAAATACACGATTTTAAAATTGCAAAATATTTATACGCATAGAATGTTTATGTTTATAATACAATTCCTTGCAATAGCGGTTTTTTTTTATCAAATGTTATTTTCAACCTTTTATTTGTACACTCTTATTTATTAATTTTCTATATTGGTAGTATTACTTCACTATTTGACTGTTTCCTCAATTTAATTATCAGTTAATGGAGTAATTTAATTAAGTTCAAACCAATCAAAGGGTCAATCAATCACTACTTGTTAATTTGGGGAAAAAATACATGATTTTAAAATTGCAAAATATTTATAAGTATAGAATGTTTATGTTCATAATAGAATAATTATAAACGTAAAATAAGCATGAATATTTAAAAGCGAAAAATATTTAAAATAAGAAAATTCAAATTTTTAGTCTACTTTGAAAAACTGATTTTATTATGATTTATTTAGTCTAACACTTTTCCAATGCGGAATTTCAGTATAAAGGAATTGCAGCGGAAATCATACTAAATCCTTATATATGTATCTCTCAGACATAACGTATAATGTGGAAGCAACAGAAGATAAAACGATAAAAATAATTT
Source organism: Argiope argentata (assembly GCA_026289955.1). Classification (NCBI taxonomy): domain Eukaryota; kingdom Metazoa; phylum Arthropoda; class Arachnida; order Araneae; family Araneidae; genus Argiope; species Argiope argentata. The sequence continues at coordinate 2,456,871 of JAOUZG010003472.1, forward strand.
TTTAAACCTTAAAATAGCAAAATTATCTCTAAACAGTTACGTGAAAGTCACTGTATAGTCAGTATATGAGGACAATTTTCTCCTGGTTTCAAACCATGCTCTCTGTGCCAAATGTCAAGCCTTATAATTTTTGTCCAGGTTGCTTAAAAACGGGATAACTTATTATTCTGCTTCATTTTAATATTAATTTTTATGAGTGAGATAAATGCAATCTTCATGTCAGAAAAACAAAGCTTTAACCCGGCAGGACGGGCGCGAGGTGTTTCGACACCCCACGCCCAAAAATATTCATCTTCTGTCTGTCTCTATGAACCGAAATTGTCTGTTCCATCAGTACCTGCCTCTATGATTACTCTCCATGCATAGAGCTGAAAACGGCGAATTCTGACTCCATTTTAGCCTTATAGAACGATTTGGGGTGTGCGGACACCCCGTGCGCTCGCTCGTGTTAGTGTTTTTCAGTGCGAAATCATGGCTTGTTCCTGTCGTTCTGTTCGGTCTTTTCCTCGTTTGACGTATGGGCAAGAAATAAACATACTTCATGAGATTTCTTCATTTGAAAAGAATATCGAAGAAGAATTAAACGATTCAGATAATGATTCAGTGATCACCAGTCTGAATTAGAAGACGAATGGGATTATTCAGAGGAAGTTTGCGACCAAACTAGCTTTTATATAGGAAAAAATATAAAGAAAGCTAAGTCACGGAAGATGCTATTTGTGCCCAAGAAACAAGGATATGAAATCGAAAACCCTGTGTGTGAGGTGCGACAAAAATATATGTCAAGAACACTTAGAAATTGAAGCTGCATGTACTAACTACAAAAATCTAAAGTTTCAGATCCATGTACACCTAAATTATAAAGAAAATTGATTAGCATCAGTATTTTTATTTACAATAATGTATAGTTTTTATTGTAATTGTAAAGAAAAATCATTAAGTGTTACAGGGGAAAAGTTCCGTTTTTCTAACCAAGACAAAAACGGTGAGCGCTTTTAATTTATTCATTAATAATTTTGAAAATTATGATGATTTAACATATTAGTTATCATTTTCTCTCAAAAAAGTGTAATTATCATAAATTTCCTTAGAAATTAAAATTTAAAAAAAATTTCGTATGTATGCCATTTAATATGTATGGGGTGTGCTGACACCCCATGCCCGTTCTCGTGTTACCTTTCACCGCACCCGTCCTGCCGGGTTAAATACAAAATTATTTTGCAATGAGAATTTTTCATATTTCCTTTAAAATAAAATTAATATTTTTAATTCATTTTATAACATATATAGTTTATGCAGAAATTATGAATAATTTATTTCAGAGATGTAAAGCATGAATAAAAAAAACAAAGTATATGAAATCTTTTTTTTTAATTTCATACTAATGCCACAAAATAAAATTTCTAATGAAAATGTAATTTTTCCTTTGATATTGTCCAATTTAAATCAATTTTTTTAATATCTTTAACTCGGGATTGTTTTGGGCCTTATCGATGAATTACTTTCTGCGTTTCATTTATTATATTTTAGCAATTGTTTATCTTTTATCTCAGAATTTCCATTAACTGCTTTAATCCTCTTTTAAAAGAAAACGTTTGTTCAATCCAAATCGTATCGGCAACTCAGACTACAAATTGCGTGGTAGTAACGATAATAAAATATTTAATGAAAGGTAGAAACGAGAAAATAGAACCATAATGCCTCTCAATTATAATAAACTTCTGTTATCTCATGATATCCTTTTAACAACGGATTACTATAAAATGCATTTGAAATAGTCGCATTACCTTATCTATTATCTTTAAAATCAGTTTTCTACTTTATTTCATTACAATGAATAGAATAGAATTTGAAAAAGAAGCTTAAGCTTTTTGTTTCAATTTCTTTTCAATTTAGCGGCGTTTTAAAGGATTAATAAAAATGGTTCCTTAAAAATTAAAATAACATTTAAAAGACTTCCATACTGATTACGATATAAAGAAAGAACTACCGATTACTAATGACCTCAATTGTAAGGAAATCAGTGATTATAGAAATTTTATTTAAAACAATTTAATCTGGTCGTCATTTTAGAATCCGAAGATCTTGTACGTAGTTTAATTTTTACTTAAACTTCTATTACTGCTGGGTATTTAAAGAAATATCAGAAAACATTTACCTTAATTTAACATACAGATTATGTATGATTTCAATTCAAGATTAAGAACTTATGTATTACTATTATTATATTTTATCTGATATCAAATAAGACATTAACTTAACAATTGGCAAGATATCTCAAAATTCTTTCTTCTATACTAGGTTTGCACCGAAAATAATAAAAAAGTTAATAGCATTTTTTAAAATTGATTTATGTCACTTATATTCTGTACGTTTGTTGAGCGATTTTTTATATAAAAATTCTTGTAGATGGATTGCAAATCGAAGCTAAGTGCCATCGTTGATTTTTAAGGGAAAAAAGGCCCAAGTTGTCCAACATCCTCAGAAAATAACTGAAAAACATTTGGGAATGACGCTATTGACAAGAGTAATGCACTTAGATTGAGTACCACAGGTCGAAGTAAAGCACTTGGCATTCATTTTTCGATATCATAAATCTTCCACCATCTTTTCTTTGGCATTATAACCACTATTCAGTGTTGTGCACATGGATTATGACTTTTCTTTCAGGGCGAATCAATTCGCTCAAATACTGCCGATTTACTGTCAGGAGTTGAGTTGATGATCCCTCAATGCTTGTTTTGTCCAATTTTTTGCCTTTTCTAATCTAGTTTATTCCATCTTGTACCCATTATTTCAGTCAATGGTATCATCTCCATAAATATTCAGTTGCACTCAATCTAACTTGGACGTCAAGCGCTCTTCTTTCTATATTATGACCATTGTTCAATGACAACCAATTGTTTCTGCTTCAAATCCTGTAAATTTTCTGTATTTGTAAGTATTTATAGAGAAAGAATTGCTCATTTGAAATAAGGAATATGAACTATGTTTATGAGCTTGAAAAAATCGTGTTAATTTTTGTTTATACTTTCGGCTTCGAACAAATGATGAAACTAATTTATGTAGGTTGCAGTTTATTTTTATTTCTTGATATTTTTATAGACATAATGTTTTTGCCACAGAAAACCAATTTAAACATGCGTTTTTGTTTATGTTATGAAAATAAGAGTACTGTTTGTAAAAGCTTAAATGAGTAAATAAAAAGAAAAAAAAAGACAGCAAACCATAGATATTACATTGATGATATATCTGCACAAATATATCGTCGTTATTATGATCGCATTATACTGATAACTATCAGTTTTTAAAAGTCATTGTTTTAAAAAAATCAAGTATTTTTATCCGTTTTCATACAAAAGAATATTGCTTAAAAATTTCAAAAAATATCAAATGATTTTTTCAAAGGATGTGAAAGTAAAATGCTTTAAACCATACACTATTTATTCAAATATATTTTACTAAGAAAATGTTAATTATTTCATCCAATAACTCTTTACAAACATAACTTTTATTGATAAATCCAATTTTCTGTATCGGTATTTTTGACAAAAACAACGGAAACTTTTAAAGTCATTATAGTGTAGATGTAATTATGAATTTATGGCTAAGATTAAAGGCCATAGAATGCTACTTTCAATTAAATCAGCTATCTCTGAAACAACAACTGTGACAGCAACACAGTATACAACATTATTAGTATCTAATGTATATGAGTGGTGGAAACTATGGCCATGTAAGTTGAGATACACGAATAGGAAATTTCAAAGTCTTTATCAGAATCTTCACTCTAAGTATGGTGAGGGCAATTTACTATTATCTAAACTTTAATACATACACCAAATTTTTAGCCCAATTTCACTTTTAAAAAGCGAATGGAATGTAATTTGTTTTATAGCCCAAAAGTCAGATTTGGGCATTTTGCCCCAAATGTATGGTAAAAGAGAATTCTAAATATTTATGTATAATGGGAAAAGGCACAGAGCCATAAATAGCTTCTTAGATGCTTCGCAAAAATCCATATATTAAATAAAATTTTCTGTGTCCATGCATTTTTAATAATGCATAAATATTTCTCACTTCATTGCAACAAAACCCAACCTAAAATCTCATTTAATCTCAAAGAATGCAAAAGAATCCCCCTGCCTCGTCAAATTAAATGGCATTCATTTCCATACCAAATCCATTGACTGTAAATTCAATACCAAAATGCAGTTTCAGCATATTTTTATTCAGCTTTCTGACTCAATCGGAAAGACCAAATGCGTATCAAAGTTTTTATTGAATGGCAAAGAAATTCTTTTTCCACAACGCGACATAAATACGTCATTGAATAGCTTACAGGATTCCCGATGCCCAAACCTCGATAACTTTTTTCCCTTCATTTCTTTGTTTCTTTTTCTTCTCGATGGATGAAGTAAGGAAGTCTCTGCCTTCCGTTATGTTATTCCAAACAATACTGAAATATTTTCGGCTCATTAATAATTCATCAGGTTATGGAGACTGTCGGTAGGTTCCTCCTTGCAATAAAATGGCGCAAATTCGACTGCGATGAAAAAGACAGGTGCCCATTCTCGAACCAAATTTAATTGATTTTTTTCCCCTTCTCTCTCGGGAGTTCCTATAGAATTTTGTTTCACGTCGAAAACAGAATCAACTTGTATCTCTACGAGAAAAGTTTAAACAAAGTTTTTATTTCCTCTTGGATAAAAGAACTGATGTTGATGGGTTCTTTTTTTAAATTTAAGAAAATGCTCAGAAAGCCTGTTTAGCAATCGTATGCATTAGGCATAAATGGCATATTCCTCAGAGACGTATTAAAATAAATATAAGAAAATGAGAAAAGTTTAGAAAGTTTTCTTTTTTTTCTGGGGTAGACGCTGTGGATGTTAATGGTTTTAGACAAAGGTTAAGTGTACGTTTTACAAGCATTTTAAACATTGTGCATTATGCGTAGATGGAAGCGTTTAAATTGGCTGCTTTTGAAAATAAAATTCTTACCACAGTTGAAGAATTTAAACAATGTTTTTGTTCTCTAATGTATAAAAAACTAATATATGCCACTTATTCCTTCTAAAACTTAAAAAGAATATGGTTCTTATGAATCATATAAGATATTAACATGCGTTAAGTATTAATGACTTTCCTTTGAAAAAGTTTATTAAAAATAATTTTGGAAATGGTTTGATTGAGACTTTTTTGAGGAAAAAAGGATTAAATTAAAATTTTTAATTCACTTATGATTTATGAAATTTTTATGGTAACTTAATAGAAAAATGAACAAGGAAGCTATACTGATACATACAAAAAATGATGATACACCAAAAGGAATTAAGTTTAGATTTTAATCTTTATCTTAATAACTCAAAATACTCAGCAGAAAATACCTCTATGCAGTGAATACATATATGTAAAAGTATTATTTTTATTTTAGGTATGCAAACGAACCAGTATATTTAATGAACACCCTGTTTTGAATCTACTTGCAAGAAAATTTGTAATGATTCTTATAATTTGAATATTTGCTAACTTACAAAAAACAGCAAACTTTCACACCATAACATTGCACGGATGTTTGACTCGTCTTAGATCAAACATCCTCAAAAATATTATGGTTCCTCTTCCGCAAAGGACAAATGGCGGAATCGAGTCTCAAATCCGTAATCTTCGACTACCAGACCATCCACCAGGCAATCATTGCTTCTGTCAAACTATAAGATATGGATTGATCCGTATTTAAATTAATTTCTTGTCTAGTAGAAGAAATATTTCATTTTAATTCGTCAGGTTATTCTCCATATAGATTATTAATATTAAGATACTAATCATAGGCTGTACCTTCGAAATTTCACTTATTTGAGAAAGTGATCCAAATTAAGATTTTGAATAACACTTCAGCATCAACCACTTTGGAATTAGAGGACGAATAAATCAAATTCTGATTTTGAAATACTTTAGGATTATTAAGATATTTGGCAGAAATTGCTAATCTCAATATAATTAGTTGTAATAATTTAATTTGTTCTTTGTTCGTTTTGGTTACTTGTAACAAATTTACTTTGCGTGGAAAATTACTTAGAAAGAATAAAATGTTGAGGTTAAGGGTTTTCTTTTTTCTCTGCATACATATGTGATAATTCTTTTTTACCTTATCTAATTTTGAAAAAGAGGACTGGTCCTTTAAACCAAATAAAAAATTTCTCGCAAAATTCTAGATCTCCCGATCCCAGTAAATATACTCAACTAGAAAAAAAAGGAGAGTGGAAATGTTGACTTTTCTAAAATGTTCAAGTCTATCGAAACTTTTTAATTCGCTCTTTTCAAAAGGAAATATTCTTTAATCACCACGCACCTTCCTATGCAACATTTTCTTATTATTTATTGAAAATATCATATATTAAAATAATTTTTTTCATTTATTAACAATAATATGTCAAAACCTCAATAAAATAATTTCTCTATTTATGACAACTACATTCATTTTTTTTAGATTTCTATACTGCACAATACTAACTTTAATGCTCCATTTACCCGTTTAGCTTAAAAACTATTTAAAGTCTCAAATTTTGATCGGGTTTTTGGGCCCCATATATTTATTAAATTATGCTAAAATAATTAATTTTTAATATAGAGCCGTCAAATTTTGAATCACTTAAAGTTTCAGACATATTTTGAAACTTTAAGTGATTCAAAATTGATTTTTATGATATGTCACATTTTTGTGCCATAAAAATAATTAATGAACTTTTTCGAAGGTCCATTTCTTTATATTGTTCAAACTCTACTGATAAATTTATGCCAACATAAAAAATGCGAACTGAAAAGACTCAACAATTCAGCATCAAAGCTAGAATAAATTACATATGGAGGCGATGAAATTTCTTCCTTCTTTCTTGAGCATAATTAAAAAGATTCCGTCCGAAATTTAGTTTTAACAATTAAATTTATTTATTTTAGATTCACCATGCGGTTTTTAAAGAATAATGTAAAAATACTCAATCCTAAAGCTTCTAATACTTGCTAAGCTTTATACGTATCCATTGAGTCAAAATTCCTGAAAAAAAAATCCAATTCTTTCCTCATTTGCGAAGTCCTTAGCATATTTATTAAATTATGTTCAAATAATTTTATTTTAAAAGCCGAACCGCTGCATTTCGGATCATCTTAAGTTTTAGGCATGCCGCCCACGAATTTTCTTCTCTCTGAAGTTTCCGAGCGGCAAAAAGAATTAATGAACCCTCTCGGAGGTCGATTTCTTTATAACGCTCAAAATCTGCTGATAAATTTATGCCATCATGGAAAAAAAATCCAAATTCAAAAGACCCAACATTTGAGCATCAATGCCCGAATAAATTACGTATGAAGATAGGGGAAAATTTCCCCCCTTGAGCATAATCTAGAAGAATTTTTCTGGTCGAAATGTCTTAATGAGGTGTACAGCGTAACCGAACTTGCAATCGTGCTTAATTGCTTTCTAAGTTAAGTGATTTTCTCTGGCGCCGGCGCTTTGAAATGGATCACAAAAGATGTGAAGAGGGGGGAGGGGAGGATCACTCTCTATTTATCTAGAGGAGCTTATTGCATTTGTGGAGAGATGTCTTCACCCTTTACCCGCTTTTTGTAATTAACCTCCGACTATCAAGCAATTCAAAAACTGTCTAACAGCAAGCTTTAAAAGATTTTTATTCCGATTAACAATGAGAAATCTTGCTCAATGGAAACGGTTTCACAAAAGCTGTTTCTGTAGGTAATGTCAACATTTTAATTTAATTACTTCTAAGCATGTGTTGAAGGGAGAGAGCGATGAATGAAACAATCAGACGATAGCAACTTTTACGCTTAAATGGAATCGTCTTTGGTATCGTGACTGGTGTTATCTCTAAGCATCAGAACATCTTTGAGCCTGAGGTGATAAACAAAGTAATTATTGAGTGAGATTCTGTCTATTTAATTTTTTGTTATTTACCAAGATTGGAGCTAAAGGAGAACCAAAAAAAATTAGAATTATTTATTTTTTATGTTATTAAAAAAGCTTCTGAAATTTCACCATTTAATTTTCATAGTTTTAGTTTAGATTAATGTTTGCCTAAAATATTGTAACTCATTTTTGTCACCGCACCGTTTATATAAGAAAGCTAGCTTTGTTAAGATAACACAAAATATTAGGTTGGGTAAAAAAAAAAAATCCATCATTATTTTACATCCATATCCCGAGAAAATAACGGATTTCTTTCCATATGGAATTTTAAAAAATAACGGAAAAAGAAATCCATTATTTTCTCGGTAAATGGCTGTAAAATAATGATGGATATTTTTTCCCTAACCTAATATTTAATACACAGACAGCTTTGTACAACTTTATATCGATATAAATAACGACTTTATTTTAACCCATTCGGGGTTAAAATAAAGTCGATACTATTTTCAAGACTCTATTCATCGTGGAAATATTCTAAAGATTTATGCAGCTCTTAATGAGCAAACGCTGTTCAAAAGTATATTCTTCAGGAAAAGCAATACATTTTTTTGTGTTTAATTAAAAGATAAAAATTCTCTGTAGACTTGTGACTACTAAAAATTTTATCATTAGGAAAGAATATTCAAGAAATAATTTGAAAACTATATTTTCTTACTAGTAAGAAATACGTGGTTAAAGAATTTGTGATGAAAGCTTCATAAAACAGATAGCAACCTCCCGATACTAGTAATTACTTTTGTTTAGTGGTTATGTTACTCGGCTACAAACCTTAATATTGCGAGTTCGGTTCCAGGGCAATCTACCCATTCACACACCCACTATGATGAAGCAACTTTTTACAGCTGTTTTGGCGCCCTCTATTGGCAAAAAAGTCAACATAACTTTGGAAACAACAGCAAACATCCAAACAACCTCTCACACACGCTCACCATAAGCTTGGTACAAATGTATCGTTCATCTCACCACCAACTTACTGGAGGGAGACTATGTGGTGAAAACTTCATAAGCCAGATAACATGCTTCGGACACGAGTAATTACTTTTGTCTAGAGGCTATGTTACGCGGATACAAACCCTAATGTTGCGAGTTCAGTCCTGCCCATTCATAAACAAATTATTTCATTCGTTTATCATTAGTAAGAATTATAGTTCTATTAGTATAATTATTATTCGATTAGTATATTATTATCATAATAATCACTCGATTAGTATATTATTATTATAATAATCACTCGATTAGTATATTATTAGTATTATAATTATTCGATTAGTATATTATTATTATTATAATTATTCGATTAGTATATTATTATTATTATAATTATTCGATTAGTATATTATTATTATGATAATTATTCGATTAGTATATTATTATTATTATAATTATTCGATTAGTATATTATTATAATAATAATAATTCGATTAGTATACTATAATAATAATAATTTTTCGATTAGTATGTTATTAGTAAGAATTATATTTCGATTAGTATAATTATTATTCGATTTGTATATTATTAGTAAGAATTATGGTTCGATAAGTATAATTATTATTCGATTTGTATATTATTAGTAAGAATTATGGTTCGATAAAGTATAATTATTATTCGATTAGTATGCTATTAGTAAGAATTATATTTCGATTAGTATAATTATTATTCGATTAG